>OX246757.1:18598534-18991704 GCA_945910035.1 Brachypalpus laphriformis
ATCACAAACCATTCTCTTCAGACAGACACGATGGTACCACAAAGAAATCGATCAGCGACTTCTGCTGAAGACTCTGACGGTACCACGTGTATTTGTGAATGTCTTTGTGTGGAAAGATGGTGTTCATGATGGATAAGCCATTTTCACAACAAAAATCCAACAACCTCTTTCCTTTCGCGTTTTGATCAGGATCACCGTTCCTCCCAATCACACTCCCCCATGTCATAACATCTACACCCACATGAGCATTGAAGTCACCCATCAGGACAAAAGAATCCATATCTGCAACCTTTTCAAGGGCAACATCAACTTCATCTAAGAAAGCTGCGTACTCTGACAGAAGGTTCGGTGCATACACCTGCACCAATGCCAGAGTTGATCTTTCAAGCTTGAGCTTTAAGATCGCAACTCTCCCTCCTAATGGTATCCACTCCAATACTCTGTCTGTCAACCTGGGACTTGTGAGTATCCCCACTCCCGCCCGAGCAGACATTGAGGGTGCGACTCCTGACAGGAAGAGCTTCCACCCACCCGAAAGGTCCACAGTTTTAGAACCTCTCTGCTTTGTTGAAGAGACGCCAACTATATCTAGTCGACTTTTAACAGCCTCCCCAACAAGCTCAAGATCCTTCCCTGTGAGCGATGAGACGTTCCATGTGCCTATCCTAAGTCGATGCCGTTGTCGAATCTCAGAGACTCCATCTGTGCCCCTATCGGTGCACAGCGCGTTCACCCCTTGACCCCCGTAATGGTTCGCGAGACCATTGACAGGAAGCTCGTAGCCATTTCGGGTTTGACCCGGCCGGCTGCCGAGCGGGACAAGCCGACCACCAGACGCTCGCATCCTGACACCCTTCAGGCCTGGCTCCAAAGGATGCCCTGGCTTACCAGGCTTGGCAATATCCGAGGCCGGTCGTCTTCGTGTCATCATGGGGTGTGCGCTTTGTTAGCCGTGACTGGATTGTATGGATGGGAATGACTATTTAAGTTACCCCATCCGCACATCCCAGTCACGTTGCCCGCCCCCCACCACGAGGAGGTCAGCTGCCAGGGGGGCTGTTATTTATTATTTATTATTTATTATTTGTTATTTATTACTTATTTGTTATATGTTATTTATTATTTATTATTTATTATTTGTTATTTATTACTTATTTGTTATATGTTATTTATTATTTTTTAGTAAATGTATTTATTTTTAATTTTTTTTCTTTTTTCTATAAATTGAAGGTTTTTTGTTGTGTTTTCCTTCAAAATTGAAGTTATGAATATATTGTTCATTGTGTAGAATAGCATTTCAGTTGAAAGATATAATAAACACACTATATCGAATCTCTGTACTGTAAAATGTGCGAT
Organism: Brachypalpus laphriformis; assembly: GCA_945910035.1. Lineage (NCBI taxonomy): Eukaryota > Metazoa > Arthropoda > Insecta > Diptera > Syrphidae > Brachypalpus > Brachypalpus laphriformis. The sequence continues at coordinate 18,599,891 of OX246757.1, forward strand.
AACAAATCCAAATGTAAATATGCTAACCAAATAAGCTATCTATCTATCTATCTAAAATATATTATTATTATTATTATAAGAATTTTTGTTAGTGGCTTTTCTCTTAAATGTGTAAATAAATCCCATTCTTTGTCTATTCCTCATTATATGGTATACACACGTATCGAATTGTAGCTGCAAAGAATTAATTTTTAAAACTCTAAAAAATGGCCAATGTATCAATCATTCTCTCAAACTGCTTTAATAAACTAAATCTAGTATCAAATCACTTAAATCATCTTGAAAACTTCCCAATCGAAGTTTACTAGGAAACAGCAAGCAGCATCAGGCGACAGCATTTACAGGCTGAATTGATTCAAGGAAATGTAATAAATGTGTTGAATAGAATTAATTTATTCCTTCTAAGCTTTTTCTAAATACATAAATATTTAAAACTTAAAAAATAAAAGTAAAATGAAAATAAAAGGGGATTCATTAATATCGATTGCCGTTGGCGTTTTTCGCTTTTCAAAGATTGTCGTTTTATTCATAGCCACGATCTACTGGCCGTTATGATACTAAAAATTGTTTTGTCATTAGTAGTAAAGAAGAGAAGGGGTCGGCAATGGTGTAGTGCTAACGTCGTCACTTGCCACGCTAATGGTTCATGGTTCAATTCCTGATGTCAGCAAGCATTTATTTATTTCTCATGAAATATATAAAGACAGCCCGATCATTTTCAAAAAGCTTCTGTGAACACTACTGCAAAGGCATAACACCGGCAGTAGCTTGGTCATGTGGCTAGAAAAACTGTTCGCTCTGGTGATGATGATTTGCCCTTGGCATCGGTTATCGGGAAAAGAGTACTGTGAATCAGAAGCAAAGACAATAGTAACAAAAATCTCCCCAGTTATCTGGATGCCACCCCCGGAGAATAGCTGGAGCATAAACAACTGAGCTTCAAGAACCACTTCACCAAAATCTTTCTCTCTCTCTTTCTAACCATCCTTTCCAACGCCCGCACTGTGTGTAAATATGTTAAAAGCCCTTTGAGTACGCGCAAATTATAAAAAAAAAGAAAAAAAAAGAGAAATAGAATACTATTACAACTCTTTAACATTTCAAAATCTATGAAAGTGGATTCATGGTACTTCTGATGAACAAAACAACTATCGTTGAAAAGCGAAAAACACCACTGGTTAATCGGGTGATTATATGTAGGTATGTATGTACTCAAATTCTTATAATATCTTCATCGGTACTTGAGAGTGCAACGTCGAGAGAGACTTATTCTTCAAATTAACCAACTACAACTGAAGTACACCTCAACTTCATTCTGATTGAGTTCATCAAATCCATTGTATGATTGTCGTTCCTTTCGGAATAACTTGCTTAGTATGCGCTTCTTACTTAAGTAGTGGTCTTTCTTCCTTTTTTTCGATTCAACTTTTTGAAGTTTTCTTGCAATGTAATCGGCCGAGAACTTGTTTCTATCTGCAGTAGTTCTCCGCTTCAGTTCCATCTTTTCTTTGAAATGCTTTTCCCTGTACGCCATATTTCTTTTTGTTGATAATACACGGGACGCGCTGACTGTGTTGTATGAAGAAAGAGGTGGACTTTCCGAAGCCTGTAGTTGACCTATAAGAAAGGATGTACTTTAGTAAAACATTTCTCGTATATTTCTTCAACATCGCTTACCACATGAGCTACTATCGGATTCAATAGAAGATATTGACATTGGCAACGCATCCATAGCCTTCCCTTGCAAATTAGTGGTGTGTTCCCTTCTGATTTCTGGTTGTGACCGAAACATTTCCTCCATCTCTCCTCAAAGGAAGCTTTGCTGGGCGAACCTCCCTTCCTACTTTTCTCTTAAGTGTCCAAATTCTGCACGCCTCCAGGAAAGCAGATAATTCCTCTGGCGTCCAACTTTTTCTTGTGCTTCAGAAACGAATTTATCTTAAATTATTGTTCTTTTCGAATAATGAAGTAAAGAATTATTTAAAAGTACACGATTTTTCTGTCGTTCTCCATTCGATTTAAGGTGAATTCCTACTTGACAGTTAACGCGGAGTTACCATGCGATTGAATTTTGTTTAATAAATTGAAGGAGTATGCGCAGGTTTTCTTATAAGGAGGAAATTTTTATTATATACTCAATAGATACCATAATGGAATGATATTTTGTTGACAACATTTAAGTTTTGATTCTGTATTTTTCTGATACTCATTTAATTAAAACAATGTCAGGGTAGGTAAAATCATCCTTAGACACTATGAGAATAGCAAGCGCGTGCTCATAGTAGTGTCAGATTGATGTTGTCGTAAACTACTTGACCATCGTATGGTTTAAAGGTTTCTTCCAGGTGGGCTGTATAGACCTCCGCTTTTTCTTTATCTTCCCTTGCTCATTTATTTTGATTTAATTTAATTGCCGGTGCGAGGATTTGGGCCTTTTGGTGCCTTTTACAGCTTTCCAAAGTGAATAATTACAGTCTTTTTCGTTGTTAAATTTTCAAGGTAAGAGTCTATTGCATGGTTCCTAAAATCCTTAATAGTCTTCTGCAACAAATTGCGCAAATGATTCAAGTCTGCTTTATGCTGCGGAGCACGACTCTGTTGTAATTTTTTACGAGCTTTTTTTTCCTTGACTAATTCTTTTATTTCCGGGGGATATCGTAAACCGAATCTGTCCGGCGTATTATTCCAAGAGGCGAGCTGTACGATCTCAACGAACCGATCAACTTCAACTTTAAGTTTATAGGGTGTCGTAAGTGGAACGCTCAGTTCATCATTATCTTCAATTTCGTTCCTACAGCCTTCCCAGTTTGTTGTTCTACCAGTTAATTTTGCTGGCTCTAGGTCATAGACTAGTTTTTTGGTCAATGTCAAAATAACTGGGGAATGATCAGACGATATAGCAAAGTACTCTTTAACTTTTGTGGTTGGTAGATATTCCCTTTACAACGAAAAAATCGATCAGGTCCGGTATTTTTGAAGTATTAGTTGGCCAGAAAACCGGTTTACACGTTGAATGGAAATCACAACTGTACTCATACCTGCACCGTGCACAGTTGCAAAGTTTCAAGCTCTATCCTTAGGTCTTTGGATTGTTCGATGCAGTCTTTAGTAAACAAGGACGATCCGCCTCTCGCTTTTCCCGAAGGATGACAGGCGTAATAATGATAATAGGCTTTTATTTTTAAATGCGATTCGTTTTTTACATGGGTTTCAGAAATCAAGAAAATATTAATACCTTTTTCACGCATGAAGATTTCCAATTCTTCCAGTAATTGCGAAAGAGTCGAAGCAACCTATCGAGAATAATTTTACTTATTTTGTTTTGTTCTTCAAATTTCGCGAGAATAACTGAAAAAACATGAGAGACAGGGCCCGTCGAAATTTCAACGTTTTCTGGTTTTTGATGCCGCAATCATTATTAATTTCAAATGATTCGGAGGTAAATGAGATAAGTATTGGTTTTTCCTTAACCTTTTCATGCCCGAATTAATTGGGGCGTGGCTAATATTTTTTAAGATATGGAGTTGTTAGTCGAGACTTAAATGTGAATTGATATCAATTTCAGACTCCTAAGAGTATGTATACTGGTTTAGAGGTTATGAGATGTTGCCTAAAAAGTTTGAAAGAATTATTGACCATAAACTAAAAGTTTTTTCGATTTTTTTTTTGTTTTTTCTAATTTTCTTATATGTGTTTAATTATTTTACACACTTGGTTTTATACAATTAAATTTTTTCATATATTTTTTTACATAATTTTTAAACTCATATTTTGCATAAAAAATATTTTACATGTGCACTCAACGAAGATCAGCTACAAAGTGATCACTAGCAATACTTTTAATAAAATATTCGAAAACTAAATTGTACAACAAACTTGCACAACATATCAAGCTATTCTAACAAAAAGGCGTTAGAGAATAAATTAAAATTACGCGACTTAGAAGCTAAAACATACAATGTTGCCTATAGGCAACATCGGGCATAAGAGGGTTAAGCATTCTTCAATAGAAATTGCAAAATTAATTATTACCAAAAGAACAAAGATTTTATTTATACAAACACAAAAAAGGACAAGCAAAAGCGAGACTAATTCCTAAGCAACATCTTACTTACTTATTTAGATGGCGCTATAGTCCGGGGTGGACCTGGGCCTAAACCATCAAACCTCGCCAACCAGTCCGGTCATTAACCAGCTGCCTAAAGTTGCGCGCGCCAAGTTGATTGAGTTCCCTTTCCGATTGTTCGCGTCACCTAAGGTGGGGCCTTCCTCTATTGCGCCGTTCCTGGGGGATGGATTTGAAGACACCTCGGGCTGGGCGTTGATGTCCATTTGCTCTAAATGTCGTAGCCACCTTAGTCGCTGTATGCATACTTTTCTGACAAGGTCGATATTTCTGTACAGCCCATATAGTTCTTGATTGTACCTTCTCATGCACTCGCTATCTATGCAGATGGGTTCATAAATTACTCGAAGAACCTTTCTCTCAAAGTAGCCAAGCGCAACCTCACTCGATTTCGATAGGGCCATATAGCAGGAATTGGATGATTAAGTTGTTGTACAGGGCTACCTTACTCGTTCGAGAGTGGGCTTTACTAATCAATTGCCTTCTTAGCTCGAGTTTATAGCAGAGGCAGACGATGTCCTTAACTACCACAAAGTAAAGGCTGCCTATCGTGATATCCTGTCGATGTTTAGTGACCTTTTTTGTTGACAACATGTACTTTGTTTTGTCCTCGTTCACCGTTACAATCATTTTTGCCGCCTCTGTTTTAATACTCACGAAGGCACCATTGACATCACGCTCTCTCCTCCCAATTATGTCAATGTCGTCCACGTAGGCGCGTAATTGTACAGACTTTTGAAATATTGTGCCTCGTATGTTGGCTTGTGAGTTGCGCACAAGACTTTTAAGTACGATATTGAAGAAATCGCATGACAGAGCGTCACCTTGTCTAAATCCTTTTTTTACAGCTCTGTATAGCTCTTTTCGATATACACTGTCATAGGTTGCTTTGAAATCGAAAAAGGGTGATCGGTTTCGTGTTCGTGTTCCTGAGTTGTTTCCTATATCTGTCGTAGTATAAATATTTGGTCGATGGTGGACTTAAGAAACATCGCAGCTATAAAATATCGCAAAAAACCGAAAGAGAAGTATTCTTATAGCTCCGCGAACTTAATTATTCGTCACGCATTCAAGTAGAAAAGAAAAACCATAAAAAAAAAGTGGAGTAAAGGGATACTGATTATTCCGCAACCACCCCTAACATGAAAAAAAAATTAACCTCTTATTTCGAATATTCAACCCAGATATACATGCATTTTTCCACCTCGACTCAGCACTTAAGGCGGTCCCACGACTCTGCATACAAAAGTAGTAATGGAAATTATTGAGTAATATTTGGATTGGGAAAATATTTCCAATTCTAGTCTGGCAACATGGATGTTTGACAAACGCAGACAATTATACAAACAAACCAAAGTGTCCTAGTGAGGAACAGTGCTGCCAGTGTTTTGTCCATGCTAATCGCAAAAAAAATCCCCTTTTCCCTTTGTCCGGCGTGAAAAACTACCTCAAATTTTCCGACACATAATTTATAAAAAGAAAAAAGAAAATTCATGAAACAGGAAACAGTTTTATTGAAAATAATAATACAAAATCCAAAAAAAAAAGTTTTATAAATAAAAATAAGCGTTAGATATATAGATAGATATTTATGTGGTATATAAATTTAAAATACAGAGCGTTTAAACACTCCCCATGCGCTTCATGCTTCGAATTCACCGTACAATTACGTCAGCAATAACTAATAAAATAAATAAATATTTGGAGCAACAGCTCTAGGCAGAAATCCTCATCCTAACGCTCCCCGTGGGTGCCAGCCGGTAATAACCTCCACAGCAGTCTTGTACGTTGTCAAGATGGGGTTAGCCAAGGCCAAGAAGCATTGTATCGGGTTCTTACTCCTCAGTAGTATTATCCTTTACATATGCCTCTTGACCATCGGATTGAGGTACCTGATTTCAGTGGTGGTGTGAGCGCTTAACGCAGGAAACCGTGCCCAAGAATGCAAGGCTGGGGGTTAAACCAGCCGCGAACGAGCTCCTTCAGATGCACAGGCGAGGTCTGTCGCATCATAGCCTTATCTTGGTAAATCGACTCTGCCAGGACGAATTTCTCTTCCGTACTACTCGTGGGACCACATATGAATTCTCAAAATAAAAATAAAAAATTAAAAAACAGAAAAAAATAAAAAAAAAATAATTAGCACCTCATCGGAAGATGAGCTGCTGGCTTCAAGCCAAGAAGCCACTGAACCAACAGGCAGTGTAGTAAGTACCAGCCAAAGTACTCTACCAGCGTCTCAACCCTCTACCTCCTCCTCTGGGGATGCCGCCAAGGATACTACCAAGAGTATTCCCAGCAAAATCCACAAAAAAAATTCACTAACCTCCAACACAAACACTACTTCGAGAAGGCCGTCTTCATTCTAAACAAGATCGCCAAGAATGAAGAAGCAGGCACTGTCACTGAACGTGACCAGGCAGACAAGTTGAGGTACCAGGCTGTTGTTGAAGACTACAACAAGCGCCAGGCCGCCAAGACGAGTCTTAACACCCAACAAGAAGCCTTGATGAGGAACCGATCTCAAGAAGAGATGGCTCACTCCAGCAAACGCAGCAAAGTCGAAAGCGGCGTTGCTAAAAGGCAGATCAAACAACCGGCAAAAACTACCACCTCCACCACACAGAAAAGCAGCACTGTTGTTGTTTCCTCACGCACCATCAGCGAAGTGGTCAGGGACGATCTCCAAGTTGCTCTGGTAGATGAGCTTTCTACCAGTGGCAAGTCCATCCTGAAGGCATGGGGGGCGATCGAAGCCAAACTCTCGCAGATGGTGCTTGACTACCTGGCGGAAAAAGAAGGCGGTCCTGTACCCTGGTTCGACTCAGCTGAGGTCGTTAGAGGGTATAGGGTAATCAAATGCGAGGACAGGTTCTCGAAGGATTTCCTTGGTGAGTGTGTCGCTAAGATAAGCGACGCATGGAGCGGCTTGAAGATCAGGCTTATCCCAGCCAGAGACATCCCTCGAAGACCGAAGGCTCGCATCTGGTTGCCGACTATGCCAATAGACAGCGAACAGCTGATTCGAGGTCTTAAGCGCCAAAATCCTGCGGTCCCAATGGATGATTGGGCAGTTATCAAGACGGAGCAGCCGCAGAAAAACAGCATGACTTTTCTGCTCCTCATTAGCGAGGATAGTTTGGAGGTGCTCGAGAAGTTGGACTACCGTCTAAGGTTTGGCATAAGAAATGACAAACTTAAAATTTACATCTCTTCAGGCCCGGACGAAGACACAGACGATGTCAACGACGCCAACACTCTGTTGGAGGGCATGAAGATTGTCCCAGATACCCCAAATGGCCCCGTTGAAGATGATTCAGATTAATCTGCGGTACTCGCAGTGTGCCACAGATAATCTGTGTGTCTTTATCAATGAACAAAACATCGATATCGGCATCATCCAGGATCCCTGGGTAAGGGGATCTACCATCAGGGGACTTCAGGACAACCACTACAAACTCTACTACAACCACAATAACTGCAACGGTAAGCCTAGAACTTGCATTTTAGCTAAGCAGCATATAAAAGCTTTTCAATGTCCTAACATTAGCTCTGCCGATTTAACGGTGGTTAAACTGGAAACTGCAAACGGTGAGGCCTTTTTCGTTGCATCTGTCTAAATGGACCGGGATCGGCAAGCCCCGCCGGAGGAAGTCCAATACCTAACATCAACTATTAACACCAGTAAGGCCAACCTCTTGATGGGCTGCGACGCCAATGCCAGACATACGCTTTGGGGTAGCGCGGAGACAAATGACAGAGGTGAGTCTGTTTTCGATTTCATCATTAGCAATAACCTATCAATTTGTAATACTGGAAATTCTCCAACTTTTGTTTTTCCGAGTACGGATAACTTCAATGGGTGGGAGGCGGTTATTGACATTACTCAAGTATCTAACAACGAAACCATCAGGGTCGATAACTGGAGAGTATCCGATTAACAATCTTTTTATGATCATAACTGGATACTCTTCAATCTCGAGATTGAGACCCCTAAACCATATAGAAACCCAAAACGCATAAACTGGACAAAGTTTAATCATATAGTTAAGTCAAAACTGGGTAGCACATCAATGTATAAAATCGACTCGACCACGGAACTGGATTCAAAGGTTGAAATCTTTGAGAAAACAATTAACGTTGCCTTTAAAGTCTCGTGTCCAATCAGTTATTGTAAAAAGAAAATCCCAACATGGTGGAATGAAGATCTATCAAAGCTTAGGAAGATGACCAGAGCGATCTTCAATATCTGCTACATTCACAACTTCTGGCAGCCCTACTAGGACTGCCTAAAAATATATAAGGAGTCCATCAGAATGGCCAAAAAACAGGGCTGGAGAGATTACTGTCAGTCTATCGAGTCCCTTAAATAATCCGCAAAGATCAGCAAAATTTTGTCCAAAGGGCATAGCAACCCGTCCTTTCTTAAAAAGACGGATGGAAGCTGGACAGACTCTTCTGCGGCATCTCTGGAACTCCTGATGAGTACTCACTTCCCAGGCTGCAGTGAGATTAGAGTAGAACAAGCTAGTTCCACCTGTACGCCACTGGCAGCTTGGGATAACATCACAAACATTTTTACGGAGGATAAAGTCTCCTGGGCTATAAATAGCTTCTCTCCCTATAAGTCACCTGGCCCTGACTGCATCTTGCCTATTATGATGCAGAAATTGCAAGACATAGCAATTCCCTGGTTATTACCGATTTATAGGAGTTGCTTAAACCTAAGCCATGTTCCCCAAACCTGGAGACGTGTCAAAGTGGTTTTCATCCCCAAGGCGGGCCGGCGAGGACATGAATCCGCGAAGGATTTTAGACCCATAAGCCTGTCCTCCTTTGTTTTGAAAATTTTAGAACGTATCCTATACTTCCATATTCGCGATAACCTGAGTTCTCCACTGTCGAAATCCCAGCATGCGTATCTCAAAGGGCGGTCCACAGAAACTGCTCTTCATGAGGTCGTGCGTACAGTGGAAAAAACTCTTCACTACAAAGAATATACTCTCGCCACCTTTCTTGATAGAGAAGGAGCCTTCAACAACATTTTCACTGAATCTATTCAGGAATCTCTCACCGAGTTAGGTGTAGAAGGCTTTATTAGCCAATGGATAGTTTCTCTGCTCGGTACTCGTATAATCCAAGCAACACTCGGCAACAATAGTACAACTAAGACGGTAAACAGAGGAACTCCACATGGCGGAGTCATCTACTCCCTGCTCTGGTTAATGGCGATCAATAAAATCTTGGTACGACTTGATAGGGAGGGTTTTAAGGTGGTTGCGTACGCGGATGATATGGTTATACAAGTATCAGGAAAGTTCCTCTCCACAATAAGTCAACTCATGGAGAGGGCTCTGGATAAGGTACACTCATGGGCTACGAGCTGTGGCCTCGGAGTAAATCCGGAGAAGACTGAAATGATGCTGTTTACCACCAAAACTAAGGTACCGGCATGCGATTCGAGAAGCCTGCCGCCTGCTAAACAATCTTCCAGCATCTAACCACAATATCGCTATTTTTTCGGATAGCCAGGCTGCCATCAAGGCCATTGATGCAGTCTGCATCTCTTCAAACCTGGTAGAGCAATGCCGGTTTGATTTGAATCAACAAAGCACTCACTCAAGAATCACTCTCATCTGGGTCCCAGGGCACAGCAACCATGAGGGAAATGAGCGTGCTGATGAGCTGGCCAGGCGAGGGTTGGCCCTTAACGGCTCTCTAGCAGAAAGAGTCGACATTCCGCTTTGTGCCGTTAAGGGCTATATTCACCTTCACTTCCTCCAGCTAGCCAATCGCGGGTGGAACAACCTCACAAGCTGTGCCATATCTATGAAGACGTGGCCCAGTTTCAACAAACCCAAGTCAAAAGAGTTACTAGGCAAACCAAGACCAGTTATTGCCAAAATCGTAGCTATTATCACAGGCCACTGGCCAGTTGGAGACCATGCGGCCAAGCTTGGTATCCCCCACAACACCTTTTGTAGGAGCTGCAAGGATATTAATGAGAAAGAATCTCTATGTCATTTCCTTTGCAGATGTCCGGTCCTGGCGAGGATCAGACAACAAACTCTTGGCAAACCCTTCTTCGAGGATCTGAGAGAGATAGCGGACAAGAGGATTGGAGAACTAATCCTCTTTCTGAACTCCACGGGCTAGGTTTAAACTTAACATCATCTTTAACTAGCCACTACAACAGGTAGACACGAGTCCGTGGTAACAAAACGGCGCACTTTAAGCGCTAATTGGGTTCTTTTTGGACCGCCACATTACCTACCTACCTAACAGCTCTTTAAATGCCAGGGGGTAGCTTTTCGCAACCACTCAAGCTGTGTGCGTTATATTTTTCACATGAATGCAAGAGACCTACAGTTTATTGACGTATCTGAAGGGCAATTTGGTTTGAGAAGCTTTTTCGAGGCAACCGAAAAAAAAACGGTAAAAAACTTGTTGGTGTTTTCTGGTATTCGAACTTGGAACCTCACGCGCATACCTATAACTTACTTAAAAGCTCTCCACCCTTTAAGGGCCTCTGCCTGAGACACGGCTGTCTTCCACCCTCTTCGGGCATGGAGCTTCCATTTGTGAAGACCAAGTTTTCTGGGATTTGCGACAACTAGGTCTTTATACCGGATGTTTGGTATTTTCCGTCGTCTTGAACCTGGAGGCTTTTTGGACTACATCCACAACCTGGGTTTTTTTTTTTGCTAGGAGGTAGTGGAAAAACGCTAATGCGCACGAGTAACAGTCCCGCTCTGTTTCAAGTAGTGTGAGACTCCTACTCACTTAAAAAACTACCTTTAACCCCTTTTCAACCTGACACCATCCACTCCGGAACAGCTTTAGGATTACTTCAAAGTGGTGTCGTTTTCTTTCCCCTCTGTGGACCGGCTTTTTCGCATCCACATCCTGGTACAACTCTAAAGGTTCATTCACAGCTCAACGACCTGCGAATGCCCAAACTGCGAACAAACCGTTTTTAGAATATTTATAAACACGCCATGGGCAATTTAACTATTCCAAAAGAACGGAACTTAATTTATCTATCGATTAAAATATAAAAAGTTAAGTTGTAATTAGTTTCTGCGAAGAAATTAAAAATTCGCCGATTTTTCCGCGAATAGGCGAATGATTTCTGCGAACTGTCAACTTTTATTCACATTCCACACATGTAGGACGCAATCCACATTCCCGCGACCAAAACATTCGCTAGGGTTTAACCTCACAATTCTTTTGTTTTGTTCTTGGTGGGTAAGATGGTGTTTGAATTTATCGAAAGAATATAAGATATTCCCTTCTGAATAAAAGCTGCACTTTGTATTTATGCGTTTTTCACGTTTAGGCAATTAGTTATAAAATGAATGACAACTGAAATTCGTGGATTGGCGCGACCAGATAAAAAAGTAGCTGTGAAAGAAATGTCAAAATTTGCGAATATTCGCTTATTCGCATTCGCAGGTCGCTGAGCTGTGAATCGACCTATAGAGTTTGCTGTTGTATTTTCTACTCCATTCTCCCTCCTCGCAGTTGAGACTTAGCAAAAATGCTTTTAGTCCACTTAAACTTTCAAATAAAGCTTATGTATAAATAGAACAAGATGAAAGCCCTGATGAATCTCAGTAAAAAGGAAACACAAGCTTTTTGACAACTCAGGCTCTGTTCTGAACAAAAAAATAATAAAAAATGCCTGTTGTAGTTTAGCTTTAAAGCGAACCCTTCGTATGTTGTTTGTTTCGTCGAGCTTATATGCTGTGTAAAGCAACATGATTAGTGAAAGAGTTAATGGCTGTGGAATTCAACCCTAGTGAGCAATTGCTTGTGTGTATTTATCTCTTTGGGCCATTACACACTGGTGCAATTACCCCGGGGTTAAACCGACTTTATAGAAGAGGGAGATGAAGTGTGAAGTAAGAAACGGGGTGAAATCTTCATCCAGTATTGAAGCGGTTGAGCATCGGGGTAAAACTAATACACACATAACTTCTCAATTTCGAGATGCAAAAAAATGAGTATGTCGTACCACTACAATGAAAATCGGTTCATGTATACAGAATTTTACCCCGCATTATTCATCCAGTGTGTAATTAGAGTAAGGGAAACCACGGGGTTACCCCGGGGTGAAATTGCACCAGTGTGTAATGGCCCTTTCACCCCAACTATGAATTAGTCGTTTTCCTTTTGAGTTTCTTTTCGATGAATTGCTTCGTTTTTTGAGTTTATTCACTTCCGTCACTTGTGTGCGCAAGGGTCGTGGTGTCTTGGGGTAGTTTTGTTTAAATTTGTAATTGCTAATTTGTGCTTGCGCCGTTGTATTCTCGTACATATCTATTTGAGTTGAGAGAATTTTTATTATTAATATTTGGAGATGAATTGTATGCGCATTTATATTGTATTTTGTGACGGTTCTATTGCTGCAATGCGTATGAGTGTGCGTGTTTTTTTTCTGAATTGCGAGAATAAAAATAAATCGAATGTGTACGAATAAATGAATAAAATGTCGATTGAGGTGTTTGTAGGGTGATTTAAGAACGGTTGAGTGAACGATGTGGGGTGTGAATGACATGTTGTGTTGAATGTTGTGTGGAGTAAATATGTACATACATGCGGTTGTGCATGCGTATACATATACAAATTTTAAGTTGTTGCTTCATCTGCGTATATTTTTGCTTGAAGGGGATCAGATTTTCATGATAGGCCGGTTTAGATCTTCGGTTGTTGTTTTTAATATTGCGACGCGAACAAGTCTATCAGTTGCAGAGTATAGACTCGTGATGCGGGCTAACATCAATTCTGATGGTGGAATTCGTTCGTCCTTAATGAATTCGAGATCCTTTAGCTGTGGTTAATGTTCTTTTCCTAGCCGATTCGGTCGTTGCTGCAGTCGCGACAGATATTCGAACTCCACTGTCTCCAAAAGGTCTGGTACATCTACTGAATTCTTTATGAATGATCAGTATAGCTGACTGCTATATCCATAACCATCGGTTCTGGTATGCTGTGCAATGCCTCTCCAATTAAGAACTGTACTGGTATTAACGCTGCGAAGTCTTCAGGGTTCTCTATCAGTGTCTCGTTCCCAACTATTTTCTTCAAATAGTATTTCAATCATTTCACTCCAGCTTAACCAAATCCTTCTAAGGGGAAGTCGGGGGAATTAAGTTACATCTGGTACCCTTATTGATAGGACATTCAACCATTTCCTTTTTGTTGAACTTGGTGGCCTCTGGCAGTTTTTGCAGCTTCGTGTTGGCACCTACAAAGTTTTCCCACAATCACTGAAGATTTCTTTGTAGATTCCTCTTCCGGCCGAAAATCTTCTGAGTGCTGCTAAAAATGCCTGCGTTGTCACGTCGCTTACCAACTCTATATGTTGGAGCAAAATAACCCTTGAATGTCTTCGAGCCACTACCTTTTCATGTATTGGCATTAATGGGCCCAGCATAATTTAAAAATTCATCGCGCCAATAAATGAGTTGGTGATAGGAGTCTTCTTGGTTCGTACATATCTGCCTGTAAATTTTTTCGACATCTGCGGTGAAGGTAAGTCTGTGTAACCACTATCTCATAATGATGTCAATGATAATGTTCTATGTTTTAGGTCCAACCATCATTTAAGGAAGTGCCATCTATTGTCTTCACTGTCGCATAGAAGACCACTCGCAGTTTCGTCGTGGAGCTGGAATACTTTACTACTGCATGGTATTGCACAAAATAATGATATGAGGACCTCATCCTTGTGAACATCGACTTTTGTCATGTACCTAGTTGCAGGTATTTCTTTATACAATTCGTATATTGTTTGTGTAGTGTAGGGTCATACTGAAACCGCTTCTTTAATAGATGAAACATACGCAAGGCTCCTGGCTCAAAGGCCCAAGCACATTCATTCATAATATCGCCTGTCCGGTAGACGTTTGTTTGTCCTTGAGAGAGCTTCTCACACGGCATGTTCCCGTCATCCTCGGCTATATGAAATAGTGCCTAGTCGATTTCAAAAATTATTCGCAACTGGGTGCAGTGAACGATGTGGGGTGTGAATGATATGCAGTGTTGAATGTTGTGTGGAGTAAATATGTACATACATGCGCTTGTGCATGCGTATACATATACAAATTTTAAATTGTTGCTTTATCTGCGTATATTTTTGCTTGAAGGGGAACCGATTTTCGTGATAGGCCGGTTTAGATCTTCGGTTGTTGTTTTTAATATTGCGAAGCGAACAAGTCTATCAGTTGCAGAGTATAGACTCGTGATGCGGGCTAACATCAATTCTGATGGTGGAATTCGTTCGTCCTTAATGAATTCGAGATCCTTTACCTGTGGTTAATGTTCTTTTCCTAGCCGATTCGGTCGTTGCTGCAGTCGCGACAGATATTTGAACTCCACTGTCTGCAAAAGGTCTGGTACATCTACTGAATTCTTTATGAATGATTAGTATAGCTGACTGCTATATCCATAACCATCGGTTCTGGTATGCTGTGCAATGCCTCTCCAATTAAGAAGTGTACTGGTATTAACGCTGCGAAGTCTTCAGGGTTCTCTATCAGTGTCTCATTCCCAACTATTTTCTTCAAATAGTACTTCAATCATTTCACTCCAGCTTAACAAAATCCTTCTGAGGGGAAGTGGGGGGAATAAAGTTACATCTGGTACCCTTATTGACTATACATTCAACCATTTCCTTTTTGTTGAACTTGGTGGCCTCTGGCAGTTTTTGCAGCTTCGTGTTGGCACCTACAAAGTTTTCCCACAATCACTGAAGATTTCTTTGTAGATTCCTCTTCCGGCCGAAAATCTTCTGAGTGCTGCTAAAAATGCCTGCGTTGTCACGTCGCTTACCAACTCTATATGTTGGAGCAAAATAACCCTTGAATGTCTTCGAGCCACTACCTTTTCATGTATTGGCATTAATGGGCCCAGCATACTTTAAAAATTCATCGCGCCAATAAATGAGTTGGTGATAGGAGTCTTCTTGGTTCATACATATTTGCCTGTAGATTTTTTCGACATCTGCGGTGAAGGTAAGTCTGTGTAACCACTATCTCATAATGATGTCAATGATAATGTTCTATGTTTTAGGTCCAACCATCATTTAAGGAAGTGCCATCTATTGTCTTCACTGTCGCATAGAAGACCACTCGCAGTTTTGTCGTGGAGCTGGAATACTTTACTACTGCATGGTATTGCACAAAATAATGATATGAGGACCTCATCCTTGTGAACATCGACTTTTGTCATGTGCCTAGTTGCAGGTATTTCTTCATACAATTCGCATATTTTTTGTGTAGTGTAGGGTCATGTTGAAACCGCTTCTTTAATAGATGAAACATACGCAAGGCTCCTGTCTCGAAGACCCAAGCACATTCATTCATAATATCGCCTGTCCGGTAGACGTTTGTTTGTCCTTGAGAGCGCTTCTCACACGGCATGTTCCCCTCATCCCTGGCTATATGAAATAGTGCATAGTCGATTTCACAAATTATTCGCAACTGGGTGTCTATGGAGCTTAATTAAAGGAAACTTATCACCTTTAGTGCTTCTACGGGAGCTCTATCCAACAGGTTCCAGCCAAGCTGTAATTTTTTGTACGATTCTTGACACCATGACATCACCTCTGATTATTGTGGGAGAACGAATTCTGAAAGGACGTCCTTACCGAGCAGCAAACCTAACCAGTCTACATGGGAGCGGCTAAGGAAATCTTACTTTACTAGGGCCTTGTATGCACTGCGACCTATAAGATCTATTGTGCCAGCCCGGTGTTTAGCTGCGAACTTGGTTAAGGCTCTCGACAAACCTCAACAAAGTCCAGGCTCAATGTTCCAGAAGTCAAAGGGACTCAATAAAGCCCTCTCGAGATGGAGAAGTCCTTTTCTTGTGGCCACAGGGCATTCACAAAGATTATGTTCTGCCGTCTCGTTTTGCTCTCCACATAGCCGGCATTCGTCTGTATCTGCTACTCCTATCTTATGCAGATGGTACCTGAGTGGGCAAAGACCAGTCAAGTAGCCTGTTAAGGTTCTTATGTCTGCTTTCCTAAGCTCGAGTAGCTTTTCAACGGTTGAGATTAATGAACTTATTTGCCTGTCTTATGCCCTTGAGTTTCGCCCAGTACTCTGCATGATGATCATCTTCCCATTTCTTTATTTTGGTGTTCGCGCTACTCCGTGTTACTCCAAAATAGGGTTTAGGACCGACTAGTGGGTGACTAGCGCCTCTTTTAGCTAAGCAGTCTGCCCATTCGTTACCCTCGAAGCTTTCGTGTCCTGGTATCCAGGCCACAGTGACGGTGTTTTTCGATGCGAGATCTTCGAGTAGGTTTACACTTCCCAAGCACTGCCGCACGTTATAACCTGGGTCCATAAGCCCGTGCGCTAGTGCTACCATTTTCCAATTTGGAACCATCTGTGTACCAAGTTTGAGAGTTTAGTAAAACTACAAGTCCTTCATTCTTCCATGCGTGGCGGTCACATATGACCACATAGAATTTCCTGGAGAACCGGTATTTCTTGTCCATAGTATCTGGAATTTTAAGAATAGGGTCATTTTGAATATAATCTAGAATATTCAAATGGCCTATAAAGTTGCCGATTTTAAGGTCCGGGATCTTGGGTAGCCTAAGAGCACTCAGCGTAGCTTCTTTTTGTGCTGCAAGGTGCAACGGTGTGAGGCTAAGCATTGCTCCCATTGCTGCCGTTGGGCACGTTCTCATTGCTCCTGTGATACTCAGATAGGCTAGACGAAGGATTTTATTCAACTGTTCCTGAGGCTTGGCCTCTAAGGTTTTTGGCCACCAAGCCAACAATGCATAGGTGACCATGGGTTTGATAATGGCGCTGTACGTCCAATATATTATCTTGGGTTTTAGCCCCCAAGTCCTACCATGTAGGCGCTGGCACATAAACATTGATCTTGTCGCTTTCTCGATAATCTTCTTCAGGTGTGAATTCCAGGTGGGCGTCTTGTCAAGTGCAACACCTAGGTATTTCGCTTCCTTTGATATGTCGATTGGGATGTTTCCCAGTGTAATTTGTTTGAGAGTATGGTTTCTTTTCCTGGAAAAGGGTGCTAGTATAGTTTTCCGAAGTTGATGGTAAGTCCCTTTGTCCTGCACCAATCGGATGTTAAATTGATTCGCAAACTCGTACAAGCGATGCCAGGAATGCTGCGCCTACATACTAATCCACACCCTGCGCAATTCTACCGCTCTCCCCGTGGGACTGCCGTTAGATATTACTACGCGGGACTGGAATAGCAGGTCATGCTATTCATCTCGCATGAGGCATTGCTCCCTATTATGCTTCTGCTGCTTTGCAGCAGCTCAATTTGCACATTCCACTTCCTGTTACTGCGTGTTCATATGTCACTGTATGTCTAAGCGTATCACTTGTGTTACATTGCATAAGGTGGCGTTTTTGAATAACCTAGTCTACCTTCCATGGTTTGTAGGAACCTCATTTTGGGCGGCTGCTCGTTCCTCCAGACGTAGTTGTTGCTGGCGATGATTTTGTTTGCTGTGTTTCAGGCTTCATTCGTCGTCAGCATGAGCGTTATTAGTCCTCTCACAGTCACTTGGCCGCCAGTTTCTCTCTCTAGTATATTTTTGGCCGTCGTTTAGATCCGGCATTCCATCAAAACATGTTCCGCGTTCTGGATTTTGACTTCACAGTGCGGGCGGTATGGGTCATCCACGTGTTTGTATTTGTTGAGATATTCCCGAAAGCATCCGTGCCCTGATAGGAACTGTGTCATGTAGAAGTTTACTTCTCCGTGTTTTCTGCTGATCCATTCCTTTACGTTGGGGATTAGCGTATGGGTCCATCTTCCTTTGGGTGTGGTGTTCCATCTGTGTTTCCATTCTGGCATAGCATCGCTGATCGCTGCGGACGTTTTTATTTCCAAATCGATTGTCATTCGACCGGAGATTACGCTAATTGCCTCCGCGGACACCGTCCGAGAGGCACAGCATACTCTTAACAATGGGATTCTATCGGCCGAGTTCATCCGTCTCATGTACCGTATCCAGTACGTCGCTTGTGCCCATATGGGGGACGTGTACATAAGGATCGACTTGCTTACCGTTGCTAGCAGGTTCCGTAATGGCTGCCTAGGTCGTCGAACGTTTGGCATTTATCTTGGTTCTTGACAGTGGCGCTATTGCACTGGAGACTCTCTCGTGTGCGTACATTAGTTGCACTTTGAAGTTTAGCCAGTGGGACAGCAGCACTCGCAGGTACTTGATGTGTGGACGCGACTCGATGGTTTGCTCACCGACCTGTATAGTAAGGTATTCTACCTTTGTTCTACTACTTATTAGCACGGCTTCTGTCTTGTGATCTGTCAGTTCCAGACCTGATGCCTGTAGCCATGGCCTCACATTCCTTATTGTTTGGTTGCAGTTTTCGGACACTTGTTCTAGCAGTTTTGCTACGGCGATTACTGCAATGTTATCAGCGTAGTCGATGATTTCAACTCTGCTCGACTTTGGCGTTCTTAGTATGCCATCATACATTGTATTCCACAGAGCTTGGCCTAGCACTGACACTTGGTGGACTCTTGGGCCCCTCGTCCGTGTTATAATGAAAGTTTTTCTGACTGAAGTAACTGCCTATTGGTCTCAGCAGGTAGTTAGGTATATGCAGTTTGCTTAGCGCTTCCTTCTAGCCATACTTGACCTGCGATAGCTTCGCGCATAATCGTGCACTGCGTTTATCGCCCCTAATCCCTACGGATTAGACAACCCCGAGTCTCTTTCCGTGTATGGCTCTAGCCTTGTGCGTATTACGTTTTCTAGCACTTTCCCCGGTGTGTCACCATGGCGTAATTGGTTTGTGTGTCGGATCACTGCGCGTGAGGTTCCAAGTTCGAATCCCTGAAAACGCCAATAACATTTTTTCACGGTTCCACCTCTCGCATGTACCCTTTGGTATAAGGACTAGCCGTTGCGTTTTCCACTGTAATGGGAAATTACCTTCCATTAGGCATGTCGTATAAAGGCGCATGAAGATCTCTGGCTTTTCTTTAATGGCTCCTTTTAGCACGAAGTTCGGGATTCCATTCATCTCCGGCGTCTAGCTGCTCTTTATTGTTGCCGCGGCTTCTAAAACTTTCTCTGTGGTGACTTAGGGTATTGCCTCTGTTTCTTCCGCTGCTCCTTGTGGTAAGGTGAATTCATCTTTCGTCGGGAAAAGAGTGCAGACAATTGAGTGCATGATATTCGGGCAAGTCGGTGCAGCTGCCATGCCATTCTTTAATTTTTTCATGAATATTTGATACGCGCCTGCCCATGGATTTTGCTGTAACTACTCTCTTAGTGCCTGGAAGCATTCGGCTTTGCTCTTTTTTATCAGCTTACGGAGTTGTGCTCTCTTCTTCTGGAACTGTTCTCTTAGCATCTCATAGTCCTGCCTCTACCTCAGGCTCTCTGTTGGGATCCCCGCATTCTGTGACATTCTGCTCGCGTATTGGCGATGTCGTCATTCCACCAGTACACAGGTGTTCCTTTATTTCCGTTTGCCTTCCGTGGCATGGCTGCGTCGCATCCTCGGGATAAGGACCTTGTGACTTCCTTAGTTTGTTCTTCTGCTGTGCCTCTTGCTATGTCCAAGTTGCTTATCATGTACTCGAGCATTTCGGTGTCTATGTCTTTTGTTTTCCAGCCCAGGTTTTGTACTTTTTGAGGAGGTTTGCGGTGCTGCGATCGGTGTTGTTCTTGTGTTTCGAATGTGATGGCCTGGTGGTCGCTGTTTTTGTATAGGTCTGAGACTTGCCATTTCGTCCTCCTTGCTATGGCTCTGCTGGCAAACATCCGGTTGATGAATTAGCGCGATCTGCCGTTGTCGAAAGTATGCTTGGCGCCTCGCTTTAGTGGTACTAGATCGAGGCTAGCAAATGCTGCTGGCAGTGCTGCGCCTCTTCTACTTGTCATGGTGCTATTCCACTCGACTAACCATGCATTAAAGTCTCCGGCTACAATGCTTGGTGTTCTTCCTCTGAACTCGGCTACAAGGCTATCCGGGATCTGCTCGTATTCTTCAATACTCAGGCTCGGCGGTAAATAGCAGCTGGGGAAGTGGATTCCTCTTATTTTGGCGTATACGAAGTTTTGCCGGTGCCTAGAGTCCTTGCTTTCGAAGGGCTAGCTTCCGCATGTCCATATCGCTGCCTTACTATTTCTGTCTTCCACCCATCTTTCATTATCGCGTTGAGTTTTATATTGCTCGCAGATGAGGCTTACATCTGCTTTTTCTTCTTTCGCCGTTTGTGTTAGTAGATCCTGGGCGGCTTCGCACTGATTCAAATTTATTTGGATGCGCTTCATGATTTCCTTGTGATTTTACGTATTGCGCTTTTGTACGCTGCGCATCAGAAACTTCCAGTAGAGTGATAATTGCCGCTTTTCGACCCTGGGTTACATATAGAACACCTTGGTTTTGCGGTGCATTTTTTCGATATGTGCCATTGTTGACGAGAGAACTTGTGGTTGTCTGCTCCCTATCAACCGGATACTAAGTGGGTGCATTAGCGTTGATTGTGGGGGGCTTCGTATGACTTACATACTTAATTACTAAGGTGTCACTACAGTTCGGGCTGAACCTGGCCCTCAACCAACAAGCCTCTCCATTAAGCTCGGTCTTTAGCTAATTGCCTTCAGTTACGCACTCCAAGTTGGTCGAGGTCCCCTTGAACTTGTGCGCGCCACCTACGGCGAGAAAGTCCTCTACTGCGTCGTCCCTCTGGGTTAAGTTCGAAGAATCTGCGGGCCGGTGCGTTGGTGTCCATTCGCTCTGCATGTCCTAGCCATTTCGGACGTCCAATACGCAGTTTATTGACAAGGTCGATGTCGCTGTACAGCTCGTATAGTTCATTATTGAATCTGCTCCTCCAAAACGCATCAACGCAAACGGGACCGAAAATCTTACGAAGAATTTTTCTCTCGAAGCGACCAAGGATATCTTCATCCTCTTTTAATAAAGTCCATGTTTCAGCGCCGTAAAGCAGGACTGTGATGATCAAGGTCTTATATAGAGTCTCCTTAGTTGTTAGAGATAGGGTTTTACTATTGAATTGCCTTATAAGCCCAAAAAAACAGAGATGGGCAAGAGTTATTCTTCGATTGATTTCTGCGCTGATTTTGTGTTTAGAATTAATAACAGAGCCCAGGTAGACTAAGTCCCTTACTACCTCGAAGTTATAGCTACCCATTGTGAAATTCTCTCAGTTTCGTCGGTGCTGGTTGTCCGTTCTTGTTGACACCATATACTTGGTTTTGCCCTCGTTTATCACTAAACCCAATTTGGCCGCTTCCGCATCAATGCTTGACACCGGTGACAGGGGTTGGGTACGATTGACCGCATTTTAAAATCACGTTTTCAAAATCTCGCATAACAAAATATCGCATATTCAAAATCTCGCATAATCAAAATCTCGCATATTCAAAATCTCGCATTTGCAAAATCTCACATGATCAAAATCTCGCAATATCGGTTTCGCTATGGGTGTGTCAACAACTGCAACTGCCAGGCAGGCGCCTGGAGCTAAAGTTACTTATAAATTTCAAATAAATTTCAAATTTCATCATGAAATAGGAGTAACTCCTAACTTTTGATAATGCGAGATTTTGATAATTCGAGATTTTGAATATGCGAGATTTTGAATATGCGAAGTATTGTGTGTGAGTATTGACAGGGTCCAATCAGGCTGTTGATAAAAGCTTTCAGGCGTTCACGCAATATCGCAGAAAAGATCTTGTATGCGATGTTGAGGAGACTGATGCCTCTATAATTGGCGCAGTTGAGGGGGTCTCCTTTCTTGTGGATCGGGCAAACGATGCTGAGGTTCCATTCATCAGGAATACACTCGTCTGACCAAATCTTAGAGATGAGTTGATGTATGCACTCTACCAATTCATACCCAGCTGCCTTGCAAAGTTCGGCCGGTGAGCCGTCAGGTCCAGCAGCCTTATTGGATTTGAGCTTGGATATTGCTATCCCCACTTCGTTTTGGTCACGTTGACGGAAATATTGACTATCATCGTCTCTGTTGAATGGTTCATTCTGCCTGACAGCGGGATGTGGGTCTTCGTCGCCGTTATACAGTCTGCAGAACTTGTTTTTCCATATTCTCAGCACCGACTGTGAATCTACTTTGAGGCTTCCATTTTCGTCTACGTAAACATATCGTTGACGTAAACATCTTTTGACACTACGCCAGCCGCGTTTGGGTACTGAGATTGATAGTCATCCGAAATCTGCTTTAGGATGCGAACCGACAGAAACGGAGCAGATGCTGTGCCATACGAGTTTCACGCCAAACGAAGCGTTGATAATCAGAGTCATATTCACTAATCCATATTTGGCGAAACATTTTAACAATATCAGCAGTGAAAAAAAACCGATGCTGCCGAAAGCGTAAGCACACGCCGACTAAATCGCGTTGAATTGGCGGACCGAATAAAAGTTGGCTGTTTAACGATTGCGCATTAGAGTCTTTAGCCGAACCATCAAATACGACACGAAGTTTGGTTGACGAACTTTCCGGTTTCAACACTGCATGATGGGGGAGATAAAAATGATAAGCACTACACGTTATTTGGTCGCGAGGGATTAGTTCCATATGGCCAAGTTCAAAGTATTCCTGCCTTAATTTGGAATACTGGCGGTACAAGTTCGGGTTGATTCGAAACCGACGTTCCATCGAATATAAACGCGACACGGCCGACTGCAATGAATCTCCAAAGCTTGGAAAGGGTGTTTTGACTGGAAGGGATACAAGGTATTTTCCAACATGTGAACACGAAAACGTTTTCCTGAAGTGGTCTTCAGCTGGATCATCATACGCATTGTCTGCTTTGCAAGGAGAGACTACTTCCAACTGTCAAAAGCGCCGCAACAAAGTATCCACATCAATGAATGAAAACAAGCTGAATGAAACGAAGACAATTCGTTGTCATGGATATTCGAATCGAAAAGTTCTCCCGTAATGACCCAACCGAACGATGTCTTCTAAGCTAAGGGAAGACCTAAGGGTCCACGGAGTTGGTCTCTTTGAGAATAGTCCAGACCTTGTCATCTCCTAACAGTATGTCGATTGAATTTTAAATATAGAAGAAAGGATCTGCAAGGTCCAACTACCGAACTCCCATGTCGAAGGATCAACCGATTTGGCACGCAAATTTGACGTCAATTTGCGATGAATATACGCATGGATGGATATATGTGTGAGTCATAGTGCGAAAACAGCTGAATAGATACAACCCCTTTGGTGTATCCCCCTTCTTTGGATGACAGGCCCAACACAGGAACTCGAGAGTGTTTACGCGGAAGTCCTAGCTTGTGAGAAAATAATTCGAAGATAAATGAACATGGGACCCCGTATCCAGCAGAACACGATAATCGATAAGCTGTCGCTGAATATCCTGAAGTTTAGCAAGAATGGTTGGAAGCACGGTTTGCTTGCAAAGGCTAAACTCAAGCGATTGGTTGCTAACCAATGTGGGATCAGCGACAGAAGTGGAGGAGGTCCTTGAAAAATGAGGCTGTTGTAGGCTGTTGTATAGACGATACCGCAGGCGAAAACGACGCTGGTGATGTTTATGGGGGCCGCAACGATAAACTGCTTTTTGGATCCTCGAGGTAAACTAGCGAATGGTGAGGAGTTTTGCAGACACCACAACGAAAGGTTGACCGACATTTATTAGACGTATGTCCACTAGGGAGACAGTTAAAGCAAAGTGTTTAATAATCTTCTTCTTCTTCCTTTTATCAGCGAGGCTATGATCCGAAAACAAGGGATCACAGCCCTCCCACTTCACAGCATTTCTACTGATCCGCCTGTGGGGTTCGCCTATTTGACCTCAGAAAATATCGGCAGGCCCGCCGATTTTGGATCACTCGCTTACTGAGGCCAATGAAATGCCGATGTCGTCGCATTTGTCTGATCCAGACGTTTATAGGCCTGCCTTTCCTACATCGCGATGTTTTTGGAACGTGCATAGATATTGCCTTTTTAACAGGGTTCAAATGATCTCTTCTTTGAACGTGACAATACCAGCTGAGCCGGTCGCGCTCTAATTTTTGTACGATGGTTTCCTTGATGTGAAAGCTTCCACGGATCTTCGAACTTCTTATTCGATCAAGCTTGGTCACTCCTGCTGTCATGCGAAGCATCTTCATCTCAGCTGCCGTTAATTTACTCTCATACTTTTTGTACATCGTCCAACACTGTAAACCGTATGTGAGCGCTGGACGTACAACTGCGGTGTAGAGCCTTCCTTTCAACTTAGGGGACATTTTTCTGTCACAGAAGATAGCGGAATTTTCTCGCCACTTCATCCACCCTACGCTTATACGATGATTGATGTCGTCATCACAAGTTGCTTTGCTATTGATCATAGATCCCAGATATTTGAACTTTTCGCACTTGGGAAGCACTGTTCCATTCAAATAAATGTCTGGAATAGGCCTGAGTGGATCAGAGAACGGGCAGCACAAGTACTCTGTCTTTTTTGAACTAATGCGATACCCATTTCCCTCCAAAACGTCCACCCACACATCAAGTGCTCGTTGCAGGGATGTAGGATTCTCACTTATGATGGCTCCATCGTCAGCAAAGAATAACTGATGTACCTTGGGGTCCATCACTTTACCTTCAAGCAGATAATCAAGGACTGTAATAAAGAGCAAAGGACTTAAAACGCTTCCCTGGTGCACCCCGACTTTGATTCGGAACTCTTCGGTTACTCCAGCGGGGCATCTTACTCTTGTCTTTGCTCCTTCGTACATGTCCATGATCATCTGTACATAGGTTTCTGGAACCCCTCGATGTCTTAGCGCCACCCATATCAGATCTCGTGGTTGTCTGTCGAATGCCTTTTCAAAGTCAACCAATACAATATGCAAATCCCTTAAGGAATCACGATCTTTTTCCATTATGATCCTTATACTTTGGATTGCATCTGTGGTTGATTTACCCGAGACAAACCCGCACTGATCATCAGATAGCCGTATTATTTTTCGCAGTCGGCCACCTAATACCCGCTCAACGATCTTCATGGCGTGTGACATCAGCTTGATCGAACGGTAGTTATCACAGTTTCGCGTAGTGTATTTAATAATGTTTATTTTAATTATTAAGTGTTAATTTTAAATTCATTTTTGTTTGTTATATTATTGTAAAGTAATTTATGAAATCGCTGTTAGTCACTGTACTTAAGCGCATCGCACCATCCTGATCAAGGTCCATCATCATCAAAGACGACTATCTGCAACAGCACACACATAAGAAGACACCCTCACGCCATTGCACACACGCATTGTGCAGACATGCAGTTTTCACCTCTCTCTCTCTCTTTTGGTTCGCTAACACACACACACTTGAATGCATGCGTGCATGCATTACGCACTGTTGCAGCGACACTCACTGCTCGTGGTGAATATTTGTTGCGTGGTGAGGTGAATGTTCGGCTGCGGATGGTTGCTGACAATATACACCTTGGTGATATCTATTACAAAATAAATTTATACTTTATATTTTTTTGGAAAGCATTCTGTTTGGTCTTGGGTCATACTTGTTTTCGCTTCTGGGTGCAACTCGTTTACCATTCCTGTACATAAACTTTCTGGTCCTTCAATTCCGGATTTTTGTGAAACTTTCGTTGAATATTCAATTGATTGATCTTATAGACATAAGTGATATAGACACATACGTGAAGTGCGGTCGATAAATCTACATTCCAATCTTTTGTTCACAAACTTGGTTAGGAAGCAATTCGCATCAAGGCAATGAATTTCTTAAAACTCAGGCGCGGAAATGCTAAAGGTCGTGTGACACGCGCAGTGTCTTTTGTCGATTCAATCAGTTCCGCGACTACTCTAGAAATGCTAGAGATTCGGCTGACCAAATTAGACGAAACGTGGTCAGAATTCTCGTCATTGCATGATGAATCGTTACAAAATGTGACCGAGGAAGAATTCAATGAACTTGAACTTGAATTCGAGGATTACGAAACTCGTTTTTTTTTGCCCATTCATCGATAAAGAAATTGATTCGCGAAAGACAATCCGTGGTTCAAGAAAATTCTGTTGTTCAGCACCTCGCGGAGGAACAATCGAAGTTCCTAGAGAAATTAAACTCAACGTCTACGAGTAATAGTGGTTCGTCGGTACAGTTACCCAAATAAACAGTGCCACCCTTCTCAGGAAACTATAAGGATTTGCCTTCGTTTCGTGATACGTTTACGGGTACAGTGGATAATAAACCAAATTTGACTGAAACTCAAAAGTTCCACTACCTAAAATCATTTCTTCGTAACGACGCGGCTAACTTAATTAAACACATACCGGTTTCTGATAAAAATTATTTTGAAGCTTGGGATCGTTTAGAGAAACGGTATGATCGCGGGCACCTCATAGTGCAGTCGTTTATTCAGACTTTTTTGTCCCTTCCATCAACATCAGTTAGCAATGCACAGACATTACGCAAAATTACCGATGGTGCTGACGAGGTCGTACGTGGTCTAAGCGCGCTTGGGTCAAATGATCGTGATCCATGGTTAATTTACCTGTTAGTTAGCAAACTCGACGCGGAACTCGGCAAAGTTGGGCAGAAACGGTCGGTTCTCGAGACGATTGCAAATTCAACGAACTCCTGGACTTTTTGCAATCGAGATGCAATGCTTTGGAGTCGTGTCAGTCAACTTCGTGATCTAGTGCTTCACGTGTTAAGCCACTAGGACAGATTCGTATGCATTTCGCTGAGTCGCCTTCGTCCTCGCAATCGTGTTCACAGTGTCCTAAATGTAAGAACAACCACATCCTACCGCAATGTGAACAATTCGTAGCCCTTGATGTGGAGTCACGTCGCGCTCTTGTGAAATTAAACTCTTTGTGTTTTAATTGTCTTCAGGCCAGACATCCTGCAAACATTTGACGCTCATCGTTTCGTTGTCTGGTTTGCGACTCACGACACCATTCGTTGGTGCACGCGGATTCTAATTCGTTGTCGTCAAATCGTGCTAAGGCACCTTTGCTTCAAACACCACAAGCTACACCCATACCTTCACTAGTGATACCTCGTTCTCCGCCTGTGAATAACCATTCGCCGCTCGATGTTGGCCTACTTAGGCAAACAATTCTACCCACGGTATTAGCTAAGGTTCAGGACAATTCAGGCAATTTTATAAGCTGTCGAGTGTTGATCGATTCGGGTTCTCAAATTTCGTTTGTGGTTGAATCCTTCGCTCAACGTCTAGCTCTTCCTCGTAGATATGCAAGGATTTCCGTTATTGGGTTGTCATCAACAGATGCAGGCCAAACAAGAGGTTGTATCTCAATCGAGTTGTGCTCGCGTTTCAATCAAACCCATCTAGTCGTTGACGCTTTTGTTCTAACTAGGCTAACTTCGAACCTTCCTTCGCAGTCCTTTGATGCAGCTTCCTGGTCCCACCTACAGAATCTGCATTTGGCAGATCCCAACTTTAATGTACCTGGTCCTATTGACATGCTACTTGGAGCTGACAAACTATGGTGCATCCTCATGGAAGATCAGATCCAAGGTTAACACGGTCTGCCAATTGCCCAGAATACATCGTTTGGTTGGGTAGTAATTGGAGAGCTGCAAAATATACCAGTGTCATCGCTCCATTCTACTCTCGACGTCGACGTTCTATTGCAGCGTTTTTGGGAGCTGGATGAAGTGACACCATTGAAGGACGAATCTTTTGCTGATGATAAAGCTGCACAGCACTTTCGGAAGACGTTTTCGCGTTCCCCTGATGGTAGATATGTCGTTCAACTACCATTCAAAACCCCTTCACCGGTCTTTGGCAATTCGCTTAGGCATGCTATCAGTCGCCTGCATTCGATGGAACTTCGGTTTCTCAAGGACCCCAATTTGCATAGGACGTATGTTAGATTCATGCAAGAATACGAAGATCTAGGCCACATGGTTCGTGTATCTCCAGCTGAGTTGGAAAATGAACCCGGGAAGGTCTTTTATTTACCCCATCACGCAGTTCTGAAGCCAGATAGCTCGACAACCAAACTACGGGTACTATTCGATGGTTCGGCTAGTAATTCGCTAGGAAAATCACTCAATAGTCAGCTACTGATAGGCCCTCCCATTCAACGCGATTTATTTGGAGTTTGTTTACGCTTTCGCCAGCATAAGTACGTATTTACAGCAGATGCCGTCAAAATGTTTCGGCAGATATGGGTTGACAAGCTGCATACCGACTTCCAGCGCATCGTTTGGCGTGAGAATCCATCAGATGACATCAGCCACTTTTGACTATGCACAGTAACGTATGGAACAGCATCAGCACCCTTTCTGTCAGTTCTAGTCTTGAAGCAGATAGCGATAGAATACCAAACGAAGTACCCAACTGAAGCGAGCGTTTTGCTGAATGACGTGTACGTAGATGACATCATGACAGGAGCGAATTCATCAGATGAACTTATAAGTCTAGGGTCTGAGCTTGTTTCCTTATTGTCGAATGCTGGTCTTAAACTTCGGAAGTGGAACTCCAATTGCTGGCCCTTTCTTGCTCGGTTGCCTAGGGATGATTGTGAATTTTCGTGGTTTGATACTGACCGGTCAACGTCCATGATAAAGGTACTTGGTATGCATTGGAACCCAACAGCTGATGAATATTCATTCCGCATGACGGAGTCTCGTTTGTCTGTCCCTCCTACTCGGCGTTCGTTGTTGTCAGAAATCGCTCGCATTTTCGATCCCTTAGGATTTCTGGCCTCATCAGTCGTACTATTCAAAATGCTTTTTCAGGAGTTGTGGTCATCAGAACTCAGCCTTGGCTGTGATGATCCACTTCCATCGCAATTGGCTGAAAGGTCGATGCGCTACCAACAGGAACTACATTACTTCGAGCAAATAGAAATACCACGGACAATCTTCGCTTCATCAGGAGACATCGAACTGCACGGGTTTTCGGATGCTTCATCGTTGGCCTACTCAGCTGTGGTGTATGCTCGTTGCCAAATCGCACCTAATCAGTTCCAGGTCGTCATTGTAGCGGCGAAAACCAAAGTAGCACCGGTTAAACCTGTCTCGATCCCTCGATTAGAGCTTTGCGGAGCTCTACTTCTCTCTCGCCTAATAACCTCGATTAAATCATCGATTCATAGGAACGTCAAGGTACTTGCTTGGTGCGATTCACAAATCGTGCTTCACTGGTTGTCTTCTTCACCTCGTCGTTGGACTACATTCGTCGCCAATCGTACAGCTGCCATTCTAGAAAAGATTCCACGATATTCATGGAAGCATATCGCATCGGAGTCCAACCCGGCAGATTGTGCGCCACGAGGATTATTGCCATCTCTTCTTAATACTCATCCCCTTTGGTGGACAGGTGCTCCATGGCTATCGCTGTCACAGGAAAATTGGCCCGCATCAACGTTCTCAGTGTCACAACAGGATGAAGCAGAAATAATAGCGGAAGAACACCAAAAACCAAAGCAGATTCTCATCACCATCGCAGAAACTGATGTTTTAAAAAATCTCATCGCTAAGATTTCGTCGTGGACTCGGTTAGTTCGAATCGTCGCGTATTGTGTTCGGTTTACACAAAATTGTCGGTCTAAAACATTTGAAAAACCGTACAGTCCCTGAACTGCACTTAGCAGAACTCCATATTTTAAAAACTGTGCAACAAGAATCATTCGGGAGTGAACTTCGCCACTTGTGTAGAAATCGCGACCTTAACCCAAAATCTAAACTCTTAAGATACTTTCCATTCATTGACAATGAAGGTTTACTACGTGTGGGGGGTCGAATTAAGCATGCTTATGTATCTTTTAACCTCAAACATCCAATAATCCTACCCAATAATCATGTTTCTCTCCTTATAGTGAGCCACATACATGTTAACCATCTTCATCCAGGGGTATCAGAGACATTCTTTATATTTCGTCAACGTTACTGGATATTGGGAAGCCGAAATCTCATTCGAAAGGTTGTACATCGATGTAAACCCTGTTTTCTTCAGAGGAAGATGACTAGTACACAGCTTATGGGTGATTTACCGCCTCAGCGTGTTCACCCAAGCCGACCATTCTCGAACACAGGGTGCGACTACGCTGCTCCCTTCACCATAAAGCTGTCTCGTGGACGGAATCCCCGACTATCCAAGGCTTACCTTGCTCTGTTCGTATGCATGTGTACCAAGGCGATTCACTTAGAACTAGTAAGTGACTTGACGACCGACGCCTTTCTCGCTGCCTTTAGACGGTTTGTTGCTCGCCGAGGTAAATGTTCTCGGACTCAGGACAATATACACCTTGGTGATATTTATTACAAAATAAATTTATACTTTATGTTTTTTAGGAAAGCATTCTGTTTGGTCTTGGGTCATACTTGTTTTCGCTTCTGGGTGCAACTCGATTACCATTCCTGTACACAAAGTAAATGTGTTTTAACGAAATTTCTTCTCGATTCAATGTCTAGCGAGACCAATTGGGTACACTCTGATAACGTATGATCTTTTTACACTTGAGACACTGAGTATTACCATCAAATGGTTTGGCTTAGCGGGCCTGAGTTTAAGGAGATTGTTTTGCCCGCGATGCGAGCGAATGACAAGAAGATTGACACGATTCTTACGCGCTATACCGTTGTTCAAGGAATTCAATTAAGTCATTAATGGAATGGTCATCCCTAGAACCTACTTCTTCAGCCCATGCCTGCTTAGTGTCTTGGTCGAGTTTAGCTAGCAAACGGAGAATTAGCCATCGGTCGCGACTGTTTCTATCAACTGCATTTAATCCACGAATCACCTCATTTGCACCATCCGTTATTTTGGGTAATAGTTGCGCGCTTGGCGCATTTAGCAATGGAAGAGATATAAATCCTTGTACAAACGATTGCACGATTAAATTTACGCGATCACATCTCTTTTCAAGCTTGTCCGAAGCCACGATGTAATTGGCTTCGGACACGGAAATATGTTTTATAACATTAGCCGCATCTCCTCGCAAGAAAAACAATAAAATTCCTGGGTAAGGGTGAGATTAGATTTATTATCGACAGCACCCTTAAATAGATCGCGAAAAGATGGCCAATCCTTGTAGCAACCGGAGAAAGGATGCACTTCAATTTTTGGGAGATTGGTAGTGAAACACGTATTTCCAGATGAATTTATCTTTTCCAGAAAAGTGGACTGCTGATTAGCTAGACTGCCTTGTACAGAGTTCTCCGATTCGGTTTGTATAGGAGTTTTCCTTTCACGAATAGCCTTTTCTATGCGCGAATGTATTACGACATATTTTGTTTCATATTCCCCTGAATTCGACTTGAAAGGCTTCGATATCAGCGTCCTCCACGTAGCGCAAATACTCTAATCTAACGGAAGAAAATTTCGACCACGCTTCTTCTAATTTATTTAATTGGATCTCCAACATCTCGATAGTGGTGGAGATATTAATGGCTTCGGCAAATGCAGAAGCGCGTGTTAAGTGACCTTTAATATTTCCGCGCTTTACTTTTAAGGAGTTCATATTTTTTGCAATGTCTAATTGTTCATATATATAAGTAGGTAACTTGAAAACCAGGTGAAATACGCCGAGCGTTATTACGCAGAAACACCTTGCTTAATTATAAACAGCGATATAATTCGAAACTAATCTGCCGCGAGGGAATGTTTATCTGAGTTCTTCCACACAGCACAGCAAAAAATGATTACAACGTAATTTTTCAACTGAGTTTACGATACATTCGGAAGGACCAGCACCGAAGATAAATTAATACGACCGATTGAAGATGTGCAATAACAAGTTCGATTTATTTAGTCATAATAAAATAATATATATACATATATGGTATTCTACAGCGAGATGATTATTATAACAAAGCAGCAGCGCACTCTCGCTTAAGCATGATCGCCTCACACAGTATATAATTAATTTGCACACTTATGAGAGATTATGATAGCGTACGATCAAAGTACAGTGAGTGACAAGTTGTACGTAAGTTACTTTAGCAATTACATAATTTATACCAATTGCAAATAGATCATTAAATTTAACGTAAAGTGAGATAATGACGAATGAAAATGAATAGCAAATAATTGAAGGTAATTATTATAAAGGCAGTGGGTGCCGTGGTTGGCTGGTCAAACGGTAGTGCATGCGATCATATGAAAACACAAGCGTTTTCACTCAGCTGAGGCCTACCAACTCCTACTCTCAACCTCCACGCGGTGACAGCCGGGTGCCTAGTACCTTAATCCAAGAGATGGGTAACCAACCCCGTTTGGCGGATTCTTGGTGGCAGCAGATGAGAGAGGGGGGAAGAGTGCTTTTTTCACTAGAGCACTTCTTCCTGTTCCAGGCGGCAGCTGACGAATTCCCTAGACGGAGTCAACGGTGGCGTCTATAGTTCCAGTTAGGTTGAACTTAGTGAATACCTTGCGCGAGCTGCTTCGACGTATTCGGATCACAGGTCGGTAAGGAATTTCCAATGTCAGGGCATTAGAATAGAGATGGTGGCGGAGGAGCCCTTAATGGGCCAACGGCAGCGCTCATACTCCCGTAGTGGACTACTGGCACCGGTGTACCCGGCCCCTCGTCATAGGGGAATAATTAAGGAACTGGCCCTCCAGGTTGGGGGTTGTGCCGTCGGGGTAACTTCCCTACCACGTAAAAAGCGCATGGTTCCGAGACAACCAAAAGCCTTGGATAAGGATGACTCAACTAATGACGACCCCAGCAAACGAAATAAGGACAACGACCTTCGGATCTGTACGTGGAATGTTCTGTCCCTTTACAGACCACGTGCAGCCGAACAACTAGCATAGGCCCTAGACTGCTATAAAGCAGATATTACCGCCATCCAGGAAGTGCGATGGGATGGGCCGGGCAAAAAGAGGATGAAAAACTGTGACATCTACTACGGTGATTGCTACAGAGGCAACAGGCAACGCTTATTCGGATGCGGATTTGTCATACGCGGCAGACTTAGGCAAGAAGTCTTAAGCTTCCGACACGTGAGCGAGCGTATTATGACTATCCGGATCAAGGCTAAATTCGCTAACATAAGCCTAATATGTGTTCATGCCCCCACAGAAGAAAAGGACCCTGCCACCAAAGAGTGTTTCTACGAGCTCCTCGACAAAACATATGAGCAATGTCCTAAATACGACGTTAAAATCGTATTGAGCGATTTTAACGCCAAAATAGGAAAGGAGGACGTCTTTGGTAGGGCAGTCGGTAAGCATAGCCTACACGTCACCACGTCTGATAACGGACTAAGGCTAATTGATTTCGCTGTGGAACGAAATGTCACCATAGCAAACACATGGTTTCCTCATCTCGACATTCATAAGCAGACATGGCGGTCCAATGATCATGTCACGATCAACCAAATTGATCATATTGCGATCGACGCAAGGCATGCCTCCAGTATTCTGGATGTCCGGACCTTCCGAGCGGCCAACATAGACTCGGATCATTACCTTGTTGTAGCTAAGGTACGAATGCGGATATCCCAATCTGAGCAACAAAGAAGAATTACTGTGAGAAAATTTAACGTCGAAAAGCTACAATCGCAAGAGACCGCCAGACTCTTCGCTGAACGCGTATCCCGAAATCTCTCAATCACCCCTTTGCCGCCAGCATCAAGTACCGAAGACCAGTGGCAACGCTGCCAACATGCCGTCAGAAACGCCGCGACTGATGTGCTAGGTCTCGCTCGACCACCACCGCGAAACCCCTGGTTTGACGAAGAATGCCGGCGAGTGCATGCAGCAAAACAAGAGGCATACAAAGCGGCGCTGCAAAGGAAGACGAGAGCTGCTCGTGAGCTTTACGAGCAAAAGAGACGGGAAGAACATCGGCTTCTCCAAAAGAAGAAGAAAGAACATGAGAAGCGCGCGTTTGAGAATATCGAGAGTCTATACTCCAGGAACAATGTACGGAAGTTTTACCAAAAGGTAAAAAGAACGTGTCAGAGAAGTAATACCCGTACAGAAACCTGTAGAGATGAAAATGGAAACCTCGTAGTAGAATCACAGTCGGTGCTGAGAATATGGAAAAACTACTTCTGCAGACTGTATAACGGCGACGGAGACCAACATACCGCTGTCAGGCAGAATGAACCATTCAACATAGACGATGATAGTCAAAATTTCCGTCCACCTGACCAAAACGAAGTGAGGATAGCAATATCCAAACTAAAATCCAACAAGGCTGCTGGACCTGACGGCTTACCGGCCGAACTTTTCAAGGCAGCTGGGGATGAATTGGTAGAGTGCATACACCAACTCATTTCTAATATTTGGTCAGAGGAGTGTATGCCTGATGAATGGAATCTCAGCATCGTTTGCCCGATCCACAAGAAAGGAGACCCCCTCAACTGCGCTAATTATAGAGGCATCAGTCTTCTCAACATCGCATACAAGATCTTTTCTGCGATATTGTGTGAACGCCTGAAACCTTTTATCAACAGCCTGATTGGACCCTATCAGTGCGGTTTCAGGCCAGGGAAGTCCACCATCGATCAAATCTTCACACTTCGGCAGATCCTGGAGAAAACCCAAGAATTCCAAATCGATACTCACCACCTCTTTATCGATTTCAAGGCCGCCTATGACAGCATCTATAGAGAAGAGCTTTATAGAGCCATGTCTAGTTTTGACATCCCTGCCAAACTTGTCCGTCTGTGCAGGCTGACGATGGGGAACGCTCGCTGCTCCATCAAGGTCGGTAATGACCTCACCGAGACCTTTGATGTCAAAAAAGGCTTTAGACAAGGTGACGCGCTGTCATGTGACTTCTTCAATATTGTACTTGAACGGATTGTGCGGAACTCACAAGCCAACACCGGAGGCACAATCTATTACAAGTCTGTACAACTGTTTGCATACGCCGACGATATAGACATTATCGGAAGATCTCAGCGGGCTGTCACCGGTGCTTTTGCAAGCATTGAAGCGGAAGCGGCCAAAATTGGTTTGGCGATAAACGAGGGCAAAACCAAGTATATGCTGTCAACTAGAAGGGAAAACCAACACCGAAAAATTGGACAAAACGTCACCGTGGGCAGCTATGACTTCGAGGTAGTAAGGGACTTTGTCTACCTTGGCTCTGCTATAAATTCTTCTAACAAAATCAGTGCAGAAATCAATCGAAGAATAACTCTTGCCAATCGCTGTTTTTTTGGGCTTATAAGGCAATTCAACAGTAAAGCCCTATCTCGAACAACTAAGGAGACTCTATATAAGACCTTGATCATCCCAGTCCTGCTTTACGGCGCTGAAACATGGAATTTATTAAAAGAGGATGAAGATATCCTTGGTCGCTTCGAGAGAAAAATTCTTCGTAAGATTTTCGGTCCCGTTTGCGTTGACGGGTTTTGGAGGAGCAGATTCAATCACGAACTATACGAGCTGTACAGCGACATCGACCTAGTCAAAAAACTGCGTATTGGACGTCTGAGATGGCTAGGACATGTAGAGCGAATGGACACCAACGCTCCGGCCCGCAGAGTCTTCGAATCTAACCCCGAGGGACGACGCAGTAGAGGGAATTATCGCCGTAGGTGGCGCGCACAAGTTCGAGGGGACCTCGACCAACTTGGAGTGCGCAACTGGAGGCAATTAGCTAAAGACCGAGCTAAATGGAGAGGCTTGTTGGTTGAGGCCTAGGTTCACCCCGAACTGTAGCGCCACCTAAGTAAGTAAGTAAGGGTGCCGTGGTATAAGTGGATAGTGTGTCAGACCACTGTGCGTGAGATTTCAAGTTCGAATCCCAGAAAACACCAAGTTTTTTCACTATCCCACCTCTCGAGAACGTCTGACAAACATCCGAGAGTATTGTTGTCTCGAAAAAGCTTCTCAAACAAAACTGCCTTTCGGAAGAAACCTACATATCTGTACAATAAGCTTGTCCTATCCAGATCTATTCGCTGTCTAACTTTAAGACCGTTTATATATACTTGCTTGTCATCACATAAACAGTTCTTCATTCATGCTGTAAATCTTTTGAACCACCTGCCATACCAGGTGAAGTTTAAAGTCGAATACACAGTTTCAATCGGCATGTTTTTCATATTTCTCTGGTTTAAACTGAAATTACTCTCATTTGTTATATTAATCTTCTTAGTCTACATGGTTGCAACTATTTACTGTTTAATTTATATTTTCTTGTTTTTAATGTTTATTTTATTATTGTATTTCTTTTTTTTTTTAAATGTATCATTTTCATATTGTGACACACTAATTCATTTTATATACATATTAAGTTTGCCTTTTCCTACCTCTACTCATTTTAAGTGTACCCTTACATATCTTCTTCTTCCTTTTTCAGCTAGGTTATGATCCGAAAATAAGGGACCACAACCCTCCCACTTCACCGCATTTCTACTGTTCCGCCTGTGGGGTTCGCCTCTCGTGTGTGTGGGTTCGTGTACCCTTGCATATACAGCGATTATATAATATATATGTAAATAAATAAATAAAATAAAAAATAAAAAATACCAACAAGTTTTTTTTCACGGTTCGCAAGAGGCTAATGTCTGAAAAACATCCGAGAGTATTGTTGTCACGAGAAAGTTTCTCAAAACGCCCTTCGGATACGGAACTAAACTAGGCCCCTTCCGTTCGTGTGAAAAAACATAACGCACACAACACGAGTGCTTGGGAGAAACTAGACCCTTGCATTTAAAGAGCTGTTGCGCCAAATATTTATTTGTTTATCTGTTTTTTTATTACATTGCATAGAACTCTTTTTTAAACGTACAAAAGAAATATTAACAAATTTGAAAAATTAACGGCGTTTCACTGTGGGCGTTGGACTCCGCCAAGGGTGCGTTTTGTCACATCTCCTCTTCATTGTATATATGGATAGGATATTACAGCGCTGCCGTAGCGGGGAATGTTTCAAAGTGGGAGACCTAAGGATTAGTCATCTGCTCTTTGCGGATGATTTGGTCATCCTTGGGTCCTCTCAAACCGAACTTCAGTGCGCACTCGAAAGGTTTGTAGCCGTTTGTGATGATGCTGGAATGAAGATCAACGTGAACAAATCTGAAGTAATGGTCGTATCCAAAAAAATCCATTCAGTGAACTCTGCATGTTAGTGGAGTCCCACTGAAGCAGGTGGATAAGTTTAAGTACCTCGGAGTCTTATTCACGAGTGATGGGAGGAGCAATGCCGAGTTATCCTGTAGAATTGGTCAGGCTGGATCATTTTTGAGAGAGCTTGGCCAATCTGTTGTTAGCAAGGCCGAACTTAGTGTTCAAGCTAAGCTATCGGCTTTTAACTCGGTGTATGTTCCAACTCTCACCTATGGTCATGAAATTTGGGTAGTGACCGAAAGAATAAGATCGCGGATACAAGCTGCCGAAATGAGGTTCCTTCGCGGTGTTGTTGGAATAATTCGTAGGGATCGAGTGCGCAACACCAGAGTACGCGAGGCGCTCAACGTCGAGCAGCTACTTCTCCGAACGGAACGATCTATGCTTCGATGGTTTGGTCACGTAGTGCGTATGCCCCCAGACCGGCTTCCAAGATGCGCCATGGTTGCTGTGCCATCAGGTAGGCGACTCCGTGTAAGACCTAGAAATAGATGGTTGGACCAAGTCCGACATCCCTCCTGTAGCCGCCTAGGGATTCCTCCTGATGAAATGGAGTCAATGGCGGGGGAGCGAGAAGCATGGAGAGTCCACCTGAGCATCCTACCCCCGCGACCCTCATGAAGGATTAGCGGGCCATTGAAAATGTATGTATGTATGTATTAATATTTCGATAATTCAGTTTTTATTTAGGAAATGGTTAGACCCATCCTTTTGAATTACATAGTCCTGGCTATAATTGAATCGGTGAGTGAAAGAACAGTACATGTACAAAATATCGCTTTTGAGAAAAACAGCAAAAACTAAACGCATTTGTACTGCACTCCCATACAATCAGCAAAAAGCGTATTCCATTTTTTGTATACATTTGGCTCTCTAATGTGGTATTATTTTGCTGATTGGTAGATTTACATATGTAGAGCATTTTGGCTATTTAAGACCGAAATGCAATTTTTGGCGCTTATACTGTTCTTTCACTCACCGATTCAATTATTTAGAACCTGGAACTAATCTTCATTTGAATGAAGAAAAGGGTATACAACCAATAAATAAATTAGATGATGCAGCTAAAGGACATGATATATCGCTTATTCGAAACATAAAGATTTAAATAAAAGACGCGATGCTGATAAAATTTTAGAAGAAAAAGATATTAAAGATACTTCTTTAGGTGAAAAAGTTAATGCTTATTTAACTGCTAATGCAATGAAAGTAAGAAGAAAGAACGGTATGGGGATTAAAAGTAATTCAAATGGCGATTCACATGAACCACGACAGTTTAAACTAAAACATGGAAAATATTTTAAACACCCTATTTCTTTATCTGATGCAGGGACGGGTTAAGAATATCACTGCAGCGCCCCCCCCAACAACCAGCGCTTGTCGTAAAAGGCGACTAAGGGGACAAATCAGATCTAGGCAATATAACACCCAAGTGAGCCTAGCGACACATATACTACCTTAAAAACCCTCCCACAAGTGTGCATGCGAGTCCGTGGGTTGACACGACTGGAGATCACCGGTGTCATAAAAGAAAGATCAAACAATACTAAAACAGGAGCATGCACGTGTCAAACAACAAACACCATCGCAATATGGTGCCAACATTGTATTGCAAAACTGTATCATTATGATAATACTTGCAAAAAGGAAAGGCACTACCCCGCCAGGCACTACCACTGCTGTGCATGGTACTGATCCTGGACCGAGCAGAAATGTTCGGGTCAGAGCTATACGGATTCCGGGGGCTAGCAAAATAATGAAACAGTTTGGACGCAATTTGAGGGTCGCGAGTTGGAACGTTGGAAGCATGACCGGTCGAAGTTACGAGCTGGAAGAGATGATGAAAAGAAGGCGGGTGGACATCTTGTGTGTCCAAGAGACGAAATGGAAAAACACCGGGAATCGGGCGCGTTTCTTGGACGTTAGGACAAAAGATTACAAGATGTTCTACTACGGAACGGAAAAGTCTAAGAACGGAATCGGTATCATCCTTGCGGCAGAGCTACTTGGTAACGTCTTGAGCATTTCGAAGTCCAGCGACCGTTTGATGTCTCTCAAACTAGTAATACAAGGAGAGGTGTGGAATATTGTCAGTGCATATGCTCCCCACAATGGGTGCAATCAGATAGATAAAGATGCATTTTGGCTAGATTTCCACAATCTCCTTAAGAACATCCCAAAGGAAGAATTTCTGTTTGTGGGAGGAGATTTGAATGGACATGTCGGGAAATCAAACGAAGACTATGAAGACTGCCATGGAGGACTAGGATATGGCACCAGGAACCTTCCTGGTGAAGACATCCTAAGCATGTGCAAATCACACGGTCTTATCGTCTTAAATACCATGTTCATCAAACAAAGCCGACACCTGATCACTTACAGCAGTGGTGGAGATGAAACTCAGATTGACTACCATTTGGTAGGCAGTTTCATGAAGCCCCGGGTAAAAGATTGCAAAGTGATCCTGGGAGAGGCAATCGCTCGGCAACACCGTCTCCTGCTAACAGAAATTTTTATGAAAACACCGAAGAAAAGCAAACAAACAAGGGTCTCTGAGAAAATCAAGTGGTACAATCTGGACAAAGAAAAAGGCGAAGCTTTTGTTTTCGTAATGAAAAATTACCTCTCTCACACCATCAACGGAGCTGAGGATGAAGAGTGCAGAGCACAAAATATGTGGGATTCCCTACAGCGAACTTGCTTAAATAAGGCCAAATCACTGCTAGGAGCTTCAAAAGGCCACCATCAACACGCCAAAGAAACATGGTGGTGGAGTGATGAAGCTAAGATGCTGATAAATGAGAAGAAAGCGGCTTTCAAAGCTTGGTCAAAGTGCCCCTCTAATAATAATGACGAAAAAGCTCGCCTCGAAATGGAATACAGATGCTGCAAGAAAAAAGCGAAGAAGAAGTGCGCCCAGCTTCAAGCAGAGAGTACGGAGGGCCTGTATCGGGAGCTGGAGAAAATATTTTCCCCGGTTGCTGATGCAAACCAGGCTATCCAGGAGCTGCGAAGACACAATATGAACAAGAGCGCCACTATCTTCAAAATAGCCGCCCAAAGAAGGAACAATGCTCAGGAGATTCGTTCGCCAAAGTTCATTAGCAATGCTCATGGCCAGCTTCTTGTGGATGACGACAAAATTCTGCAGAGGTGGCGACAGTATTGTGAAGAGCTTTTAAATGAACAGTTTCCCCGGCTATACTTTCCAAGAGCCACCCCTAACTGTGAAGAAATAGCCGACATTACAGTCGAAGAAGTTAGTGAGGCGGTCAAATACTCCAAAAAACGAAAAGCGGTTGGGCCAGACGAAATACCCTCTGAGTTCTGGAAAAAGATGGGAGACATCGGGTTCAGATGGCTCAGAATTCTTATCTCCAAATTCGTGAGAGGTGATCCAATGCCGAATCAATGGAGGGAAAGTTACCTCCTCCCTGTATACAAAGGGAAGGGTGATACGCGAAACTGTGATAACTACCGTTCGATCAAGCTGATGTCACACACCATGAAGATCGTTGAGCGGGTATTAGGTGGCCGACTGCGAAAAATAATTCGGCTATCTGATGATCAGTGCGGGTTTGTCTCGGGTAAATCAACCACAGATGCAATCCAAAGTATAAGGATCATAATGGAAAAACATCGTGATTCCTTAAGGGATTTGCATATTGTATTGGTTGACTTTGAAAAGGCATTCGACAGACAACCACGAGATCTGATATGGGTGGCGCTAAGACATCGAGGGGTTCCAGAAACCTATGTACAGATGATCATGGACATGTACGAAAGAGCAAAGACAAGAGTAAGATGTCCCGCTGGAGTAACCGAAGAGTTCCCAATCAAAGTCGGGGTGCACCAGGGAAGCGTTTTAAGTCCTTTACTCTTTATTACAGTCCTTGATTATCTGCTTGAAGGTAAAGTGATGGACCCCAAGGTACATCAGTTATTCTTTGCTGACGATGGAGCCATCATAAGTGAGGATCCTACATCCCTGCAACGAGCACTTGATGTGTGGGTGGACGTTTTGGAGGGAAATGGGTATCGCATTAGTTCAAAAAAGACAGAGTACTTGTGCTGCCCGTTCTCTGATCCACTCAGGCCTATTCCAGACATTTATTTGAATGAAACAGTGCTTCCCAAGTGCGAAAAGTTCAAATATCTGGGATCTATGATCAATAGCAAAGCAACTTGTGATGACGACATCAATCATCGTGTAAGCGTAGGGTGGATGAAGTGGCGAGAAAATTCCGCTATCTTCTGTGACAGAAAAATGCCCCCTAAGTTGAAAGGAAGGCTCTACACCGCAGTTGTACGTCCAGCGCTCACATACGGTTCACAATGTTGGACGATGTACAAAAAGTATGAGAGTAAATTAACGGCAGCTGAGATGAAGATGCTTCGCATGACAGCAGGAGTGACCAAGCTTGATCGAATAAGAAGTTCGAAGATCCGTGGAAGCTTTCACATCAAGGAAACCATCGTACACAAATTAGAGCGCGACCGGCTCAGCTGGCATTGCCACGTTCAAAGAAGAGATCATTTGAACCCTGTTAAAAAGGCAATATCTATGCACGTTCCAAAGACATCGCGATGTAGGAAAGGCAGGCCTATAAACGCCTGGATCAGACAAATGCGACGACATCGGCATTTCATTGGCCTCAGTAACCGAGTGATCCAAAATCGGCAGGCCTGCCGATATTTTCTGAGGTCAAATAGGCGAACCCCACAGGCGGATCAGTAGAAATGCAGTGAAGTGGGAGGGCTGTGATCCCTTGTTTTCGGATCATAGCCTCGCTGATAAAAGGAAGAAGAAGATTTCTTTATCTGATGATTAACAAACAGAAATTTATAATGCA
This sequence comes from Brachypalpus laphriformis, assembly GCA_945910035.1. Classification (NCBI taxonomy): domain Eukaryota; kingdom Metazoa; phylum Arthropoda; class Insecta; order Diptera; family Syrphidae; genus Brachypalpus; species Brachypalpus laphriformis. The sequence continues at coordinate 18,641,952 of OX246757.1, forward strand.
ATCAAAATTAGAAAGCCTGTTTAGATAACCCATTATAACCAATTTAATTGCAAAGAAGTAAAGAAAGCGTCATGATGGAACCTTATTTACCATTATCTGAAAAACAAAAAATTATATGAAAACTCTATTTATTTTAAAATTATCAAAGCAAAGTATGAATAATAATGAGAAAATTGTCGAATTTCTACCTGCATTATAAATAAATAAAATAAATATTTGGCGCAACAGCTCTTTAAGTGCCAGGGCTTAACTTCTCGCAACCACTCATGTTGTGTGCGTTATATTTTTCATTGAATGGAAGGGACCGTCAGTTTAGTGCCGGGCAATTTGAGAAGCTTTTTCGTGACAACAATACTCTCGGATGTTTGTCAGACGCTCGCGAGAGGTGGGGCTGCGTTACTTCCTTTGATTCCGTCCATAGGAGCTGCAGTAACTGTCGGTTCATCCTTATATAAAGCTTTAAATGATAAAGCCTTGGAAAAAAATGGTAAAAGTAGAAATGACTTATTGCTTAAAATCTGGTGAAGGTCTGTTTTTAAAGAAATAGCTCAAATCGAATCAATCCCAATAAAACCATTGAGTAGCAATGATTTAAAAATACATGCTTAAACATTAAACATACATACCTTATTTCAGTGGTGTTTTTATTAAAAAGAAATTACCAACAAAATTAAAGATCAAGAATCTGGCATAATAAATTTAGATAATTTTTCAGGAAATAGAACACATTGGGTTGCTTCCAAAAAAAATTTCGATTGCATCAATTATTACGATTCATTTGCGTTAAATAAGTTACCAATAAGTTACCAATTGAAAAATATTTTAAAACCGATAAGAATACCATTCTTTTCAATAATTATATTGATCAACAAATTATTGAAGTTATATATGGTCATATTTGTTAACATAATTTAATAGACTAAAAAGAACAGAATCTTCATTATTTTTTTAGCAAACAAAATGAGTTGGAGTACAATCTGTCATCCATCCAATATTGGCTAAACAATAATATATTTTTTAGCTTCTTCTTCCAAATATGTACTAAGCACTTTAAAACTATTAATAAAATTATTGAAAGAATTGATTCAATATATAAAAAATCATTAAAAGAAATTATTGATATTTGATCTGTCGATCACCTATAACGAATATAACGAAATTTATCTTAACGAACCAGGTTTATACTATTTAATAATCCATTCCCAAAAAGAAGAATCTAACAACGTTCAATATTTCAAAAAAAAAATTATTTTAATGAAGCGGGTTTGTATTATGAAATTTTTTACAAAAAATGCTTAAAAAAATATTTCTTTAAATATACCGAAAATACATAAAATAAATAAAGAATGTAGTTACTATTTCCTTAAATGGAAATTCTTCAGGAATATTATGTGAATTTGACGAACCACTAAGAGAGGAAATTAATAATATTATTTTTCTGACAGGCTCTTATGAAAATGATGATATTAATAGTTTTATTGATAACAATTTAAAAATTAGAATAAACCCAAATATGGAAGTTTCAATTTTTAGTCAATGTGAACTAGATTTCACAAAACGTCGCCCCAACATTGGGTTGCTGTAAACGCCATTTTAATGTTTTTGGCAAATCGCATTTAAGGTTTTGACAGCCTATTGCATGAAAACCAACCGCTGGGATTTTTTCATTTTTTGCCACGATATTTATACGGAAATCCTTTTTCAAAAATGATAAGAAGTTATTCTAAAATACTTTTAGTCTATAAAATTTTAAGATTTATTACAAAATGAGTTTGCCGTATACGCCGCTAAAATCAATATTTTCTTTTACTCATACACATATGTACGTCAAAAATGTTGCACATACGGCATTCCAATAATAAATTAGTAAAAAAAAATGTATTTACTTAAAATCAAGAAATATAACACACGTTTTTATGTTTAAAAAAAAAAGACAAAGTTTTTGAGAACAAAAAATATATTATTTATTTCACATTTATTTTGATAAAAAAAAATCACAGTATTTTTCACACAGTCTTTCGTTATTAAAATAAACAGTATAAAAATACAAAAAGAATATAAATAATAAAAAAATAAAAGTAATGACTTCAAACATTTTATACATTTTTGTTTATAACAAAAAAAAATTACATATTCATATTAGATACTAAAGTAAAATAGAATAATTATTATTTCAGTTGATTGAAAAGAGCTTCAAAATATTTCTTATCCTCTGATGATATAAAAGGGTACAAACTTTTTATATCATTAATTTTTTCCTTTGATATATTTTTGTTTTCTGAATGGTATTAACATTTTGATTATATAAGTTCTTCGGTGTTCCTAAAGTAGTTTTGTAGGTTTTTTAATTAATGAAATCGATTTATAATGTACGTCTCTAGCATTTGTTCTAAAAGATTGTTGAAACAAGTGTGGATTCTCATACTTAATAAATTTTATTTTAGAAAAAGGCATAGTTGCAAAATTTAAGTGACCTGCTTTGGCAGAGTATGCTTTGAAATCTGATGGTTGCATCTGAATTAATTTCAGATTAACCTTTTCATAGCGCATGTTCTTAAGTTGCCTTAAAAGGACTATGTATCTCAAGGTTCTTAAGATGCTTGTTTAATGAGTGCATTATGAACAGAGTCAACATGCTGTATGTGTCCAGGCACCGAACATTTTTGTAATATCATTTTCAGGTTCGGTGACTTGTAAAGAAAAGTGTTTAAAGCTGTTGACATTATCACCCCTATTATGGTTAGCGAATCGAAAGTTCGACTCAAGTCGAACCTCCCAGCCAATTCTTTCTGTCGCTTTACAGACTTCACAGATGACATTTAATTGTTTTTTCTTTCGTCAGCACTTATTCTTTATTCGAATGAAAATGGTTGCTAACAGCAATACCACGACAGAAGCAATTCGCTGACAGTTCGACTTGAGTCGAACGTTCTATTCGCTAACCATAATAGGGGTGTATCTTATTTTTATTTTGAAGGACACAAGAATCACTCCATAACGTAAAAATTTCCACACGTGGATGTTCTGCCAAGACGTTCTGTAATATTTTAATCAGAGCACTGGCTATATCGTCACCAGAACGACCACTATGTACTTCACTCCAAATAGAGCAGTAAGTTATTTTTGGTTTTTTGCCGGCGGGGCAAACTGTTGCCGTTTGTAGTAGAATGAGGAAGCGTTTCCTTTGGGAAGAGAAAAAGCGCTTTGGAGGTCAAAACAAATTATTACATTTTTTGGCTCCAAGTTGTTTCTGTCTAGGTCTCTTTCGGTCTTCATGAATAATTTATCATCTTTATGTTCATTAAACTCTGCAATTTCATTACTTGTAGGTATTTCTTTAGCTTTAAAAGTCAGACACCTATGACATTGATCTTTTTTTGGCTTGTAAAAAGACAAGTTAAATGCATTGTTAAACTCTTTGCGGTATATGCACTCTTTGGCAGGGAGGAGTTGGAGGAGTCATTCGTGGACTCCCTATACAAGGTGTACATCTTTGTGATATTTATGTGAGGCTCCAAATATTTTCTATCGGAGCTTGCCCTACAATAATGCGATTCTACTGTAGAGAAACTTTTTATGTGATCATGAATCTCTTGTATTTTTCCGGGCGGGGTCACATTTTTAGTGTTTTTTCCTTTATTGTAGGAATTTTGGATCCCGTTTTATTAAGGCTTTTAAAATAATAGTATATTCTCTTTTCGTTTATTGAGAGAGTATTTAAAAAAAAATTGTTGCATACTTGATGAATTATATTCCAAATAGAGGTGAAAAGTTTGTGTTTTTTTAGAAGATTCAATGTTTCTTCTACGCTTAATTGGAACCTACTTTACAAATTTGCAGTAGAAGGTTGGCTTTTCTTGGTCATATAAGCTCCAAAATGAATTAAATATGCTTTGTCTCACGAGAAAAGGTTTTTGTACACAAATAAAAACAGGTATGCTTACATGGTTCCAGCACTTTACTTTCCTTAATATTTGTTCCTTTAATGTTCGTGTACTCCTTTCTAGATTCTCGCAAACGTTTTCTAAGGTACTGTTCCCGCATTTCAGAATTCTTTTGTCTTTTTCGGGTAGAGCTTTTTGGAGTCATATCACTTCCTATTAAAAAATATTTAATCTGAGTATATGGAACTAGTTCCTATGTTTGTATAAGATCTTGTTTACCAGAAGTATCACACTCTGATGGCATACATCTTACACTCTCTGTTAAAGGTTGTGGCAAATTTGGTTCATAAACATAATAAGGGGCATTTACGCTATCATCTGACCCTACGAACATGAAACAACGACCTTTAAGAAAAAGAAAGTCAGGGTGACTTCAAATTATTTACCAAAGTCGTGTTCCGATGAACTTGAGAAAGCACTATTTGTTTCTTCCCCGAACTCTGCTTCATTTGGGACTAGCTCGTCTAATAAACTTAAAAGATTAGAAATATTGAATCAAAACTTGTACCTATGTGGACTATAAATTCTTACGAAATTTGTTCCAGTGCCTAAAAATACTTCAAAAGGCAAACTTGAAGACTTTAGGCCTATTAGTATATTACCCTGTCTCTCCAAAGTATTGGAAATATTAATTAAAAACCAAATTGATGATCACCTAATTTCAAACAAAATGTTATCTCCTCATCAGTCAGGCTTTAGAGCAAAACATAGTTGCACTACCGCAATTGTTAAGATTTTAGACGATTTGAGAGAAGAATTCGGTAAGAATAATTTATCCATTCTGTGTTTGTTGGATTTTTCAAAAGCTTTTGATTGTGTCAATTATAATCGTTTAATAGTAAAATTAAAGCAACAATACAATTTTAGTGAAAAATCTGCTCTGCTCATTTTAAATTATTTGAGCGGAAGGTATCAGCAAGTCACCACCAACTGTGGAAACTCCCAATTTCTGACTGTTCATTCAGGAGTACCTCAAGGATCTATTTTAGGTCCACTTTTGTTCTCTCTTTTCATCAACGACATGCCTGATGTGTGCCTTGATGCGTCCGTTCACCTGTACGCAGATGATGCCCAGGTGTATTTATCCAGACCAATTGGTTAAATAGAAGACTGCGTTATAAGGCTAAATGAAGACTTAGATCGAATCCATAAATGGTCCATCCTAACTAAATTGTCCTTAAATCCAACTAAATCAAAAGCAATTGTTATTTCAAAAAGTATAATCGATAGTCGTTCTTTACCACCACTAAATCTAATGGGGCAGTTGGTTCCCTTTGAGGACGAGGTCAAAAACTTAGGTATTTATACTAACCGTACGCTATCCTGCGAAACACATATTAATTATGTAGTAAAAAGAATTTATTGTGGTCTACGTCAACTCTACATCACGTCTGCTTTTGTACCAATAACTACTAAGCTTAAACTCGTAAGAGCTCTCTTTATTCCAATTATTATCTTTTAGAAAACTCGAGTTAGCATTTAATTCTGCAATACGGTATGTATATGGGCTCCGTAAATATGACCACATTTCGAGATTTTCCTTTAAACTCACCGGTTGTACCCTTAGGCAACATATTAATATAACCAACTGCACTTTCCTATATAACATACTCAAAATATAACATACCCAAATCATCTCTATGAAAAACTTAGCATATCTCATTCACAACGTACTAGAAATATTAATGTTCCTTATTTCAACTATTTAAACAGTCAACGCTTATTTTTTGTACACGCCATAAGACTGTGGAATTCTTTACCGCTAAATATACGCCAATCTAATTCGCTCTTTAACTTTAAAAATTCAGTTCTTGATTTTGTAAATAATAATAATTAAAACAACAATATTTTCAATTAATTATTACCTTATGTTTTCCAATGTCAATTAACTTCTTTCGTCGACTCAATGTAAAATCTTCCTTAACTAGATACCTTCTTTTTATTTTATGTTTATTTAAGTACAATTAATGAGAATTTAATTTTACAATCCAAAATGTTCAATAAAAATGAAATGAAATGAAAGAAGGGATTCATCTATAATGGGTACTGGAGAATTAATTTTAATGATCTTTCAATCACGTCCTCGCACGACAAAAGACGGGAAGCAACAACTGAAATATTTTTCAAAGATAACGTTATCTATACTTTTTTACGATCACAGTAAAATCGTATGCACGTACGGCAAAACCAAAAAAAATATTTTTCTTTCTAGTGACGTACGTGCATACGAATAGCGTTACCTTGAATTTTGTAGGCACATAAGTCAAAACAATACTGAACAAGCATTTGAAGTTTGATGGCGTACGTTGTAGGACAATAGGACGTACGTCAAAACAATTCTTAAACAAAAATTTGCTTAAATTGTATGCAAAATTTGACGTAATGCCAAATTTTGGCGTTTACGTCAAAACAATACGTAAACTTGATGAATTTGATGGATATGCCATATGTCAAAAACCATTCTGTATATCTTTGCAATGGAAAGAGATAGAGCAAAACAGATAAAAGATTTGGAAAGAGCTAAAACGAAAACATAAGGCTGCATACCAAACTCAAAAAGTGAATTTTGGCGTTTACGGTAACCCAATATTAGGGCGACGAAAAGACAATTCAATAGGCTATCTATTAGGATTTAGTAAGCAAATCATTCTATCAGCCCCCCTGGCAGCTGACCTCCTCGTGGTGGGGGGCGGGCAACGTGACTGGGATGTGCGGATGGGGTAACTTAAATAGTCATTCCCATCCATACAATCCAGTCACGGCTAACAAAGCGCACACCCCATGATGACACGAAGACGACCGGCCTCGGATATTGCCAAGCCTGGTAAGCCAGGGCATCCTTTGGAGCCAGGCCTGAAGGGTGTCAGGATGCGAGCGTCTGGTGGTCGGCTTGTCCCGCTCGGCAGCCGGCCGGGTCAAACCCGAAATGGCTACGAGCTTCCTGTCAATGGTCTCGCGAACCATTACGGTGGTCAAGGGGTGAGCGCGCTGTGCACCGATAGGGGCACAGATGGACCCTCTGAGATTCGACAACGGCATCGCTTACAGGGAAGGATCTTGAGCTTGTTGGGGAGGCTGTTAAAAGTCGACTAGATACACTTGGCGTCTCTTCAACAAAGCAGAGAGGTTCTAAAACTGTGGACCTTTCGGGTGGGTGGAAGCTCTTCCTGTCAGGAGTCGCACCCTCAATGTCTGCTCGGGCGGGAGTGGGGATACTCACAAGTCCCAGGTTGACAGACAGAGTATTGGAGAGGATACCATTAGGAGGGAGAGTTGCGATCTTAAAGCTCAAGCTTGAAAGATCAACTCTGGCATTGGTGCAGGTGTATGCACCGAACCTTCAGTCAGAGTACGCAGTTTTCTTAGATGAAATTGATGTTGCCCTTGAAAAGGTTGCAGATATGGATTCTTTTGCCCTGATGGGTGACTTCAATGCTCATGTGGGTGTAGATGTTATGACATGGGGGAGTGTGATCCTGATCAAAACGCGAACGGAGAGAGGTTGTTGGATTTTTGTTGTGAAAATGGCTTATCCATCATGAACACTATCTTTCCGCACAAAGACATTTACAAATACACGTGGTACCGTCAGAGTCTTCAGCAGAAGTCTCTGATCGATTTCTTTGTGGTACCATCGTGTCTGAAGAGAATGGTTTGTGATGTTCGCGTATTGAGAGGGGCCGAACTGTCAACTGATCATCACTTAGTGCTGTGCAAATTGTATCTTAGCGAGGGAGTGCCTCCCCTACCAAAGCGTAAACCAAGGATGGTTACACGCATACGATGGGAGAGGTTACAGGACGATGAGATACGGGAGATATTTAAGTGGCAAATATCTGAGAGGTTTGAACGAATTCCAACTGTTCCATCAAATGTAGAGGAAGAATGGCAACTGTTTTCAACAGCGGTTATTGCCTCTGCGGAAGATGTTTGTGGAGTAAAGCGGCTTGGTGTGGCGGCTAGTGGTGAGAAAAGAACTGCTTGGTTTAAAACGCCCGGAGTTCAAGAAGCCATCAGAGAGAAGAAGAGAGCGTTTAAGGTGTGGATTCACTTGGGGAACTCCGATTCTCGAAATCGGTACACTGAGGCGCGAAGAACTTGCAAATTAGCTGTGAAAACAGCGGAAGAACAGTCCTGGAAGGAGTTTGGCGAGAAATTGGAACGTGACCACAGATCTGCAAATAAGATGTTCTGGCAGACCGTCCGCCGACTCAGAGGAAAGAAGTTGAATATCGTTGAAGGAGTGAGATCCAAAGACGGTAGACTTCTTTCCAATGAGGAGGACATCTTACGCAGATGGAGCGAGCACTTTTCAGAATTGCTCAATCCCGAACAGGGCACTGAAGATGACAGACCTATGGTCGAGAGTTGGGCGGAAAGTAGTCCTACGGTAGAGGAAGTAACTTTGGCGATCAAAGCGCTAAAAGTTGGCAAATCTGCTGGTGTGGATGAAATTCGGCCAGAAATGCTCAAGGCTTTAAGTAAAGAGGGAGTTCAATGGCTCTCGCGTGTCATTAAAGTGGCCTGGGAATGCGGTGAAACACCTGGTGATTGGCAAATGGGGGTGATAGTTCCTCTTTTTAAAAAAGAGGGGTATATCTCTTTTTAGTCTCCCTGGAAAAGTCTTCGCTAAGCTGCTAGAAAAGCGTTCCAGAGCTGTGGTTGAGGACAGTTTGGGGGATGAGCAGTGCAGTTTTCGTCCCGGTAGAAGCACAACCGACCAGTTGTTCACTCTCAGAATGGTTCTTGAGAAGGCCTGGGAATATGCCAAACCTGTCTACACTTGTTTTGTGGATTTGGAAAAAGCATATGATAGGGTTCATCGAGGCAAACTCTGGAGTGTTCTGCAGGAGTATGGGATTGCTGGTTCCCTGTTAAGGGCGATTCAGTCTTTATATACAAACTGTAGAAGCTGTGTTCGGATAAACGGTGTTAAATCGATACCTTTCACTGCGGGCGTTGGACTCCGCCAGGGGTGCGTTTTGTCCCCTCTCCTCTTCTTGTATATATGGATTGGATGTTACAGCGCAGCCGTGGCGTGGAATGTTTCAAAGTGGGAGACCTAAGGATTAGTCATCTGCTCTTTGAGTTGGTCATCTTGGGTCCTCTCAAACCGAACTTCAGCGCGCACTCGAAAGGTTTGTAGCCGTTTGTAATGATGCTGGAATGAAGATCAACGTGAACAAATCGGAAGTGATGGTCGTTTCCAAAAAACCCATTCAGTGCACTCTGCATGTTGGTGGAGTCCCACTGAAGCAGGTGGAGTCCCACTGAAGCAGGTGGAGAAGTTTAAGTACCTCGGGGTTTTATTCACGAGTGATGGGAGGAGCAATGCCGAGTTATCCTATAGAATTGGTCAGGCTGGATCAATTTTGAGAGAGCTTGGCCAATCTGTTATAAGGAAGGCCGAACTTAGTGTTCAAGCTAAGCTATCGGCTTTTAACTCGGTGTATGTTCCAACTCTCACCTAAGGTCATGAAATTTGGGTAGTGACCGAAAGAATAAGATCGCGGATACAAGCTGCCGAAATGAGGTTCCTTCGCGGTGTTGTTGGAATAACTCGTAGGGATCGAGTGCGCCTTCCATTCGTGTAAAAAATAGATCACACACAATATGAGTGGTTGTGAGAAGCTAGGCCCTGGCACTTAAAAGAGCTGTTGCGCCAAATACGTTTTTTTTTTTTTTTTGATCGAGTGCGCAACACCAGAGTACGCGAGGCGCTCAACGTCGAGCAGCTACTTCTCCGAACGGAACGATCTATGCTTCGATGGTTTGGTCACGTAGTGCGTATGCCCCCAGACCGGCTTCCAAGACGCGCCATGGTTGCCGTGCCATCAGGTAGGCGACTTCGCGGAAGGCCTAGAAATAGATGGTTGGATCAAGTCCGACATCTCTCCTGGAGCCGCTTAGGGATTCCCCCTGATGAATTGGAGTCAATGGCGGAGGGTCGAGAAGGATGGAGAGTCCACCTGAGCATCCTACCCCCGCGACCCTCATGAAGGACTAGCGGGCCATTGAAAATGAATGAATGAATGAATGAAAGTATTTTATTAAAAAATTTTTTATCATCACTAAATTGGTTCTTGAGCTCCTCTCTTGTTATTTCAAAATCTTCTTCGGCACTATGAAGTTCATAGTGTTCCTCATCAATTTGTTTTGTTCTTAATACGATATATCTGTTGGCTCTGTTTTGGACTGAAGAACATTTTTAACTGAACTAAATCCAACAGAACAAAATCTTTTCCTAATTCGATTTAAATGAGCTACCTTATTCCGTTAATTGGATATAAAGAATCTGATACTTTTTTAATGATATGTTCAGAAATCCATTTAATAAGATATTTAAAATAATTTTTATAATAAATATTTTTATATTCTATTAAGTGTACATTACTTTGATTATTCTAAATAATATTTTGCACACACACAACACAATTTTGAAGTCCAAACTCATCGGCTTTTGAATCAGTCTTAGATTTTGCTACCTTGATTTCCGGAAAAATTTCGATTTAAATTAGAAGATCATACCAGCTGGGGTTTGATTAGTAGAAACTGCGGGGGTATTTCTGTAATTAAATAAAAATGTTGTTAATCGGCTTAGTCTCAATAAAAACTTCTTAAATAAATATTTTAGTGTTTGGACTGCTCTTTCCGCAAGCCCAGTAGACTGTGAATGGTATAATAAACTCTTCAAAACTTCGATTCCATTACCATCACAAAAATTAATAAATTCACAAGATTTATATGGAGATCCTTTGTCGGAAACTAACTGGGTTGGTAAACCAATAACAGAAAACCAATTACGGAATTTTGCAATTACCTTTTCAGCATAAGTACACTTTATTTCAGCGATCTCAATCCATTTGGAATAACAGTCTATAATAATAACAACAAACACTCAACCCCATCTATATGAACCCTTTCAAATGGGTACGATGAAGGTATCCACTTTAATTCTTTAACCAATTTTGTAAAATTCCGCGTTTGTCTACACACGCGACAAGAATTTACGAATTCTTCTATATCCGCGTCTAAGTTTCGCCACCATACATATGTAAATCCTTGCAAGCATCTTCATTCTAGTTATTCCAATGTGTGTATCATGTAATATTTTTTAAAACTGATCCTGGACCAAGCAGAAATATTCGGGTCAGAGCTGTACGGATCCGGGGGCTAGGAAATTAATGAAACAGCTTGGGCGAACGATAAGGGTCGCGAGTTGGAACGTTAGAAGTGTGACCGGTCGAAGTTAAGAGCTGGAAGAGATGATGGCAGGTGGATATTTTGTGTGTAGAAACGTAATCGCAAAGCACCGGAAATCGGGCGCGTTTCTTGGACGTTAGAGCAAAAGCTTACAAGTTGTTCTACTACTGAACGGAACAGGCTAGGAATGGAATCGGTACTATCCTTGCGGCAGAGTTACTTGGTAACGTCTTGTCCATTTTGAAGTCCAGTTATTGTTTTATATCCCTCAAACTAGTAATACAAGGAGAGGTGTGGAATATTGATTAGATTAGATTAGATTAGATTCGATTTTATTAGTGAATTCACTTAATTAACATGCATATATAAATGTAATACAAAATCATTTAAGCATGGCTTTGCCGTCTGCCTGGTTGACAAATTCAAAAGAATATAATAACAATAATAATAATAATAATAATAACAATTCTTTAAGTGATTTTTTAAATTTCTTCATATAATCAAAAATATTAAACTGAATTAATTATTTATTTAAATTAAATCAATTAAGGCATGTAACTGAATCTTTAAAAGTTTCCACTGTTAATCCTGTCACGATATGCTAACGATATTTTGCAAAAATTGTAGAGTTTCGGTACATTTAACTCATTGAGGAGGGCCATAACTTGGCCATCTGATAAGAAGTAGCTGCCTAAAAAGTGTTTTCTTGTTTCCCGTAAAGTTGGACATCTCCCAACAAAATGAAAAACGTCTTCTCTCTCTGCTAAATTGCATAAACTGCATACTATTGGCAGGTCCTCTCTGTGGGGCATGTAATTTAAACAAATTAGTTCTCCTCGCAGCTTCAATATCATAGATATTTCATTCACGCTGTGCTCATCGCAAAAGTAGTTTATATGCAGGGAACTGTGATTTAGTCGGCTGTAGATTAATCTGTGAAGTGATCCAGCTGCATCCGCTTCAAAGCTCAACCTGTATCGTTCGTCAACTCTGACGATGGGTTGGTATAGCGTGGCTTTCCAGTGTCTGTAATTCGCGATATTTAAATTCAGTTCCATACCGCATCCATTAGCTAATTCCATCCACTCATGGTACCAACTTGTCTTTTCCGTAATGGCTTTGAGAGCTACTTTCTTCGGGAGTCGGTCATTCGGCATATTTAAAACTCTTATGATAAAATCTACTTGTAGTTTTAACGTCTTTATAAACAGTGGTGACAAACCCGTCTCTAGCATTATCATGTAGTTGGGTGTGCTGGGTGGGAGGTGGAACGCTCTTTTGACAAAGTATCTTAAAAGTTTCTCAACCGTATCATAATGTTTGCAACCCCAAACTTGCGCGGCGTAGAACAAAATTGCTTCAGATACTGCTGTAAACACCTTGTACTTGCTACTGTGGGCCACATACTTGTTGACAAAGCACCTTTTCCAAGTCATATTAATAGCAGTTTTAGCTGTTTTGAGCTTTTCGGTTAAGTGCTTCTCCATACTCAAGCTTTTCGTAAGATGAACTCCGAGATACTTGTACTCCTTAACAATTTCTATGCCTCTGCCGTCATAGTACCATTTTTCGTTAGCGCAATACCTTCCTCCACCTCTTTTAAAAATCATCACCTTTGACTTTTCCAAGTTTACCACAAGATTCCATAATGTGCAATATTCATGTAGCCGATTTATCATGAGTTGGAGTGTTTGAGGTGAATAAGAAAGTAATACTATGTCATCAGCGAAGAGAAGAGTTTTGATGTTGACCCCTGCATACTCTATACCTCCGGGCAAACAATCGATAATGTCCTCAATGAAGAGGGCAAAAAAGGTTGGACTAAGTGCGCATCCTTGTCTTACACCTGATTTCGACTGGAACCACTCTGACTTCTCATCTCCATTCCACACTGCTGCATGTGTGTCATCGTACAGGTTGTGTATAACTCGACCAAATTTGTGAGATAACCCCATTCCATATAGTTTGTATAACAGCGCACTGCGGTCAATTGTGTCGAAGGCTGCCTTGCAATCGACAAAAAAAGCATATAATTTTTTTCCACGTAAGAGGAAGGACTCCGCAATACTATATAATACGAATACATGGTCTATGGTGGAGTATCCGGATCTGAAACCTGCCTGGTACTCCTTCATTAGATTATTGACGCCAATCCACTCAGTTAGTCGTTTCTGCAAAACTGCTGTAAATATTTTGTAGGATCCGTTGAGAATTGAAATGCCCCTATAATTTGCCGGGTCAGTTTTGCAACCTTTTTTAAAGATGGGGAAAATTAGGGCCTCCTTAAACTGCTGTGGTATCAGCCCACTTATGTTCTGACATTGTTAAAAACTTTCGCTAGTTTGGTGACCAGTTGTGATGTTCCATATTTGAAAAACTCGACTGGAATCCTATCAGTTCCTGATGCTTTCTTATCTTTTAGATGGCTTAGCGCTTCGACTATTTCCGTGATGGTGATATCTGAGTCCAGTATTTCATTTCTAAAACCAGGTACAGCATATTGAAATTGATGTCTCTCAAGCCTCGGGTTCAATAACTCACTGAAATGTGTAAGCAAAATACTTGAGCTGAGCTCTGCGCTTATTGTGTACTTTTTCCCATTGAGTTTTGCAGCCAATTTCCAGAATTCTCTTGAATTATTACATCGCCCCAGATTTAATGCTACAGCTTTATAGTACGACTGTTTTTTTCTTCTACACACTGACTTGTATCTGCTATTTGCTTCAATATACAGCTCCTTAAAACGTCCCTCTGACGAATTGCGAAACGATCTCAGCCACGCAAATGATAATTGTCGCGCTCTTCGACACTCACTATCGAACCACGGCTCCATAAACTGCTTCTCATTATCTCTCCTTTTCCTAGGCGGTAAGTACGATGCTTTGATGGCTTCTTCAATTTCTGTAAGACTTGGATCCTGTTGTACTTGTAATAACAACAAGTCAAGCTTTCCTCTGTATACAGCTACAACGTCATCTCTGGAATATTGTCAGTGCATATGCTCCCCATAATGGGTGCGATCAGAGCGAAAAAGATGCATTTTGGCTAGAGTTTCACAATCTCCTAAAGAACATCCCAAGGAAGAGTTTCTGTTTGTTGGAGGAGATTCGAATGGGCATGTCGGAATTTCCAAGGAGGACGGCACCAGGAATCTTCCTGGTGAAGACATCCTAAGCATGTGCAGATCACATGGTCTTATCCTGTTAAATACCATGTTCATCAAACTAAGTCGGCACCTAATCACTTACAGCAGTGGTGGAAGTGAAACCCAGATTGACTAGTTAGTTTCAAGTGGAATACAGACGTTGCAAGAAAAAAACGAAGAAGAAGTGCGCCCAGCTTTAAGCAGAGAGTACGGAGGGCCTGTATCGGGAGCTGGAGAAAATATTTTCCCTGGTTGCTGATGCAAACCAGGCTATCTAGGAGCTGCGACGACACAATATGAACACGATTGCAACTATCTTCAAAATAGCCGCCCAAAGAAGGAGGAACGCTCAGGAGATTCGTTCGCCAAAGTTCATTAACAGTGCTCATGGCCAGCATCTTGTGGATGCCGACAAAATTCTGCAGAGGAGGCCGCAGTATTGTGAACGACTTTTGAACGAACAGTTTCCACGTAAAGAAATACCCGGCATCACAGTCGAAGAAGTTATTGATGCAGTCAAATACTGCAAAAAACAAAAAGTGGTTGGCCAGACGAGATGCCCCCTGAGTTCTGGAAAACGATGGGAAACATAGGGTTCAGATGGCTCAGAATTCTCATCTCCAAATTTATGAGAGGGAATCAATGGAGGAAAGGCTACCTTCTCCCTGTGCACAAAGTGAATGGCGATACGTGAAACTGTGATACTACTGTTCGATCAAGCTGATGTCACACACCATGAAGATCGTTGAGCGGGTATAAGATGACTGACTGGGAAAAATAATACGGCTATCTGATGATTAGTGCGGGTTTCTCGCGAGTAAATCAACCACAGATGCAATCCAAAGTATAAGGATCATATTGGAAAAACATCGTGATTCCTTAAAGGATTTGCATATTGTATTGGTTGACTTTGAAAAGGCATTCGACAGAGGTGTTCCAGAAACTTATATAGAGATGATCATGGACATGTGCGAAAGAGCAAAGACAAGAGTAAGATGCTCCGCTGGAGTAACCGAAGAATTCCCAGTCAAAGTCGGAGTGCACCAGGGAAGTGTCCTAAGTCCTTTGCTCTTTATTGCAGTCCTTGGCTATCTACTTGAAGGTAAATTGACCGACCCCAAGGTACATCAATTATTCTTTGATGACGATGGACGGTGCCGTGGGCGCCGTGGCGTAAGTCGTTAGTGTGTCGGACCACTGCTCGTAGGGTTTCAAGTTTGAATCCCAGAAACCACCAAAAAGTTTTTTCACGGGCCGACCTATCGTGAACGTCTGACCAACATCCGAGAGTATTGTTGTCTCGAAAAAGCTTCTCAAACCAAATTGCCTTCGGATACGGCACTAAACTGACGGTCCCTTCCATTCGTGTGAAAAATATAACGCACACAACATGAGTGGTTGCGAGAAGCTTGGCCGTGGCACTTAAAAGAGTTGTTGCGCCAAATATTTATTTATTTATTTATTGACGATGGAGCCATCATAAGTGAGGATCCTATATCCCTGCAACGAGCACTTGATGTGTGGGTGGACGTTTTGGAAGGAAATGGGTATCGCGTTAGTTTAAAAAAGACAGAGTACTTGTGCTGCTCGTTTTCTCATCCACTCGGGCCTATTCCAGACATTTATTTAAATGAAACAGGAATTCCCAAGCGCGCAAAGTTCAAATATCTGAGATCTATGATCAATAGTGAAGCAACCTGTGATGACGGCATCAGCTATGTAAGCGTGTAGAGTGGATGAAGTGGCAGGAAACCTCCGCTATCTTCTGTGAAGATGCTTCGCATGACAGCAGGACTGACAAAGCCTGGTCGAATAAGATGTTCGAAGATCCTTGGAAGCCTTCACATCAAGGAAACCATCTTACGAAAAATAGAGTACGACCGGCTCAGATGGTATTGCCACGTTCACAGAAGAGATAATTTGAACCCTGTTAAAAAGGCAATATCAATTAACGTTCCAAAGACATCGCGAGGCAGGAGAGGCAGGCATATAAACGGCTGGATCACACAAATGCAATGAAAACAGCATTTGATTTACCTCAGCAACGAAGTGATCCAAAATCGGGAGGGCTGCCGATATTTGCTGAGGTCAAACAGGCGAACCCTACAGGCGTATCAGTTGAAATACAGTGAAGTGGGAGGGTTATGATCGCTTGTTTTCAGATCAGAACCTCGCCGAAATAGGAAGTAGAAGTAATCCTTTTAATATATTGTTGGCAGTATTGAAAGTAACAAAATGTTTACAGTTCTATTTGAATGAATGAAAATTTCAAGACTAATTTTTTTATTTCGTTTAAGGAAAAATAACACATTTTTGTCACAACACTTTGTGTATAATTTTAATAAAAATAAGAAGAAAATATTTCTAAGAATTTACTTGATGTTATATATCGCCCCGTAAAATCATTAATAAAGGTCTGGAATACCATGTATTTCTTTTTTGTATGAAATACTACCTGTACCCGCGGCTCTGCTCGCATTAAAGAATTTATTATGCTTTCCATATTCATTTGTGAATTTCTCAGCTTCAGGACAACGTATTAAAATTAATTTTGATTTTAAATTTTTAATATTTACTTTAAGACATAAAATTAATTTCATGGAAATGTTGACGTTATTTTGATTAGTAGCTATCTACCTATTACGTAAACCCTGTAAAAAGTGGGCGAGGCTGGGTACCACACATCGTAGATACTAAGAATCTTCTTCTTCTTCCTTTTATCAGCGAGGCTATGATCCGAAAACAAGGGATCACAAACCCTCGTCTTTGGTCCTTCCTTTCAGGTGTTTAGTGTCAGCCAAGAATTTACTCGCAAGTACTCAATCGTACGCTGTGGTTAATTAAGACGAAGATGGGGAGTATACCCCTAAAATCTCATATAAGCCAAGGTGTGTAGGTACTCCTGCCGAGGGCTGCTTGGCCAGCGGGTGGTAAAACTGTGCTGATCGCGAATGGTCCCTATCGATGCCCAGGCTGGGTCGGTAGTATTAACCGCCGTATCCTGGTATGTCGGCTCTGCCAGGACGGACTCTCCTTTCCGGACCTTTTCGTGGGACCAAGATCTAAAAAATAATGGAAAACAAAAAAACTAAAAATCAAAATAAAAATAAAAAAAATGAAAAAACGTATACTGCGGGGATGCCCGACATTGGCTCCGCTTCGGAAGACGAGCTCCTAGCCTCCAGCTAAGAGTCTTCAGTTTTTCTCTCAGCCGCAGCAAGTACGAGTCATATTACTCCTCCGGCGTAAGAGCGCAGCTCAACAGACAACAACAACAGAGAACACTAATACGGAAACCAAAGACACTAAGGTTAGTGTAATGGTTCATGAGAAGGATGCAGCGGACAAGGCCAAGTATCAGGCAGTGGTCGCCGAGTACATCGCCCACCTTGAGAAAAAGCAACAACATCAACAGGTCTTTGGATGAGACCAACCACAAAGCTAAAAAGTCCAAACCTCCCAAGACCCCGATTTCTGATGGATGACTGGGCAGTCATAAAGGCAGAGACACCTCAGAAAAACAGCTCCTCCTTCCTGCTGCTGATCAACGAGGCTAGCCTGGTGACACTCGAAAAAGCTGATCAGAAAGTGCGTTTCGGCATAAGGCGTGCCAAACTTAACGTCTTCTGCCCCTCAGGTCTTGATGAAGATTCAGGCGAAATCGACGGTCCCGACAAGCTGTCGGTGGACATGGCGTTCGACATCAATCCACCTAATACCAATGCTGAGAATTGTTCAGATTAATCTGCACCACTCGAAGAGTGCGTCAGACAATCTGTTAGTTTTCCCCGGCGAGGATGACATCGATATCGGCATTATTCAGGAATGTTAGGTGAAGGGTTCATCCATAAAAGGGCTCAAGGACAACCACTAAAAAAAATAAAATAATAAATAAATATTTGGCGCAACAGCTCCTTAAGTGCTAGAGCCTAGCTTCTCGCAACCACTCATATTGTGTGCGTTATATTTTCCACACGAATGGAAGGGACCTACAGTTTAGTGCCGTATCCGAAGGGCAATTTGGTTTGAGAAGCTTTTTCAAGGACAAACACTACAACATCTTTTACAAGACCACAAACCAGGTTAGTAATAAACGTTGGACTTGCATCCTAGCTAAAAAGTATATGAACGCATTTTTGTGTCCTGATTTTAACTCTACCGATTTAACGGTAGTTAAATTGGAGGTTGCAAATAATACAGGGTGTCCGCCGGGAAGGTATACTACTTTGTTTGTTTATAATTTTTGATTAAATGAAAGAGAATGGATCTTATATTGATAAATGTTTTATTTAATGTCGGCAATTATGTATGGAATACAATATCAGGTAAATGTCCGCCTCTGCTAGTCTCACAAATGCGAGCCCTTTTGAGCACATTTTTCATTACATTCTCACACATTTCACGCGGTATTTCATTAATTTCATCACGAATATTTTGTTTGAGTTGCTCAAGCGTTTCTGGTTTGTTTGCATAAACTTTGCTTTTCAGATATCCCTACAAAAAGAAGTCAGGGGCATTATTCACATATCCATTCAAATGAAAATGTGCCTCGTCACTCATTATGATTTTTTCATGAAAATCGGGGTTGTCATGGGCTAGCTGTAACATCGTATTGGCATATGTACGGCGGCGTAAATGGTCTTCTTGAAGAAGCTCTTGTGTCAACTGAATCTTAAATGGAAACAAATGCAAATCCTTGTGCAAAATTGTGGCCAAAGTTGTTCTTTGAAGACCAAGCTCCTGAGCACGGCGTCGAATTGAGGTTGATGGATTGTGTTTCGGACTTAAGTTGTTAGTCCAAACCAAAAGAAAGTGGACCTTGCAACCGTAAGGTGTAGTTGAAAGGGGACTTAAGCTGCTAGTCCAAACCACGAATGAAGTAACTTTGCAACCGTAAGTTGTGGTTGAAAGAAAGTTGTAAGGAAACTCTAACACCGTATTTTGATACGTTATAATAACCTTTATTTATTCTTAATTGATTTTGCTCGTGACACTTGCTACTTTATTTGTTAACTCAAAAGGAAAGAGTGACAAAATTAGTTGAAGCTACGTTAAATGAAACTTCTGTTTCTATATACAAGTTCCAGCTGATCTTATGTACAATGTGTGTCGTGTTCAATAAACTTTACCATAACTTTCTGAACATGATCTCTTACATTTACATACAAAGATAATACATAGATGGACAATGTGATCAATGCCCCCTATTGAAAGCCTTGTAGTTAGACTGTAAAGCATCTATTCATGTAGTGCATCCTTTCCCTTTCCTTAATTCGGCCATCATTAATTCAGCCGTAGTTGTTTTACATGTTGTAAGCAATAAGCTTTATGATGGATGGGAGAGAGATAGCATGCATTACAAGTTGCCTAGGTTATTACTTCACATATTTGACATTAGTTTTTCGACATGTTTACATCGTGTGTGGTTAAGTTTCGCGTGTGCTTAGTAAAATAAATTTAATTTTTGTATAAATCGAATTGGCTAATGTTCATTGAACCACCAAGTTTGCAATATGTTAGTTGCATGCGCAACTTACTATTAATCCATATTGTACTTGGTAATTCAATGCACAAAGCCTATTAATTTGCATCTAAGGTGTCAAATGTGTGAAGTGTTTTGGTTTTCCTTCTATAAGTTTGTTGTGCAGCAACAGATTGTTTTGAACACTTCCTTGAACAGCAGTAATGTTTTCAGCCGATCTTGCAGTACGTTGTGGCCCATGCTTGGGCCTATCACCTACAGACCCTCTTTCTTCGAAATCATTCACTACACGATAAATAGTGCGTTTTGTTGGCACGTTGTTTCTCCCAAAAATTTCACGTAACTTTCTCATCGTCACAGTAATCGATGATTGATTTTGATAAAATGTTTTAACGATTAAAACACGTTGGTTTATCGAATATTTTTCCATAATAAATTTGCCACGTGTCTACTTCACGACTGCCAAATATGAACTGTCAGGACTAATGTTTACCAAAATGGCGGCAAAACAAAGTAGTATACGTTCCCGGCGGACACCCTGTACTATTTTTATATCCTCAGTCTATATGGATCGTGACAGAGCAGCGCCGCCTGAGGAGGTACGACAGTTAACATCAGTGATAACAGCAAGAAAGGACAATCTGCTTTTGGCCTGCGACGAGAATGCCAGGCATACATTATGGGGTAGCTCTGAAATCAACGAACGCCATAAGTCCTTATTTGATTTCTTAGTTATGCCCAACCTTTCTGTGTGTAACGTGGGTAACACCCCAACTTTTATTTTTCCGAGTTCGGAAAGGGCATTTTTGCCCTTTGCCGTATCCGAAGGGCATTTTGTTTTAGAAGCTTTCTCGAGACAATAATACTCTCGCATGTTTGTCAGACATTTGCAAGAGGTGAGACCGTGAAAACACTTTGTTGGTGTTTTCTGTGATTCGAACTTGGAACCTCACGCGCATTGGTCCGACACACTAACCAATTGCGCCACAGCTCCCACCAGAAATGGCCATGGGTGCGGCTTTTAAGGTTTCGTGTCCTATTAAACACTTGATGGAAAGAAGATCTATCCGATCTGAGGAAGATTTCTAGAGATATCTTCAATATCTGCTTTGAACACAAGTTTTGTCAACCATATAAGGATTGTCTTAAAGAATACAAGAAATCTATTAAAAGAGCCAAATCTCTTGCCTGGAAAGTCTACTGTCAGTCCATTCAGACCATGAAAGACTGCCAGGCTGAGTAAAATTCTGTCTAAGGAACATTCTAGTCCGTCCTTTATTAAAAGACCGGATGGGACTTGGACGGACTCCTCTAGCGAGTCACTGGAACTTTAATGCAAACACACTTTCCAGGATGTAAAAATGTGATTGCCCTCCCACCAATTTCTCAGGTCGCGCAATCTTTTTCCTGGAATGACATTAAGACAACAATTACAGCAGTTAATACCTCCTGGGCTATTAACAGTTTCTCTCCCTATAAATCGGCCGGCCTTGACGGCATTCTCCCGACTATGCTGCAAAAAATATTGGTCCAGGTGGTCCCATGGCTAGTACCAATCTACAGAAGCTGTATTCTCCTAAACCACATTCCCCTGAGCTGGATACGTGTTCGTATTGTATTTATCCCGAAAGCTGGGAAGTGGGGTCATGACTCCCCAAAGTATTCTATCCAAATCTCAGCATGCGTACACTAAAGAGCGCTCGAAAGAGACGGCGCTCCATGAAATTGTGCGAACGATAGAATTCACTGAAAACAATATACCCTAGCTACCTTTTTAGACGACGAAGGCGCTTTCAATAACGTCAGCACGGAATCGATTCAGGATGCTCTGATCCAACTGGGTGTAGAAGAGTTTATAAGTAAGTGGATACTGACTATGCTCAAAACTAGAATCATTCAATCGACCCTCGGTAACAGCAGTTCCACTATATCTGTCGTAAGAGGAACTCCTCAGGGTGGGGTAATAACTCCTGTCGCTTATGCGGATGATGTGGTAATTCCCGGATCAGGGATGTTTCCTTCAGTAATCAGTGAGATTACGGAAGGTGCCTTGGACATGATTAGCCAATGGGCCACGGGATGTGGACTCCGCGTCAATCCAAGCAAAACTGAACTAATGCTCTTTACCATTAAAACCAAAATACCGACTCCACGGCTTAACAACCAATTAATTGATCCAAGACAAAGCTAAAAGCTTAGCATTGAGCAGCGGGTAAAGAAAGCATGCTTGGCTTTCTATGCTTGCAGCATAACCTTCGGTAAGAAGTCGGGACTTCGTCCAAAGATGGGCATATGGATGTACACCGCTGTGGTACGTCCTATACTTTCCTATGGATTGCTAGTCTGGTGGTTTGCCTTAAGGAAACTATACAACATCAAACTACGGGGGCCATGAGAATATGTCTAACCGAAGCATTGAATGCAATACTGCATCTTTTACAACTTGATTTTCATACCATGTATTTACCATCATGTAGTGTGGTGAGACTAAGGGAAACAAGATGTTGGTGTACCAAACATTATAGTCACAACAGCATTCTGAATCTGCTACCAAGGTATCTGGTAGCTAATCTAACCGATTATCAGGGTTATCGTTAATAAATTTTCCCTCGGAATTTTTCCCCCGGACAAAACTAAGGTATCTTCAAAAAGAAGGAAATAATTCCGCGGAAAAGAAATAGGTATCATGAATGACAATTCAGGAGAATTTCAATGCAATCGCGATATTTAATTTTTTCCTGATGAACTGCTTCCCTATTTTTGAAGATACCTCATTTTTGTTCGAGGGAAAAATTCCGAGGGAAAATTTAGTCACGATAACCCTGTATATAGCTCCCAGAGTGAACTTCAGAAAAGACTATAAGTATAATTAAAATGATAATACAACTAAATATGTACATTAACTTTTTTAATTAATATAAACAAAAGCTTGCTATCAGTAAAGAATAAAACAAAAAATAAATACATATAAAAAGTTAATGAAAAATAGCTTATACCGTTTGATTGGCAAGCAAACAAAGAATTCTAGATTTGAAAGTGTCACGCGTACAATTACCGAAAAAGTCTTCTTCAGTACAAATTGAATTAGCTTCTCTGATGCAACGCGATAATGGTTCATTACGACTATAGTTAGAGCGATGAAGCTGCTCGTAGAATAATAACTGTTCACGCAACATTCTAGATGGAGAATGCAAGTTAATAAGTTGAAGTAACGGAGGGCATTTAATATGATAGGTTAAAAGATCACGGATAAACATAATAGAAAAGTATTTACGTCTTTTCTCAAGAGACATTAGTCCAATTAATAAACACCTAGCATTATAGGCAGGCATCCCTATAGGTCAGTTTAATTTTATAAATAGCGTATCTGGTGAACTTTCTTTGAATTCTTTCTATCCTTTCTGCTGCAACAATATAGTATAGGCACCAAACAGAGCTACAGTACTCCAGAACAGATCTAACCAGAGAAATAAACAGCGATTTCAATGAGCAGGGATCAGAAAACTCACTTGCATTTCTTTTGATAAAGCCAAGCATAGAATTTGCTTTGCTTATTACATAATCAATGTGGAGTGAGAATGTAAGCTTTGTATCTAAAATTACACCAAAATCTTTTTTACGATCTACTCTGTCAAAGTATATATTGTGAATGCTATAGTTAATTATAATAGGATTTAAATGTCTGTAACAACAGAATGATTTGCATTTTGCTATGTTCAGATGCAGAAAGTTAATATTGCACCATTCAACTAGTCTCATTAAGTCCTCATTAAGAAGTACATAATCGCGTACGGAAGCTACCAAACGATACAGCTTTAAGTCATCAGCAAACAGTAGGCAGAGTGAATGTTTAAAAATTAGAGGGATATCATTGATAAAAAGTAGAAAAAGTAAAGGTCCTAAATGACTGCCTTGGGGAACGCGAGATGTAACAGTAATAAGAGTCGACAGGCACTGATCGATTTTAACATATTGCATTCTGTTAGTCAGGTAAGACCTAATCCATTTCAAAATATTAGAATAAAAACCCATACAAGATAACTTATGCAACAAGACCGTATGGTTCACCCTATCAAAGGCTTTGGCAAAGTTCGTAAAGATAATATCGGCTTGCAACCTTTTTTCAAAACCTGTGACTATGAAGTCTGTCAGAATAGACAAGTTTGTAGTCGTGGATTTACCGGAGACAAACCCATGTTGATAGACGGAAATGTATTCTTTAACAAGGAAATAAAGTTTATTATAAATAATTTTTTCGAATAACTTAGGAATAGTTGAAATTTTACAGACAGGTCTATAATTTGGAGCCAGATTTGAAAATTGGTGATATAAACCATACCTTCCACTCGTTTAAAAAATCGCCATCAGAGAGAGACATATTGAAACTGTGAGTTAACGGCTTAGCTATTGCACTAGCACAACTCTTAAGCAGTAATGGTGGAATACCATCCGGTCCCTTTTTTTTATTGCAGTCTAATAATGATAACGCCTTCTCCACCTCCATGACATCAACATTAAGTGAACCTAAATCAAAGATTTCAGACACATTCGGTAAGTCTTCGGAAGAGGGAGAAACGGATGAATAAACAGATTTAAAGTGAGTGGCAAACATATTACAGATTGTGGATACATCACTAGTAGTTACTCCTGAGTAGCTCATACAATTTGGATATCAATTAGTCTTTCGCTTGCTATTTATATAGCTCCAAAAATATTTACAGTCGCTTTTCAATCTTGATTCGGCTGACAAAACGTAGTCACGATATAAGAATTTATTGAGCGAATCAAATTCGCGCTGACGAGCTAAATAACAATCGCGAAACTCTTAATTCTCCCTGTTAGATTAGATAGCCTTTTGTTGAACCATATAGGATTGGAGTTACATCTAATACTCCTTTAAGGTACAAATTGACTGATCGCGCAATTTAAAAAGGAAAGAAATGATTCATAGACGTTTTTTAAACAAGAGGAACCCAAAATGGTATCCCATGGCACAGAAGACGCATTTTTGTAATTATAAATAGAACAATTTTTCGACACTTTCTGTTTTAAGTAACTAAAGAAACTAATTTTAGCATCTAAAGCAAAATTGTGAAGAGAGTTTTTAATGATAGGGAAATTAGATAGATCGACACTAATATTAAATTCCCTATCAACGAACACTAGTTCAAGTAAACGATTGAGGTTATTGTGATGATTATTGACTTGAATAAGATCATAGTGACTGAAAAAATCAATTACAGATGCTTCAACTTGAGTGGTAACATTAAAAGGAATTAGGCATTTATCGTCTGAATCATAAATCCAATTGATGTCACCTAAAATAAAGTCACCGATACATAAGACATGCTGACAGCAATTAAGGTTATCTGAAATGAAACCACAGTTGTTTAAATGTAAATCATAAAGTTAAAGTGAGCTCTTAGGTGGAATGTAGCTTACCATTAAAGTTAATTCTAATTCACCATCTAACTTTATGCTGACTAATAATTGATCAACATCAAGATCAGAAACTGAAGATGAAGAGTCTGATTTCAATTCGATCAGTCTGCATGATAAGGAAGAACGAATTGCAATCAACACTCCACCACCAGTATCTTTACCTGACAAAGATAGGTTACTTACTTACTTAGACGGCGCTACAGTCCAGGGTGGACCTGGGCCTCAACCAACAAACCTTTCCAGCCAGCACGGTTACGAGCCAGCGGCCTCCAGTTGCGCACGCCAAGTTGGTTGAGGTCCCCCTCCACTTGTTTGCGCCACCTACCGCGAGGTCATCCTCTACTGCGCCGTCCGTCCGGGATGGATCGAAAAATCTATGCGATAGTTACATTAATAAAATGCGTGGCTCACTTCTTTACGATCCCAAGGTTTTTTGGAAATTTGTAAACAGTAAAAAAACGGATGGTTATCCTGCTAATATGTCTTACTTAAGTGAATCAAGCAACAGCCCTCTTGTAATCTGCAATATGTTCTCTTCATTCTTTGACCTATCTTTTTGTAAGTAATTTCGCCCACCTTGAAGGTTTCTCTAATAGCTCAATGGGCCAGATTTCAATAATTGATGAAGATGTGAGAGAGCATTTAGCTTTACTTAGTAGCGATACTACCTGTGGCCCTGACGGAATTCCTCCGATTGTGCTAAAATATTGTTGCAATACCTTGGCATCACCCTTAGCCGCCCTATTTCGGGCATCATTAAAGCAGAGCATTTTTCCTAAGATTTGGAAAAACTCTTTTGTCATTCCAATACACAAAAAGGGAAATCGAGGTGAAATTTCTAATTATAGACCTATTGCCAAACTATCATGCGTGCCAAAACTGTTCGAGGCTATAATTTGTAAGAGTTTTTATTTTGCTTGCAAACCATTTCTATCAACCAAGCAGCATGGGTTTATGAATAGAAGATCCACTGTTACCAATCTTTTGGAATTTACTTCTTTTACAAACAAAGCCATGGAAGAGGGTGGTCAGGTCGATTGTATTTATACAGATTTTAGCAAGGCCTTTTTCAAACTTTCTCACAGCTTAATTCTGTTTAAAATGACGTCTTTGGGCTTTCCAAATCATTTCGTTCGATGGATATGTTTTTATCTTGAAGAACGAACTTATCAAGTTTTATTTCGGGGAATAACATCCGATGCAATCCTCGCTACATCCGGTGTACCCCAAGGAAGTCACTTAGGTCCTCTTTTATTTATCATTTCGATCAATTACGTGGTGGCAATACTTAAGAGTACTCGAATCGTATATGCTGACGACATAAAAATCTTTAGACTTGTACGCAGTCAATCTGACTGCATTGCTATGCAGAATGATTTAGATACGTTCGCTCAGTGGTGCTGTAATAACAATTTATTTTTGAATGTATCTAAATGCCAGTCGATGATCTTTTCAAGAAAACGTGATTTAATAAGTTATGATTACAATCTCAATGAAGGTGTACTTGACAAAGTCACATCAATATGTGATTTAGGAGTGCATTTTTCTCAAAATATCGACTTCGATTTTCACATTGAACAGTTTGTCAATAAAGCGAGTACAATGCTTGGTTTTATAAAACGTTGGAGTAAAGAATTCAAGTGTCCTCTTATAACATCCACGCTTTATAATACCTTTGTTCGTCCGCAGTTAGAGTATGCGTCTACCATTTGGTCTCCAATGTATGCAGTACATATTAACCGTATTGAATCGGTACAGCATAAGTTTGTCCGATTTGCACTTCGCCATTTAAACTGAAATGACCCTACACGTCTTCCACCATATTGCGACCGCCTTCTTCTCTTAAATCGTCATTCTTTGGAAAAACGTAGGGAAGTATGTGATGTAGTATTCTTACACCAACTGGTAAATGCTTTTATTGACTCGCCGGATCTTTTAAATGAAGTCGGTTTAAACGTAAGATGCTACAACTCCAGAAATGCCGAGATTTTCCGCGTAAATTTCCACCGAACGAACTACGGTTCTAACGAACCTCTTACGCGTATAGCGAAGGAAGTAAATAGTAACCGCGACAAATTTGATTACAACTATAGCAAACTAAATCTAAAACATAAATTATAAGAACGATACTAAGTTCTTTGTTGTAAGTGTTTAGTGTAATGTTTGACATATGCGTAGCATATTCACTTTTAGTTCAGACTTTTCTTTAGTATGCAATCTGATTTTGTTTACTTGTCCAGTCTTTTTGTGTAAGGTGTTAGGCCTTATAAATATTCACAATACTAACAACTAACACCACGCTAAATGATGACTGTGACAAGCTGGATATTACTTAGTAGCTGATTTGAGTTTTTCTCTCTCAGTTCAAAGTAATATTCATCACAAAATGCTTGCCCTTAAGCAGTACTGATAGCGTTAAAGACTTTCTTAGCGGTAGGGTTTTGCTCCTTCCGCTCTAAATGACCCAGCCATCTTAGTCGCTGTATGTGAACTCTTCTGGCTAAGTCGATGTCCTTGTACAGGCCGTATAGCTCGGCATTGTACCTTCTCCTCCACTCACCGTCTATGCAGACAGGACCAAAGATCGCTCGAAGAACTTTTCTCTCGAAATAACCAAGGGCATCCTCATCCGGTTTTGTCAAAGCCCATGCCTCTGCGCCATACAGCAGGACTGGGATGATTAATGTCTTACAAACAGTTACCTTAGTAGTTCGAGATAGGGCTTTGCTACTCAATTGCCGTTTTAGCCCATAGAAACAACGATTGGCAAGAGTAATTCTCCGTGTGATCTCCCTACTGATGTCATTTGCGGAGCTGACCATGGAGCCTAGGTAGACAAAATCCTTTACTACCTCAAAATTGTATCTATCTATTGTGGCGTTCTGTCCAAGACGCCGAAGTTGGGTGTCCTTTTTTGTAGACAGCGTATATTTTGATTTGCTTTCATTGACCGCTAGACCCATCTTTGCTGCCTCGATCTCAATACTCGTAAATGTCCCATTGACGGCCCGCTGAGTTCTTCCGATTATGTCAATGTCATCGGCATAAGCGAGTAGTTGTACAGACGCAAACGCAAACGCTGTCAAGGTTTCAATCACACCCAGTCGTATTGCCAAAAAGAACCGAAATGTGTAAAATGTACCGGGAACCACTTATCAGAAAGGTGTGACTTAAATAAGCAAGCTCCGGCGACCTGCATAAACTGCAAAGGCAAGCACCCAGCAAACTATCGAGGTTGTGAAGTAGCAAAGGAGCTTCAAAAAAGGCGCGATACTCTCAAGAAACCCATACACCCGAACCCAAGCTTAAGAGATCGAAAAACCGATAAGCCTAAGACCGCTAAGCCAGTCAAAACGACGAGACCAATAAAGGGAACTAACAAAATTGCGCAAGAGAACGTCGCTGGTCCAAGTGCAGCGGAAAAACCGCCTCAGGTTGACGCGAGATCGTACGCACAAGTCGCGTCAAACGAAAACAAATTAAGATCAGCTACAATAGATCCGGTCAGCCAAATATTTACCATTATATTGGAAAAATTTGAGGAGCAAACCATAGTTAACCTTCCTATACCCGCGCATTGGTCTGTGAGACCGTCAAATTACTTTTTCGCAAATATTTTAGTAACGGTGCAATTTAGCGCAGTGTACTTTATGGTAGCTTCGTGATTTGTTTCATCCCTTATTTTAGTGTGGTTTAAGTTTTTGTGCGATGAGCACGTGTAGTGGTTTCAGGCATCATTCGGTCTGTGAGACCGGCGCGGGTATACACGTAACAAATTTGAGCAGGTGTTTCTTTTTTTTTATGCATATATTTATGCGTTTGTATGTCTTATAATTATTGTGTTATACAGCTGTATATTATATTGAATATTGGAAATGGATTTAGAAAGGATAAGGTTGATGCCTGAGGAAGAAAATTCGGATTCCAATTACGAAGACGAAAATGACAGCGATGTGGAGGACCTGGTTGAACGACAGGATGCAGAAATTGACACTGAGGAAGATGATGATTCTGATAGCGATGAAGAAGTTGCAGATGAAGGTAAGACGTCAAAATAGAAACATTGTAAACCAGCTACCTGGTGTAAAGGGCGAAGCAAAAAACACGAAAGAACCAGGTGAGATATGGAAGTTGTTTTTTACTGAAAATGTAATGAGCCAGATAACCCGTGCAGGGACGGGTTAAGAATATCACTGCAGCGCCCCCCAACAACTAGCGCTTGTCGTAAAAGGCGACTAAGGGGACAAATCAGATCTAGGCAATATAACACCCAAGTGAGCCTAGCGACAAATATACTACCATAAAAACCCTCCCACAAGTGTGCATGCGAGTCCGTGGGTTGACACGACTGGAGATCACCGGTGTCATAAAAGAAAGACCAAACAATACTAAAACAGGAGCATGCACGTGTCAAACAACAAACACAATCGCAATATGGTGCAAAAATTGTATTGCAAAACTGTATCATTATGATAATACTTGCAAAAAGGAAAGGCACTACCCCGCCAGGCACTACCACTGCTGTGCATGGTACTGATCCTGGACCGAGCAGAAATGTTCGGGTCAGAGCTATACGGATTCCGGGGGCTAGCAACATAATGAAACAGTTTGGACGCAATTTGAGGGTCGCGAGTTGGAACGCTGGAAGCATGACCGGTCGAAGTTACGAGCTGGAAGAGATGATGAATAGAAGACGGGTGGACATCTTGTGTGTCCAAGAGACGGAATGGAAAAACACCGGGAATCGGGCGCGTTTCTTGGACGTTAGGACAAAAGATTACAAGATGTTCTACTACGGAACGGAAAAGGCAAAGAACGGAATCGGTATCATCCTTGTGGCAGAGCTACTTGGAAACGTCTTGAGCATTTCGAAGTCCAGCGACCGTTTGATGTCTCTCAAACTAGTAATACAAGGAGAGGTGTGGAATATTGTCAGTGCATATGCTCCCCACAATGGGTGCAGTCAGATAGATAAAGATGCATTTTGGCTAGACTTCCACAATCTCCTTAAGAACATCCCAAAGGAAGAATTTCTGTTTGTTGGAGGAGATTTGAATGGACATGTCGGGAAATCAAACGAAGACTATGAAGACTGCCATGGAGGACTAGGATATGGAACCAGGAACCTTCCTGGTGAAGACATCCTAAGCATGTGCAAATCACACGGTCTTATCGTCTTAAATACCATGTTCATCAAACAAAGCCGACACCTGATCACTTACAGCAGTGGTGGAGATGAAACTCAGATTGACTACCATTTGGTAGGCAGTTTCATGAAGCCTCGGGTAAAAGATTGCAAAGTGATCCTGGGAGAGGCAATCGTTCGTCAACACCGTCTCCTGCTAACAGAAATTTTTATGAAAACACCAAAGAAAAGCAAACAAACAAGGGTCTCTGAGAAAA
This sequence comes from Brachypalpus laphriformis, assembly GCA_945910035.1. Lineage (NCBI taxonomy): Eukaryota > Metazoa > Arthropoda > Insecta > Diptera > Syrphidae > Brachypalpus > Brachypalpus laphriformis. The sequence continues at coordinate 18,672,571 of OX246757.1, forward strand.
TCAAGTGGTACAATCTGGACAAAGAAAAAGGCGAAGCTTTTGTTTTCGTAATGAAAAATTACCTCTCTCACACCATCAACGGAGCTGAGGATGAAGAGTGCAGAGCACAAAATATGTGGGATTCCCTACAGCAAACTTGCTTAAAGAAGGCCGAATCACTGCTAGGAGCTTCAAAAGGCCACCATCAATACGCCAAAGAAACATGGTGGTGGAGTGATGAAGCTAAGAAAGTGATAAATGAGAAGAAAGCGGATTTCAAAGCTTGGTCAAAGTGCCCCTCTAATAATAGTGACGAAAAAGCTCGCCTCGAAATGGAATACAGATGCTGCAAGAAAAAAGCGAAGAAGAAGTGCGCCCAGCTTCAAGCAGAGAGTACGGAGGGCCTGTATCAGGAGCTGGAGAAAAATTTTTCCCGGTTGCTGATGCAAACCAGGCTATCCAGGAGCTGCGAAGACACACTATGAACAAGAGTGCCACTATCTTCAAAATAGCCGCCCAAAGAAGGAAGAATGCTCAGGAGATTCGTTCGATAAAGTTTATTAGCAATGCTCATGGCCAGCTTCTTGTGGATGACGACAAAATTCTGCAGAGGTGGCGGCAGTATTGTGAAGAGCTTTTGACTGAACAGTTTTCCCGGCTATACTTTCCAAGAGCCACCCCTAACTGTGAAGAAATACCCGACATCACAGTCGAAGAAGTTAGTGAGGCGGTCAAATACTCCAAAAAACGAAAAGCGGTTGGGCCAGACGAGATACCCTCTGAGTTCTGGAAAAAGATGGGAGACATCGGGTTCAGATGGCTCAGAATTCTCATCTCCAAATTCGTGAGAGGTGATCCAATGCCGAATGAATGGAGGGAAAGTTACCTTCTCCCTGTATACAAAGGGAAGGGTGATACGCGAAACTGTGATAACTACCGTTCGATCAAGCTGATGTCACACACCATGAAGATAGTTGAGCGGGTATTAGGTGGCCGACTGCGAAAAATAATACGGCTATCTGATGATCAGTGCGGGTTTGTCTCGGGTAAATCAACCACAGATGCAATCCAAAGTATAAGGATCATAATGGAAAAACATCGTGATTCCTTAAGGGATTTACATATTGTATTGGTTGACTTTGAAAAGGCATTCGACAGACAACCACGAGATCTGATATGGGTGGCGCTAAGACATCGAGGGGTTCCAGAAACCTATGTACAGATGATTATGGACATGTACGAAGGAGCAAAGACAAAAGTGAGATGCGCCGCTGGAGTAACCGAAGAGTTCACAATCAAAGTCGGGGTACACCAGGGAAGCGTTTTAAGTCCTTTGCTCTTTATTACAGTCCTTGATTATCTGCTTGAAGGTAAAGTTATGGACCCCAAGGTACATCAGTTATTCTTTGCTGATGATGGAGCCATCATAAGTGAGGATCCTACATCCCTGCAACGAGCACTTGATGTGTGGGTGGACGTTTTGGAGGGAAATGGGTATCGCATTAGTTCAAAAAAGACAGTTGTGCTGCCCGTTCTCTGATCCACTCAGGCCTATTCCAGACATTTATTTGAATGGAACAGTGCTTCCCAAGTGCGAAAAGTTCAAATATCTGGGATCTATGATCAATAGCAAAGCAACTTGTGATGACGACATCAATCATCGTGTAAGCGTAGGGTGGATGAAGTGGCGAGAAAATTCCGCTATCTTTTGTGACAGAAAAATGCCCCCTAAGTTGAAAGGAAGGCTCTACACCGCAGTTGTACGTCCAGCGCTCACATACGGTTCACAATGTTGGACGATGTACAAAAAGTATGAGAGTAAATTAACGGCAGCTGAGATGAAGATGCTTCGCATGACAGCAGGAGTGACAAAGCTTGATCGAATAAGAAGTTCGAAGATCCGTGGAAGCTTTCACATCAAGGAAACCATCGTACAAAAAATAGAGCGTGACCGGCTCAGTTGGTATTGCCACGTTCAAAGAAGAGATCATTTGAACCCTGTTAAAAAGGCAATATCAATGCACGTTCCAAAGACATCGCGATGTAGGAAAGGCAGGCCTATAAACGCCTGGATCAGACAAATGCGACGACATCGGCATTTCATTGGCCTCAGTAACCGAGTGATCCAAAATCGGCAGGCCTGCCGATATTTTCTGAGGTCAAATAGGCGAAGCCCACAGGCAGATCAGTAGAAATGCGGTGAAGTGGGAGGGTTGTGATCCCTTGTTTTCGGATCATAGCCTCGCTGATAAAAGGAAGAAGAAGAAGATGTAATGAGCCAGATCACGGCCTACACGAACCAACAAATAAAACTGTTAACACCTAAATTTTGAAGAGAAAGGGATTGCCCAGAAACTGATGAGGTTGAAATTCAAGCACTATTTGGTCTCTTACTCTTTGCTGGTGTTCGGAGAAATAGTCGTCTGAATGCTAAAGATTTATTCAAAACTGGTGGCTCGTCCCCAGATATCTTTCGTTTAACTATAAGTTGGAATCGGTTCTATTTACTATTGCAGTGTCTCAGGTTTGATGACAAAAGTACACGAGCTGCACGCGCTTCTGTTGACAAATTGGCTCCCATTAGAGATTTGTTTGAAGAAATCGTAGCGTCATTCAAAAAATACTTCAGTCCGTCACAGTTTGTAACTGACGACGAAAAGCTAGAAGCGTTCAGAGGTCGTTGCAATTTTAAACAGTACATTACATCGAAACCAAATAGATATGGCATCAAAATATATGCCTTGACAGATGCCAAAATGTTTTATACGTCCGACATGGAAGTTTATTTGGGAAAACAACCTGAATGTCCCTATTTTATGGATAACTCGGCGATGGCATTGGTTTTGCGTCTAAATAATGTTATTCATAATAGTGGCCGCAACATAACAATTGACAACTTTTTTACAAGTCTTCCCCTTATTGATAAGTTAGAAAAAGATTACAGGCTGACAGTGCTAGGCACTATTCGAAAAAATAAGAGAGAACTGCCTAAAAACTTCACCGACGTAAGACGCCGAGAAGAAAAGTTCAGCTTATTCGGATACAGAGGCATTTGTACCCTTGTTTCCCATGTGCCAAAAAAGAACAAGAATGTTGTACTTTTATCAAGTATGAATGATGATCGAGAAATCAATGAAGAGACTGGGAAGCCTGAGATGATAATGAATTATAATGCGACAAAAGGAGGCGTTGATACGGTTGACAAAATGTGTGCAACTTACAATGTTGCAAGGGGTACCAACAGATGGCCGATGGTGATTTTTTATAGCCTGATGAACGAAGCTCGTATAAATTTGTACGTGATATATGTACTCAACAATCAAAATAAAAAAGTGACCCGCAGAGCATTTTTGGAAGCTTTATCATATGATCCCATAAACGCACCTTTGAGGAAACGGGCTAATAACACGTGTTTGCCTCGATCGGTAAGACAAAGGATTGCTGAGATACGTTATTTAGATGGACAAGAGTCTTCAGTAACTGTTAATAATACTAAAATTGTTCGCTGTAGTTATTGTTCGTCCAAAAAAAACCGAAAGACACGATACAATTGTGTTTTTTGAAAGACTTATTTTTGTTTGGAACATACATTAATGGTTTGTCCCGACTGCCACGACCAAAAACCTCTGGTGGTGAATGTTAAGTTTTTTTTATTGTTTCTTTACATTCTAGCTTTAAGTTTATGAAGTTTTTGTTTTTGTTTAAAAAAAAAAAATGTTTGTTCAAGTTTTTGTACCCTATATGAAAAAGTGCCTTTTTTAAGAGGCTTAATAAAAAGACTGCCATTTATTTGTTAAATGCAATAACTAATATCAAATTGCTTTATTTCGTTGACAATATATCACTCTACTGATTAAAATAAATTTCATAAAAATATTCGAAGTAGAAGAGAAACTACAGGCTCTTGAGTTTCGGTCCCAGAGACCGTGCGCGGGTATACGTGTTATTTTTTTTGTCGCGGGTATAGGAAGGTTAATGAAATTATACTTGACAAATTGAGAAAGCTCGAGTTCAAACCTCGCAAGACAATCAATAAAACATGAATATGAAACAGCTGCTTAAGATACTAACGTGGAACGCAAACGGCCTTCTGGAAAAAATCGACGAGTTAGAAGTGTTTCTACGGAAAAGTAATATTGATATTTGTTTGGTATCGGAAACGCACTTAAAAAGGGGACTTAGACCCAAAATAAAAGGTTACAGCGATTACCATGCGAATCATCCTTCGGAAAATGCGAGAGGCGGGTCCTCTCTTTACATCAAAGACTGTATTAAGCACTCCGAAAACATAGAAATAGAATTTGATTTTATGCAAATAAGCTCAGTTTCCGTAAAAATAAACCACTTAGACTACAACATCGGATCTAGTTACTTCCCTCCGGGATACAGGCTAGTAGAAGACGACCTTGTTCGTCTTTTTGACTCACTCGGACCTAATTTTGTCTTAGGTGGTGACTTTAACGCGAAACACACTTTTTGGGGATCATGATGCAATTCGACAAAAGGCAGATTATTGTACAAAGCCAGCATGAAACGTGCGGTGAACTTTTTCTCGACGGGAAAGCCAACTTATTGGCCAACTGACAAAAATAAAATTCCTGACCTCGTCGACTTCTTTATCGCAAAAGGGTTAACTAAAAATTTAACGGAAGTCGAAGAATGCTATGATCTATGCTCAGATCACTCAGCAGTCACTCTGAAAATAGGTGGAAGTCTAGTAAAAAAAGAAGGACCGCCTAGGTTAACTAGTAACAAAACTAACTGGGACGCTTTCAGAAGAGACTGCAAGGAAAATGTTGCTTTAAATGTACCGCTAAATACACCGCTCGAAATAGAAGAAGAAATCGACAAACTCGTCGAAGCCATTCCGAGCTCAGCGTGAAAAACACTCCTTTGTGGAAGACAGAAGCACGGAACAATAAAGTCAAATACCAGCCTGAAATCGAAGACCTCACACGAGAAAAGAGGAGAGCGCGCAAGAGATGGCAACAATCCCGCGCACCACCGGATAAAACTTATCTGAACCATCTTTGTAACAAGCTAAAAAATGTGCTGCAAGACCTAAAAAATCACGAGACTTCTACTTACCTCGAGGGTCTGACCGATGATAAGTATTCAAACTACTCTCTATGGAAAGCCTTGAATTCCATAAGGAAACCTGTAATGCACTCGCCACCAATTAGGAAAGCTAACGGGGAACGGGCAAAAGAAGACAAAGAGAAAGCAGAATTATTTGCCGATCACTTAGAGGAAACGTTCAAGCCGTTCGATGGACAACCATTGATCGAAGATCCGAATGATAATATGGCACCCGACAACTTTAGAGTAAAAACCGTATCCCTGTCCGAACTTCGAATGACAATAAAAAAATTGGAAAATAACAAGGCGGATATGATTTAATCACTGGCGAAATTTTGAAAGAGCTCCCGAAAAAGGTGCTGGTTAAGTTGCTCTACATTATAAATGCCTCCTTAAGACTATTATATGTTCCAAGGCAATGGAAAGTCGCCGAAGTTATTATGGTTCCGAAACCGGGGAAATGTGCAAATGACAAGAAATCATATAGACCCATTTCACTTCTGCCAATAATATCTAAGGTCTTCGAGAAACTTCTGCTGAAACGATTGCAACCAGTAATTGAAGAAAGACACTTGATCCCGGATCAACAATTCGGCTTTCGGGTCAAACATTCCACAATCGATCAGGTGTATCGAATAACGAACGAAATTGAAAAAGCTCTAGAAGGGAACAAAATATGCACTAGCGCTTTTCTCGACGTATCGCAAGCCTTCGACAAGGTTTGGCACGAAGGCCTAAGGTATAAGTTATGGGGTAATCTTACCGGAAAAGTTATACAGAATATTGGAATCTTATCTTGAAAACAGACATTTCCGTGTTAGACACTGGAGTGAATATTCGGATTTTAAAGAAATCTACGCCGGTGTTCCGCAAGGAAGTGTTCTCGGTCCAATCCTGTTCCTGCTCTACACAAGAGATATACCACAAGATGAAGGGACCGTTGTAGCAACGTTCGCAGACGACACGGCTATCCTCGTAACGGATGAGTCAGTCGAATCATCAACGGGAAAACTCCAACGAGCTTCGAACAATGTATGCGAATGGACAAAAACCTGGCGAATAGTCCTCAATGAGACAAAATCAACGCATGTCAATTTTACGTTAAGAAAGATAAAAAACTTACCTATATCCATTAACTCGGTGCAAATACCGTACGCAAACAAGGCAAAATATCTAGGAATGACCCTAGACGCAAAACTTGAGTGGAAACCACACGTTAAAAAGAAGCGCGAAGAGCTCGAAATCAGATTTAGAGAAATGTATCGGCTACTCGGAAGATACTCGAAGTTAAGCGTATACAACAAACTGCTTATGTATAAGCAAGTGCTAAAACCGTCTTGGACATATGGTATACAACTTTGGGGTTTTACCAAACCAAGCAATATGGCTCTACTGCAAGCATTTCAAAACAAAATACTAAGAGCAATCGTGAATGCTCCCTGGTATATAAGGAATAGTGATATTCACAGAGATCTAGGAATTGCTACCGTGAGGGACGAAGTAACAAACTTTGCTCGCAAACTTCGTACCCGTCTTCATGTTCACTGCAATAATGAAATAATCCGTACTATGGACGTGACAAACCTTGAGCGCCGACTACAAAGGACAAGACCTTTCGACCTAGCGCCGTAAGGAAAACCCGCATGTAATGACGGTATTAGTAGGTGCCTTCACTGGAAAGCTACCTACCTAACGCGATTAACACTACAGAAGCGTAAACTACTCGTTAAGGCAACTTAGTCGTAGTCATCACAAAAATGAAAAAAATGAGAAGGAAGAATTTCCTACTACTATGAGTACGCGCAGCCGGTTCTCATAGTGCCTCTCTGAGGGGGTGAGGTTTAGCCCGTAGGCATATACTGACTAGCACTGATGGCATTGTCAGATATATGAATCGGGCATAACCAATGGTACGGACCATTGGTATCTTTTGAAGATTCCTGCACCTCCAAGCGCAACCAAAAAAAAAAATAAAAATCATAGGCAACTTTGAAATCGATGAAAAGGTGGTGCGTATCGATTTTATATTCATGGGTTTTTTCCAAGATCTGCCGTAGTGTGAATATTTGGTCTATGATGGACTTCCCAGGCCTGAAACCGCACTGATAAGGACCTATCAGGTTGTGGACAATCGGTTTTAGGCGTTCACATAGTACGGCAGACAGGATCTTATATGCGATATTTAGGAGATTTATACCTCTGTAGTTGGCGCAGTTCAGAGGATCTCCTTTCTTCAGGATCGGGCAAACGATGCTGGGGTTCGATTCATCGGGCATACATTCGTCCGACCAGATTTTACAGATGAGCTGGTGCATGCTCCTTACCAACTCATCTCCTCCTGCCTTGAAAAGTTCAGCGGCAAGGCCGTCGGCTCCAGCAGCTTTGTTGGATTTGAGTTTAGATATCGCTATCCTCACTTCATTCTGATTGGGTAGACGGGAATCTTGACTGCCATCGTCACTGTAAAATGGCTCATTCTGCCTAACAGCGGAATATTGATCATCATCGCCGTTTAACAGTCTGCAGAAGTGTTCCTTCCATATTCTCAGCACCAACTGCGACAAAGATAGGTTACGATCTTTCCTAAACACAGCGTAGTTATAAGCATTAAACAATTCAGTGGTTAATTGATTATCAGTTAACCAAGTCTCGGTTAAAATAACTATGTCATGCAAGCAAGAGAAAAAAAAATAAGTAAATAAATTTAAGTTTGGACTTACAACCACCGACATTTTTTTTTAAATAAATACAGGTAACTTTCATTAGTACAAGGTGATTTAGGAGATGATGATGGCGATGACAGTTGAGGTAGAACAGCAGCAACATCAGAGACTTTGGATCTCGTATTAGGAAGAACTAATCGTTTTTTGGATGAGCAGCTGACAAAACAGAAGTAGGCAAAGCAGCAGAAGTAGCAGCAGCAGGCATAGGAGTAAAATTCATTGAAGCGTTTCTTTCCTTCGGAGCGAATTCATGAACCACTGTCCCATCAGGCCCGACATCTTTAGAGAGCAGCAGGTCGGAGAAGCCATCCGTTGAAAACAGCTTAAAGGATGCTATTTCCCGAGGTACATTGAAGTTAAATTTGAAGCATTTGATGACAGGCCCCTGCGAGGAAATTTTGCTTCTGATGAAGTTCATCACGTCATCCACAGTGGTAGCAGAAGACAGTCTCGAAATGAAAACAGATTTTCGAACGGGCTTTTTTACCACAACTAAATTGACGGATGATGGAGGTAGACCCGGAGAGTTGACTGCAGGCAGGAAAGATGAAACTGGGGCAGAAATGGATATATTCCCCACAGGAACAGGAGATAGTGGAGTACTCTCAGAAGGATCATCAACTGGTAAAATTAGATCCACAGCAGGAATATCAGGAACTAATGGACTAGGCAGCAAAGAAGTCCCGGCGGCTACAGCAGTTGAAATCGCCAAGTCCTTCTTTTTCTTTGATTTGGCGAGATTTTTGGGATTGGTAGGTTTCCCTTCATTCGGTGCAGCTTCATTGCTACAAGCAAGATCGTAAAGTTTGTCGCAGTTGGATAGATGCTCCTTGCGTAATGACTGTAGACGATCGAGTTCAGTTAAAATGTGCCTATCTGGCGCTCTGCAGTCGGCAAGCAATCTCAAAAGCGAAGACGTAGAGAACTTTCTGCATCTCTCACAGAACCACTGAAAACCATTAGGGGTAGTACTTCGCAAATAATCTCCAGTCCTGGCAGACAGATTAACGCATTTAGTATGGAGCAGTTTGAGACAACCGTCACAGGATATATAAATGTCATTAGAACTATAAGCTTTTTCGCATTCAGCACAACCGATATCCATTATAAAGCGATTTTATTTAAAAGATAATAATAATAAACGATTTTTTAAATGTTTGAAAGTACACACAGGGCCTAAAGCACTGTGTTATCAACACTGTATACCGACACTGATGTTAATGAAGTGCAGTTCAAATGCCAAGCTTTAGCCGATGACAGCTGTCAATGTCAACACGCTGTAAGTACGTGCATACGTGTAGGCACAGTTTATTAAAAGTCACCAATACAATGCAAGGCTATGTAAACAGTTTGATCGCCGGTTAAAAGAACGAAAACACCGAATAAAACGATGCTATTTGCGGAAAAAATTAACCGGCAATTTGTAAACGGTATGCGAGTAGGAAAATAGTGAAGATATACGTTAAGATATACGGCTAATTAAAAGAGACGTCCGAACTCAATGAAAATCACAAGTGAAGTGATGTCTTACCGACTTCCTGATGCGTGCAGAGTCTTCCAGGCGGAAGTTCTTGCTGTATGTGAAGCTTGTCGTCTACTCAAGCAAATTTCTACACCCCTGAACACCATAACTGTCCTCATTAACAGCCAGGCCGCTATCAAGGCTATTGTATCTGTCACTACAATCTCTAAGTCAGTAAAACAGTGCAAAGAGGAACTCGCCTCGCTGGGTCTTCGGTTCAGGATCAGTCTCCTTTGGGAAAATGAGCGAGCTGATGAACTAGCAAGACAGGGATCTGCCCTAGATGGTTACCTTGCAGAGGCGGTGCACGTCCCTTTAAGGGCCCTTTACGGTAGAATATTTGCGAACTTTTGTATTAAATGTAGATAGTATATGGCAGGGGTTATGGAACTGTGTCATATCCAGGCAGAAGTGGCCCAAAATACTGGAAAAGAACACAAGAACTATTATACAGAGACCGTGCAAATATTGCAAGAGTTCTGGCAATTATCACTGGCTACTGGTCCATCGGAATTCATGCGGCCAGAATAGACATTACGTTTAATGCACATTGTCGCAGCTGCAAGACTACTAACGAGAAAGAATCTTCACTTCCTTTGCAAGTGTCCGGCTCTAGGCAGGGCCAGACAGCGTACGATAGGTAAACCCTTTTTCCACAACCCAATAGAGTTAGCAGAGATAAGCATTAGACATTATCAGCTTCCCCAACGTAACGGGGTGGATTTGAATAATCTTTTCCCCTTATCCCTATTAGTTAGCACCCGTTCTTACAGCCGACAGTTCATTTAAGTTGTGGTACTAAAACGGCGATTACGCGCTAATTCACTAGACAACAGTGAAATGGTATCTTATATAAAATACAATGTATGTATGTTTGTTTGTATTGTATATTTGTTTGTATGTTAGTTTGTATGCTATGGACTCGGAAACCACTGCACCGATTGGGCTCAAATTTGCAGGCAATCGGTATTATTCCGAAAGTGTTCCTGTAAAGTTTGGTCAAAATCGGCCCACTACTTTAGAAGTGATTTAGTAGTAAAGTACTTTAGTACTACACACTTTTTTGTTAGGTGCAGCAACGCACGTCGCCGGGCACCCTCGGTCCAGCAGTACATTTTTTTAGTATAATAGTACTTTAGTACTAAAAAAAATTGATATGTATGTATATTTAAAGTTGGACCATTTACCCACTGTTGCCCGGTACAAAACTGTTCTCTAATAGACTTAGCCTCCCTGGCGCCTGATTGAAAGTTGTTGCCCCAGCCGCCAGTCTGAGAATTGTTTTTTTTTTTTTTTTTTTTTTCTGTTAGGCGCAGCAACGTACGTCGGGTGCCCGCGGGTTTTAAATATTTTACGATTTTAGATATTTTACGATACGATATCCGTGTCTGCACGTGGAATGTTAGGACCCTCTACAAACCACGTGCAGCCGAACAACTTGCGGAGGCCCTAGACTGCTACAAAGCTGACATTACCGCCATCCAAGAAGTGCGTTGGGAAGGGCCGAGCAATAGGAAGATGAAAAATTGCGACATCTACTACGGCGATTGCTACAGACAACAAGGACAGCGTCTATTCGGGTGCGGATTTTTCATTGGAGGCAGACTTAGGCTAGAAGTCTTGAGTTTCCGGCATCTGAACGAGCGCCTCATGACTATTCGTATCAAGGCTCAATTTTCCAAGGTTAGCCTGATATGCGCAAGAAGATATTCGAAGAAGATACATATATTTAATACTCCAACCGATCTTCTTTGAATTTTCTTCTTCTGGAAATATATTCTTAATCATGAGTGATTCTGATTGCTATGTAACAAAAAAGAGTAAAATTATGTTAAATTATCTTGTGCAATATGCCTTGAGAACGTACATGCCAAATGTATTAATATTAAAGGGAAAGATATTGATAAAATTGCGTCAACCCCTGGCCTCTGCTTCTACTGTGAGAAACACCGCAGAATATCGACGGACATCCTGTATTGGAAGGTTATAAAGTTGCAAAAAACCTCTCATAATCTACCTGCTATATTTGCGGACATCCGGGATGTGTTTGTTTTTGACACCACTAATAAACAAAAATTGGAGGATTTCAACAATATCGATCATCTGCTACAAGAACATCAGTGTACCAGCGAACATCAACTCATCATATCGGCGCTGCAGAAGCAGCTAATTGAGCAACAAAGTCAACTATACATTATCAAAAAACGTTTACTTGAACGTCAGCAGCAGCAGCAACAACAACAACAACAACACCAACAACGACAACAGCAACAACAACAACAACGCCAACAACAACAACAACAACAAAAACAACGCCAACAACACAAACGACAACAACAACAACAACATGATCATCATCCTCAACAACAACAACAACATCAACACCAACAGCAACAACTACAACAGCGACATCAACAACAACAACAAGTGCTACGTCAACAGCATCAACATTTACAACAGCAACAATCTCTACAACGCCAACATTAACAAAAACAGCACAAACAACAATAAGTAAAGAAAATGGAGTTACCACCGCTTCAGCCTCAACCATCGCATATTTCCGCTGTATCTATTCAGGAGTCAACCTTGTCCACACACAAGCAACTTAAAACAGACCTGACCTAACCCCCCGATGCAATTGAAACCTCCGCACCAGAAAAGAATTCTACGTTCAAATACGAATTCACTTGCGGATCTTCCCGCTAATGACATATCAAGCGATAAATCTCCGATTGATACCTCATCCTCGTTAATTCCTAGATTTAGTTGCAGCGATGACTCTCTACCTAAATCTTCTTCTCATCAGGAATCGTCGCTTCTAACATCGTCATCCGTCAATCTGGTGGTAGTGAGAAAGCCTCCTCGTAGTACAATCTTCATCTTTGCTACCACAGTCAACGATATTTTGAACTACATAAGCAGCAACACGTCGGTGCCCTCATCCCTCAAATGCATCAAATATGATTTTAAGGAACCTCGCGAAACAGCTTCATTTAAACTGTTAACTCCTGACTCTCACCTTGAATCGCTACTATCGAGAGAATTTTGGCCAGATGGAACTTTAGTCCATGAATATATTCCTCAGACTAAGAACACGTCACTCACAAAGACTCCAGTACCTGCACCAGTAACGTCGCATCCAAAAAACGATTAGGTATTCATTTAGATATTCCTTATTTGTTTGTAACTCCCCCTGAGTGTCTTTGTTTATACTACCACAACGTCCAAGGTCTGCGAACTAAGACATGCTCTATATATCTTAATTCCCAAAAGATCCCCTATGATATTTTGGTCCTTAACAAAACTAATCTTACTCAAGATTTTTACAACAAAGAATTGTTTACGTCCGATCTTAACGTCTTTCGAGATGATGGTCTTGAGAAAGAGGATGATTCCTCGGGTCGAGGTGTTCTTCTGGCAGTACACAATCGCCTTGACTCGACCCTAGTTCAATTCTTTGCTCAATATTGTTGATCGTCACGACATAGTTTTAATTCTAGGGGATTTCATTTTTCCCGACCTCCAATGGTCTCCATCAGACGATCAGTCTCATTACATAGCAATTAACCCCTCTTCAGAAAAGGAAGTCCTTTTCATTGACTGTCTCTCTGACTCCAGTCTATATCAGTTAAGTGGATTAGTAAGTTACTAATAACCTAGGCAGACAGCTTGATCTTATATTCTCGTCTGATGCCGATAACTGCGTCGTTTCAGCGAGCAATCATTTTTTATCCAAATTGGACCATTACCACCCTCCTCTACCCATTACATTGTCTTACAATAACGATAATAATACTCTCCAATCAGAGTACTCATATAGCTTTCATTTTCAAAAGGCAGACTACAAAAAACTTAGCAACCTTTTAAGTGCTATTAATTTCAGCAGCATTCTTAACAGTACACACATTTCTGTCGATGATGCCCTTGGATTGTTCTACTCTGAAATTTTCAGCTGTTTTATGCAATCCGTCCCATACATGCCCCAAAAGAGTTTCTCGACATCTCCTCCTTGGTATACTAAAGAATTACGTTCACTTAGCAACAAAAGAAATAAGCTCTGGGGTATCTACCTCGAATTTCGCTCTGATTTTAACCTCTCCAATTACTTCCTTGCACATACGCATTTTCCGAGCTCTATGAGTTTCTTTATATCAAATATATAAACAATATGCAATCTGATATAATCGTTGACCCCAAACGATTTTTTCACTTTATTAATACCAAAAAAAGTCAGACAGCTACCCATCAACTCTGACATTGTCCAATATATCGTCGAGCGATCCTCAAATAATAGCAAATTTATGCGCTCATTTCTTCAGTCAATCGTTCTCCAACCACACATCAGACCATTCTTACTTCTCCTACATGAGAGATTGTGCCCAAACATAATTAACTTCAATCGATATAACAGTATCTCTCGTGACAGAAAGAACAAAAGACTTAAATGCGAATACTCCACTTTTTTTAAAAAGCTTTCTCGATACAACAATTCTGTCGGATTTTTTGTCAGACGTTCGCGAGAGGTGGGACCGTGAGAAAACCTTGTTGGTGTTTTCCGGGATTCGAACTTGGAACATTACGCACAGTGGTCCGACACACTAACCACTTACGCCACGCGCCACTTCTACAGACTGCTAAACGGCGACGATGAACAATATTCCGCTATCAGGCAGAATGAGCCATTCAACAGTGACGATGATAGTCAAGACTCCCGTCAACCCGATCAGAATGAAGTGAGGATAACTATATCTAAACTTAAATCAAACAAAGCTGCTGCTGTCGAAGGCCTTGCCGCCGAACTTATCAAGGCTGGAGGAGATGAGTTGGAAAGGAGCATGCACCAGCTCATCTGCAAACTCTTGTCGGACGTAACTATCCCCGATTAATGGAATCTCAGCATCGTTTGAAAAGAGACCCTCTGAAATGCGCCAACTACAGAGCTACAAGTCTTCTGATCGCATATAAGATCATCAACAGCCTGATAGGTCCTTATCAGTGCGGTTTCAGGCCCAGAAAGTCCACCATTGACCAAATATTCACACTACGGCAGATCTTGGAAAAAACCAACGCCTGAGGTTTCGAACATAGGAAATTGGTTAAAACTAATTTTTTTTTTTGTGAAGGCCTAAAAAACATTTTTGTTTGAGAGGAAGATAATAATACTACAAAAAAAGGAGCTAGTTTGTTCTTCGAAATTCTAACTTTTATTGATATTTCTATTGCAATCAAGGCTTGGATTTCAGCAGCAAAGAGAACCGAGCTAGAAGCCCAATACCGTGCGAAGAAGAAAGAAGTGCTGCGTTGTGTTAGACGTGACAAACGTTAACATATCATTTCACTGGCTTCAGGGGCTGAAGAAGAAGTGAGCAGGTGCGACAGTAGGACTATTTATAGCATCACTAAGGAGCTCACTAGTGGTCGGAACTCCAAACAACACCCAGTGAAGACCCTAGAAGGTAACCTTTTGATCTCGGATGAAGACCAGCTCACTAGGTGGAGAGAAGATTTTGCTACAGTGCTCAACCACTTAGACGAAAGCGGTATGATCTCGAGTTCGAAGCCACAAATTCCCGAATTCGCACCGTACCTTCCAGTAAAACCGAAATAATAACATCAATCATGCCCCTCAAGAAGAACAATGCTGTGGGTATTGATGGCATCCCTGTCGAACTATTTCAAGCGGCGCCAAATACATCGGCAGATTTGCTGCACCCTTTAATACGGAGAGCTTGGGATAATGAACAATTTCCGGAGGAGTAGAAAAGAGAGATGATTATTAAGCTTCCGAAAAAACTTGACGGAATGCGGAAACTGGAGAGGTATTTGCGTTCTTCCAGCCGTAGCCAAAATAACGTCTAGAATAATTCTGGAACGAATCAAAGAACATTTAGATTCAACTCTCGACGTCGAACAGGCAGGCTTCGCGCTGCATCTTCCTGCATCGACCACATAAACACCTTACGGATCATAATCGAACAATGCGTTGAGTACAGGTCTCCGCTACATTAGCTGTTTACCGACAGCTTGAATCGAGATGCTATCTGGTTGGCCTTGCGCAGGAGAGGCATCTCAGAAAAACTTATACCTATAATCAAGGCTACATACGAGGGCGGTAAGTGTCACGTCTTACACAATAGTAAGGTGTCGGAGGATTTTGAAGTCCAAAGTGGAGTATTGTATTGTATATAATATTGTATTATTATTGAAATACACGAAACTTGAATCAAGAACATTTTTATTCATCAACGGTTGGAAAAACATTTTTCGATTCAACTCTTACTTTCTAACTTACAACCTATCTTAACATTATGATGATTCGGTAAAACAACAACATGAGTGGAAATTAGTTCATGTGAATAACCGACGTTTGTGTCATACAAATTACCAATCAAGCGATTTTGCTTTTGGTTCGATCTGGTGTAAAGGGTGAAGGTGGATACTAGGAAGCCCCTATGGCAGGATTATTTTTAAGGCTATCCTGAGCCGATAAGCAATTTGGTTAAAGAGCCTAAATGAAAGTTAGAAGATCTTATCCCTTTGGCTTATCAAAACTGACTTCGAGTGGTATGCACTAAGCACGTCATTGGCAAGCTCTAGACCAGCATTTCCTGTTTTTGTCGGATGTTCGGTGCTGAAGTATGTAACTCCTCCTCGCTTTGAATCAGAAGTCTCCGGCTTCATGTTATTGATTATACTAATCTTATTTTTTTTGTTTTTTAAGATACATAAAAAAACATACCTACAGCCATAAAGATTATTATCAACATAAGGCTTATATTAGTACTGTACATTACATTTTTATGATATTGTAGCTCCCTAATTTGTTTTAAATTTTCTACACTATTATTTTATTATTATTTCATCACATTTTATTGGCTTAACAAACATTTCCTTTACATTATTTACTGGATAATAGTACTTATCAGTTACAGTGATTTTCCTATTATAAAATTTATTTTGTTTTGTTGCTAATGAACAATTATTAAAATTGATTAAATAGTTTCCCTTTAAATTTATAGTTCGATTATTACAATCTTGTAATAGAGTTTCATTATTTGTATTTATTAACAAAATTGATTAATTATCTAATTCTTGTATGCTAGTTACGTTATTATAAACTAATGAACATGAACATGAACTTATATTCCATTACTTCAGCTTTCAAAAGTTTTAATTTGTGAAAATCTATATTATAATAGTCTAACTCTTCTATGGTTAACATACTCGGATGAATTTAATTGTTCTTAGTTGCCATTATGTTGACAAGTATTTGATTCACTTTGTTTTCTTAGTACCTTAATTTGGTTACTTGATCCAGAAATAAAACTTTGTAATTTAGTTCTTTAACTGTACGTATGTTATATGCATGTATGTTGTGTTGTATGATTCTTAAATTTTCTTTCTATCGTTTTCTATGAGTATTTTTAGATCATGTAATGTCCTGTTAAAATTGTCATTTATTTTAATTTTTTCCCCCCTGTGGGTTAGGGGTCAGAATATACCCACGGTAGGCATGCCTGTCGTAAAAGGCGACTAAAATGCCAACCCGCCGTCTTTCTTTAGATTACGGTACTAAAATGCTATGCAATGAACACAACAAACGGTATTAATACCCCAGGCGGCAGCCCATTTCAACTGGAAAATCCACCCTCTTAAGAGGCATGCTCTACGGATTCTGGGGAGAGCTATTTATTGCACCAAAATTTAATAAACCCATTTAGGAAAAGCTCAAGGCTACAAAGATCCCTGGCTCAAAATACTTCTCCTAAAGCGCAAAATGAAAGTCTCGCAAGCCCGGATGTGTTAATTCTAAACCTTGGAAGAGAGTACTCTGAAAAAGGAAAACGCCGTGCTCCGTAAGAGGCTCGACGAAATGGAGCTGTTGTGTCGGGAGCTCAAAAGCAAAGTTGAGAAACTTGAATCAGAGAATAAAGTTTCTTTGCTTCAAAACGAGTCTTTAAAAACTCATGCGGTTACTCATAGTGAGCCTTCTCCGGGTAGCCATCACTACAGTACGGACGAAGAAGAAGAACTTGCTCGCGAAACGGATTGGATACTTAAATGAAGACCGTCTAAAAAACGCAAGGCCGGCTCATCGCCCGAGATTGTTCCACAACACGAACCTAATCGGAAAGCGCAACCAAAATGTGATAAGAAAATTGAAAGCAAACGCGCACCTCCACCAATAAATATTACAGGCGTTGCGGACTACAATTCTTTGAGGAAAATTTTAAAAACAACCATCGCTACTGAATTTAAAATAACTTCCTTGCGAAACGATGCATGGAAAATCAAGGTTAATGACGCTGAGGGCTATCGGGCTGTATCTCAAAAGCTTAACAACGAAAAAATTCAATGGCATACTTACGAAAACAAGTCTGAGAGACCCTTGAGGTTCGTAGCTAGAGGACTTCATCCATCATGCGCTAAAGAAGGCGTTATAGGTGATTTACGCGATAGAGGTTATAACATTCTCGACGCCGTGAACCTTTTAAAAAAGGAGAGAAAACGACCCGAGCGTGGAGAGAAACCTATAGTGAAACGTAATCTTCCGCTTTTTGTGCTGTCATTCGATAAAACGGAAAGCCAGGAAAAGATATATAACATTCTTACAATCATGAGTATGGTCGTTAAAATCGAGCCACTACGTGTCAACACGAAGACCATCCCTCAATGTAAGCGTTGCCAAGAGTTTAACCATACACAGGCGTACTGTCGGAAAGAGCCGCGCTGCGTTAAGTGCACTGGATAACACTCTTCGGAAAATTGCAGTTTGAGCAAAAATGAAAAAGCAACTTGCGTTAATTGCAAAGGAAGGCACCCAAATCTACAACGCCGATCATACGGGGAACAAAATCAGTCGATCGGGCTCCTATGTCGATAGAACGTATTGCTAAGCAGACTGAGCGGGCGCGTAAACCAATTGTTCAAACTACTAAGCCGACTGAAAGGACGATTGAATCAGCAGGGTAGACTCTTACAACAGTCAACCAGCCTTCTGAGCCGATTAAACGTACGTCAAAGTCGTCTACTAAAAAGGCTGAACGAAAAATAGCCTCGGATAAGCCAGCGAACCCCGTACGTCTGACGTATTCTCAGGCTGCAGTCAAAGCAACCAAACGAAATGACGGCCCATCCTCTGATCCGTTGAATGAAATTCTGAACTGCATCTACGCTAAGTTCGAGGAGCAATGTGAAGTTAACAAACGGATTCTCGAACGTCTTAGTAACGTCGAAAGCTTTTGTGGCTAACCTTATATCTAAATCTAAGTAAATATGGACGCTTTGCTTAAAATAGTAACATGGAATGCAAATGGACTGTTACAAAAATCTAACGAATTAGAAATGTTTCTAATAAGAGAAAATATCGACATATGTTTGATCTCCGAAACCCAACTAACAAGGGAATCGCAAATAAATATAAGAGGCTACGCTGGTTATCACGCCTACCATCCTTCTGATAGAGCGCGGGGCGGTTCGTCTTTATTCATTAAAACTAACATCGAACATTCGGCCGATAGAAGCATAGAGCTGGAAAAACTTCAGTTGTGCGCGATAAGGATTAAAAATAAACACCTCAGCAACAATATAGCATCTGTTTACTGTCCGCCGCGATGCTTGTTTTCAATGACCTTGGTTCAAATTTCCTTATTGGTGGAGATTTCAACGTGAAGCACACCTTCTGGGGTTCAAGATGTACATCTTCTAAAGAAAAAATTCTCTACGAAGTGGCATATGAATTCGGTTGTTGTTTTTATTCGTCTGGAAAACCGACCTATTGGCCAACTGACTCACAAACAATTCCCGATCTTATCGATTTTTTTGTTACAAAAGGCATTTACGAGAAGTTTATTACAGTCAAAGAATGTTTTGATCTCTCTTCTGACCACTCGCCGGTAATTTTATTACTTGGAGAAGCGCTGATCAAGTAAAAGGACCTACAAGACCCACTAGCAATAGAACAAACTGGGAGAGCTTTAGAAATGATTGCGAAACAAATATCGCCCTAAATGTATAATTTAGAACACCTTGTGAACTAGGGGATGAAATTGATCGTTTCGTGGAAGCAATTCGAAAAGCGGCATGGAGAAATACTCCTTCTAGAAGCTATTAGATCAACCGCAACGAAAAGTATCCCAGAGAAATCATTGAACTGGTGAGGGAGAAACGAAAAGCACGAAAGAAGTGGCAAATCACTTGTGCACCGCAGCATAAAAAGGCCCTTAACCGACTGTGCAATCGGCTTAGAGATAGTATTCGCGAATTTAAAAGCAAAGAGATAGCGACCTATCTTGAAAATCTCTCCGGTGAAAGAGAATCAAATTATTCGCTTTGGAAAGCGCTAAAAGGCATCCGGAAACCTCAAATGCAAGCACCGCCAATTCGGAAAATCGATGGAAACTGGGCCAAGAGCGACAAAGAAAAGGCAGAACTTTTTGCTTTGCACTTAGAAGAAACGTTTAAGCCGTTCGACGGCCCTTCGTTAACGCTCGACTCCCCAGTCACAACATCTGACAACTTTAAAGTAAAAAAAGTTGCATTGATTGAACTGAGAGAAGTGATTAAAAATTTAGAGACAAAAAAGCTCCGGGTTACGACTTGATAACGGCGCAGGTAGTCAAGGAATTGCAGAATAAAGCTCTATTTGATCAACGCTTCGTTCAGATTGCTTTATGTTCCGAGGCAATGGAAAGTCGCCGAGATTATAATGGTCCCGAAACCAGGCAAACCGCTAAATGAGAAGAAATCATATCGGCCTATTTCCCTATTGCCGGTTATCTCAAAAATATTTGAAAAACTTCTTTCCAAACGTCTACAGCCCGTAATCGACGAAAGACGTCTCATTCCTGACCATCAGTTTGGATTTAGAATTAAACATTCTACAATTGACCAAGTCCACAAAATAACTGATGTGATTGAGAAAGCTCTGGAAGAAAAAAAGATTTGTTGTGGTGTATTTCTTGACGTCTCACAAGCTTTCGATAAGGTTTGGCACGAAGGCTTGGAGTATAAATTGCAACGACTACTGCCACGGCAACTCTTTCTGATCCTACTATCGTATCTCACCGAGAGACTCCTTCGTGTTAAGCACGGAAATGATTACTCTGACTTCAAGGAGATTGCGGCCGGAGTTCCACAAGGTAGTGTCGTTGGCCCGCTTCTATATGTACTCTACACGCGTGATATTCCGCAGGAAAGAAACTGCGTCGTCGCCACGTTTGCGGACGATACGGCGATATTGACCACGGGCGAAACTATTGAAGCAGCAACTGGAAAGCTGCAACATGCTATTAATAAAGTCCACGCTTGGACGAATTCTTGGCGTATTGTGCTGAACGAAAGCAAATCTACTCACGTCAACTTTACCTATAAAAAAGTGGATAGATTACCTCTATATCTTAACTCGGCTCAAATACCGTACGCGAACGAAGCAAAATATCTAGGAATGACTCTAGATGTTAAGCTTAAATGGAAATCACACGTAAAAAAGAAACGCGACGAGCTCGAAAACAAATACCGACAAATGTACTGGCCACTTGGAAAACATTCGAAGTTGAGCCTACATAACAAACTTTTTATCTATAAGCAAGTGCTAAAGCCTGTGTGGGCGTATGATATACAACTATGGGGTTGTACCAAGAAAAGCAATAGAAACATTATACAAACTTTTGAAAATAAAGTTCTTAGAACGATCGTCAACGCACCGTGGTATGTACGTAACGAAGATATTCATCGAGATCTGGGAATTCCCAGCGTCGTCGAAGAGATAACAAAATTTGCGCGTAAACACAAAGATCGTGTTCACGGCCATTGTAACCGTACCGTCATTCAACTACTTGACGCGAATGCGAATAATTCAATTCGTCGTCTGCAAAGGATAAAGCCTTTTGACCTCGCGTCATAGTATATGCTGGTCGCGAAAAACGCAGGAACTATCATTGGAATTTAACCTGCCTAAAGTTCTACATTTCTTTTATTTATTTTAATTAGTTTATTATGACTTTCAATAGCTCTATCGTTATTAGTATCCGTAACCTTGAAATGATCCATTATTTCTTGTTGGTCATTGTTATCCATTGTTCCATATAACCAGTTTTGAGCTCTGCCTATGATATTGAATAAACTGTTTTCTTCTATTTGATTTACTTATGGTTCTTAATTTAGTTTTTATTAATTTAATTTCTGAATAAAGTGCAACTGAATCTTCTAATTTTAAGTGAGCTAGGTTTAACGCTAATTGATCTAAAAGGCTCATCATTTCAGATGGATTTATTATATGTAAGATTGGGTCAGTGTTATTAGCTATCTCGACTTGTTTAATTTTCATTTTCACATACCCGTTTTCTTCTCGTATAGGATGTACTTGTAGTAGTCCCTGGACTGTGATTATCCTCATCATCAAAAATATTATAATGACGTGCAAATTTATGTGCTCTTTTAATCTTAGATAAATGCACGTTTTTTAGCATAAATTTCCTAAAATATGGTTCATCTTTATGCCTGCCTTATAGTTTTTAATATACTCCTCGTTTCTATTTCCAATGTAGTTTTCTCTGTCTCTATTATTTCTTTGCGCATTCTTGTATTTTTTCTACTAATGACGTTATATTTGTGGTTTCGCTAGCTTGCATTGGAGTCATCTCAATTGTTGAGTGATACCTATCGTTGTAATTTCCTACTGCTTTCTGTATCTTTTGCTCTTCTATCGACTGAACCTTTTCCATTAGAGTGGAATGTAGCCTTTCGACATCGGAATTCCCAGTATAACTATTGGGTTTTGTCCAATGCATTTCTATTCCTTTTTCCTGTAAATATTTTACAACTTGTTCCGATTTAAACTTTACTTACTTACTTAGGTGGCGCTACAGTTCGGGGTGAACCTGGGCCTCAACCAACAAGCCTCTTCATTTAGTTCGGTCTTTAGCTAATTGCCTCCAGTTGCGCACTCCAAGTTGGTCGAGGTCCCCTTGAACTTGTGCGCGCCACATACGGCGATGATTCCCTCTACTGCGTCGTCACTCGGGGTTGGATTCGAAGACTCTGCGGGCCGGAGCGTTGGTGTCCATTCGCTCTACATGTCCTAGCCATCTCAGACGTCCAATACGCAGTTTTTTGACTAGGTTGATGTCGCTGTACAGCTCGTATAGTTCGTGATTGAATCTTCTCCTCCAAAACCCGTCAACGCAAACGGGACCGAAAATCTTACGAAGAATTTTTCTCTCGAAGCGACCAAGGATATCTTCATCCTCTTTTAATAAAGTCCATGTTTCAGCGCCGTAAAGCAGGACTGCGATAATCAAGGCCTTATATAGAGTCTCCTTAGTTGTTCGAGATAGGGCTTTACTGTTGAATTGCCTTATAAGCCCAAAAAAACATCGATTGGCAAGAGTTATTCTTCGATTGATTTCTGCACTGATTTTGTTTGTAGAATTTATAGCAGAGCCAAGGTAGACAAAGTCCCTTACTACCTCGAAGTTATAGCTGCCCACGGTGACGTTTTGTCCAATTTTTCGGTGTTGGTTTTCCCTTCTTGTTAACAGCATATACTTGGTTTTGCCCTCGTTTATCGCTAAACCCATTTTCACCGCTTCCGCTTCAATGCTTGCAAACGCACCGGTGACAGCCCGCTGAGTTCTTCCGATAATGTCTATATCGTCGGCGTATGCAAGCAGTTGTACAGACTTGTAATATATTGTGCCTCCGGTGTTGGCTTGTGAGTTCCGCACAATCCATTCAAGTACAATATTGAAGAAGTCACATGACAGCGCGTCACCTTGTCTAAAGCCTTTTTGACATCAAAGGTCTCGGTGAGGTCATTACCGACCTTGATGGAGCAGCGAGCGTTCTCCATTGTCAGCCTGCACAGACGGACAAGTTTGGCAGGGATGTCAAAACTTGACATGGCTCTATAAAGCTCTTCTCTATAGATGCTGTCATAGGCGGCCTTGAAATCGATAAAGAGGTGGTAAGTATCGATTTGGAATTCTTTGGTTTTCTCCAGGATCTGCCGTAGTGTGAAGATTTGATCGATGGTGGACTTTCCTGGCCTGAAACCGCACTGATAGGGTCCAATCAGGCTGTTGATATAAGGTTTCAGGCGTTCACACAATATCGCAGAAAAGATCTTGTATGCGATGTTGAAGAGACATAATTGGCGCAGTTGAGGGGGTCTCCTTTCTTGTGGATCGGGCAAACGATGCTGAGATTCCATTCATCAGGCATACACTCGTCTGACCAAATATTAGAAATGAGTTGGTGTATGCACTCTACCAATTCATCCCCAGGTGCCTTTAAGAGTTCGGCCGGTAAGCCGTCAGGTCCAGCAGCCTTGTTGGATTTTAGTTTGGATATTGCTATCCTCACTTCGTTTTGTTCAGGTGGACGGAAATTTTGACTATCATCGTCTATGTTGAATGGTTCATTCTGCCTGACAGCGGGATGTTGGTCTTCGTCGCCGTTATACAGTCTGCAGAAGTAGTTTTTTCCATTTTCAGCACCGACTGTGATTCTACTACGATGTTTCCATTTTCATCTCTACAGGTTTCTGTACGGGTATTACTTCTCTGACACGTTCTCTTTACCTTTTGGTAAAACTTCCATACATTGTTCCTGGAGTATAAACTCTCGATATTCTCAAACGCGCCCTTCTCATGCTCTTTCTTCTTCTTTTGGAGAAGCCGATGTTCTTCCCGTCTCTTTTGCTCGTAGAGCTCACGAGCAGCTCTCGTCTTCCCTTGCAGCGCCGCTTTGTATGCCTCTTGTTTTGCTGCATGCTCCCGCTGGCATTCTTCGTCAAACCAGGGGTTTCGCGGTGGTGATCGAGCGAGACCCAGCACATCATTTGCGGCGTTTCTGATGGCATGTTGACAGCGTTGCCACTGGTCTTCAGTACTTGATGCTGGCGGCAAAGGGGTGATTAAGAGATTTCGGGATACGCGTTCAGCGAAGAGTCTGGCGGTCTCTTGCGATTGTAGCTTTTCAACGTTAAATTTTCTCACAGTAATTCTACTTTGTTGCTCAGATTGGGATATCCGGATTCGTACCTTGGCTTCAACAAGGTAATGATCCGAGTCTGTGTTGGCCACTCGGAAGGTCCAGACATCCAGAATACTGGAGGCGTGCCTCGCGTCGATCGCAATATGAGCAATTTGGATGATCGTTACATGATCATTAGACCGCCATGTCTGCTTATGAATATCGAGATGAGGAAACCATGTGCTTGTTATGGTGACATTTCGCTCCACAGCGAAATCAATTAGCCTTAGCCCGTTATCAGACGTGGTGTCGTGTAGGCTCTGCTTACCGACTGCCCTACCAAAGACGTCCGCCTTTCCTATTTTGGCGTTAAAATCGCCCAATACGATTTTAACATAGTGTTTAGGACATTGCACGTTTTTTTTGTCGAGGAGCTCGTAGAAACACTCTTTGGTGGCAGGGTCCTTTTCTTCCGTGGGGGCATGAACACATATTTGGCTTATGTTAGCGATTTTAGCCTTGATCCGGATAGTCATAATACGCTCGCTAACGTGTCGGAAGCTTAAGACTTCTTGCCTAAGTCTGCCGCGTATGACAAATCCGCATCCGAATAAGCGTTGCCTGTTGCCTCTGTAGCAATCACCGTAGTAGATGTCACAGTTTATCATCCTCTTTTTGCCCGGCCCATCCCACCGCACTTCCTGGATGGCGGTAATATCTGCTTTATAGCAGTCTAGGGCCTCTGCTAGTTGTTTGGCTGCACGTGGTCTGTAAAGGCACAGAACATTCAACGTACAGATCCGAAGATCGTTGTCCTTATTTCGTTTGCTGGAGTCGTCATTAGTTCAGTCATCCTTATCCGAGGCTTTTGGTTGTTTCGGAACCATGAGTTTTTTACGTGGTAGGGAAGTCACCCCGACGGCACAACCCCCAACCTGGAGGGCCCGATTTAAACTCATTATCCATAATAATTTTTTTTTGAGTATCAAAATAAGCCAAATAGTCTTCTAATATAGCAATCTTTTTAATCCAGTTTCTATCATTAATTAAGTATGCAGCGGGGAATTTTGTTAATTTGTAACGAAAGCCAGTTTTTTATAATGGAAAATATCTATGTGTATAATTTCATTTTTCTTAGTTGGTTTTTCTGTTACATTAAAGAGTGGCTTGATTGGATTTCAGTTATGCTTTATTCCCTGACATTTTCCACAGTTATTAATAATAAGTTGTATATGTTCCCGTAACTTAGGATAATAAATTTTATCTTTTATTGTCCGATAGGTTTCATTGACTCTTTTGTATCATACAGAGATATTTGTTTGTGTCATTCTTCTTCGCTTTCAATTTCTTGCTCTTCTAAATCTAATTATTGGGTTGTCGGAGAATAGCTCTATAAAGTATTGCTGTATTGGATTATATTCCCTATCATCTACTTCTGAATATATGCCTATCTATCCTAATTTAATATTCCTTTTTAATATCTTTACTGGTTAATTCCTCACTTTGTGGATTAATCTTTATGATCCTCCTTCCATGTTTTATCTCCATCTCTTTTTCCGGACAATAAGTTAATTATTTGAGTTCTGTATTTATTTACTATCTCTTATTTTATAAGTAAATGGTCCTGTAATCGCTCTTCTACTGAATGGATGGTATCAGACAGTTCCATATTGGATTCACTGCTGTTTTCTACATAAATTTGAGGACTATTTTCCATCCTACTTAGACAATCGGCCACTTTATTTTCTTTGCCTTTAAGATACTAATTTTTTTACTTTTTAACTTTTTTTTTTTGCACTTCGAATTTAAATATTTCATTGATGTATGGTCACTGACAAACTTAATTTACCGGAAAAACATTTTAGCTATAGTTTATTTTTGCTTTACAGTTCACCATAATTTTTTTCGTGATTGTTCAACATTCTGGATACATAACATATCGGATTACCATTTTGTGAAAGAACTGCTATAATTGCATGATCACTAGCATCCGTTGTAACCATAAATTCTTTTTCATAATTTGGATACCTTAAAATAGGATGAGAGTACAACAAAAGTTCGAGTTTTTCAAAGGCTTCGATGTACTGAGGATCATTGATATTAAGTTTTATATTTTATTAGTGGGTGTGCTACTTTGGCATAGTCCCTTATAATTTTTTTGTAAAAACCTGTCATCCCTAAGAACCTTTTGAGTTGCCTTTCTGTTTTAGGTAATTCAATTCGCATTATATTTTCTATTTTATCAGGATTTGGTTTACTTCCTTCTTTAGTAAGAATATGCCCTAGAATATTGGTCACTTTTTTCGTGAAATAGCATTTATCAGGTTGTATCTTCAAGTTATGTTCGCTTAATTTTTTGAAAATTAGTTGCAAGGAATTTAAATGTTCCTCTAGTGTAATTGAAAGAATTAGAATGTCATCCAAATATACTACACATATTTTATTTATGTAATCCCTCAATATCTCATTAAGGAGACGTTGAAATGTTGCCGGAGCATTCTTTAAACCGAATGGCATCCGCATATATTCATACAGTCCAAATGGTGTAACAAATGCCGTTTTTTCGATGTCTTTTTCGGCTAGTAAAATCTGGTAATACCCCTTTGCTAAATCTTATGACGTAAAATACTGAGATTTTCCCAACTTGTTCAATATGCTGTCTATATTGGGAAGTGGGTACTTGTCGTCAATTGTCACTTGGTTTAATCTTTTGTATTATACCACAATTCGAAATTTGTGTACACCTGAGTTGTCTTCTTTCTTTGGGATTACTATAATCGGTGAACTATACCTGCTCTTGCTTTTCCTGTTTATACCTTGAGCTTCCATTTCTTTTATTTGTTTCCTAACTTCTGCTTCATGCTGAGGTGGATACTTAAATAGTTTGGAATTGATCTGCTCATTTGTCGTAGTTCGAATTTCATGGACAATACTTGTCGTACTAGTTAGCTTGTCTCCTTCTTTGTAAAATAGTTTCTTGTATCTTGCTAACAACTAAAAACCATGTTTTTCTTCCTCATTTAAATGGTCAAGTGTTATATGGTATTTTCAAGTGCACCTGCTTCCTAAGTATTAACTTCAGTCTGAACTATTTTATTTAGAAATGGTATTCTTATATCATTGCGTAATACAATTTCCTGATTTTCAATATCTATGGTTTTAACGTTTTTATCTAACCAATCTATTCCAAACAAAAAATTGAATAGTTTTTCTAATTTAATTTTTACCCACTAAATTTTAGCATTTTGCGTTTGACCAAATTCAACTGGACATTTAGATTTCACATATTCCATACTTTTTGTTACTTTTCCTTCTATTGTTGTTAATGCTACTTCCCCTCCTATACTTTCGTACATTCTTTTTGCAACTTTGCTTGAATTTAATAGACTAACTGTAGAACCTGTATCTATCATAGCAATGCACTTTCACTAAAAGTTAGAATAATAGAAATTTAGTTTCTTTCCGAGGCTTGTTTATAAAAAACTCGTTCTGGGAAATTAAATTTACTTCGTCTCTATTACTAACGGTGTCAACTTCTATTGCTCTCGATGAATTATAGCTAAAATTCCTATTATTCCTGGACTGTCGACTTGTATTATTATTATTGAAAATTCTCCGAGTTTATCTTGAGTTACTATTTTTATTAGAATTATTTTGTGTATGATTGCTATGATAATTGCTGTGATAACTAGTGTGTAGTGAAAAATTGCTTTGTATTGACCTGGATGCAAATTGTTTTTCTTTAGAAGGATTGTTTAATTTTTGTTCTTTCAAATTGAAATTATCTTGACCAACATATTTATTAAGTATTTTCCGAATATCTTCCAATGAATACTTTTTTTTTTTTTTTATAATTTGCGCGCACTCAAAGGGTTATGAATACCTTTAACATGTTTACACACAGTGCGGGCGTTGGAAAGGATGGATAGAGAGAGAGAGAGAGAAAGATTTTTGGTGTAGTGGTTCTTGAAGCTCAGTTGTTCATGCTCCAGCTATTCTCCGGGGGTGGCGTCCAGATAACTGGGGAGATTTTTGTTACTATTGTCATTGCTTCTGATTCACAGTACTTTTTTCCCGATAATCGATGTCAAGGGGAAATCATCATCAACAGAGCGAACAATTTTTCCAGCCACATGACCAAGCTACTGCCAGTGTTATGCCTTCGCAGTAGTGTTCACACAAGCTTTCGCAAATGATCGGACTGACTTTGTATATTTCATGAGAAATAAATAAATGCTTGCTGACATCAGGATTTGAACCATGAACCTTTAGCGTGGCAATTGACGATGTTACCACTACACCATTGCTACACTTATCATGCAGTTCAGCTGGAAGTCATTTCTTTTATTTTTAGAACTAGGAAGCTCCTCAAATTATTTACAATCAATATCTGAGAATCACTAAAAATTGCACATTCTGCAATGTCACTAACAATAATTCTTACTTTATAACATAATTCAGAAATCGAACTTACTTTTAAAAAGCTGATCTCCTTCATAAGCTGCCCTTGGTCCTTCGTTGCCTTGAAGTGATATTTTAACTTGCTCTTACAGCTTTCCCAGGTCGATGGAGGTGATGTTACCAGATAGTTCTTTGCTGGTCCGATGGCTTTCTCGTTGTAGATGACCATGTATTCATCATTCCTCTGGTTCGCTTCTTATTCCTCTAATGCTCTGTCCACTGAAGAAATAAATGCTGGCAAAGTTCACACACTTCCATCAAAGATAAGAAGATGCCAAAGTTCCTTCTCGAGCCTGCTCCTTAGTATTACCGGTTGATTTTGGCGGCTTAATATTTCAGTTAGTATGGCTAAGCATTGCTCCGTTATATTTTGCGCCATTCCGTTATTGCTGTCTAGAATTCAATTTCGTAATGTTCTTCTCTCCAGGTTGTTATTGTTTTTATGTGTAGTGTTCGTTTCTTCGTAATCTACTAAATTTTGCTTTAGATTACTGTGTTTTGCACTTTTACACTGTAGCACTTTTTACGTTTTACGATTCGATTCACTGGATTCTAATTGTACTGAACAGAATCCTACCGACCAGATACAAATTGATATAATTGAAATACGCGAAACTTGAATCAAGGACAACTTTATTCATCAACGGTTGGAACAAAACTCTTCAATTCAAATCTTACTTTCTAACTTACGACCTATCTCAACATTATGATGAATCGGCAAAACAACAACATAAGCGGAAATTTAGTTCATGTGAATGACCGACGTTTGTGGCATACAAATCACCAAGCAAGCGGTTTTGCTTTTGGTTTGATCTGGTATGCACTTATCAGGTTATTGACAAGCTCTAGGTCAGCATATTCTGTTTTTGTCGGATGTTCGGTGCTGAGGGTGCATACTGTCACCACTATTGTTCTTGGTGGTTATCAACGATGTACTCTATGCAGCATTGACGGAAGGCAACTATGGAATTCGCTGGACTCTTACCTTAAATACCTAGATTACGCTTACGATATTTGTCTACTTTCACGTCGGATAATGTATCTTCATTTGATGACGCAAAATCTAGAAACTGAGGCAAACAAAGTGGGGCTACAAATAAACACAGCCAAAACAAAAGCCCTGGGGCCTTATTTTGTATTGCGTTTCTATAGAAAATGTATACAAACTCAATTTCCAAGTAATTTAAGTGGTGTTTGATAGATGTTTTGACAATCTAACTTTCGGAAATTTTTGATTTTGAGTTGGAAGCACTTACACCCAATCCGATAACCATACAAAATATCAATTTATTTTAGAATCGGATTACATTTCCGAATAGCAATCCGAATCCGAAAGCAGTACAAAATAAGACCCCTGAGCACTTCTAATACCCGCGCTCAATTTAACGTTGTCGAACAGGAAGTCGAGAAAGTTGATATCTTTCTTTATCTAGGAAGTGTGGTGTTGGCTAATCGCGGTGGCACTGAACTGGATGTATGCAGCAGAATCGGGATGCTAAAGCTGCGTTCGGAATGCTATCCAAAATCTGGAGAAGTAATGCTATCAACTTAAGAACCAAGCTGCGACTGTTCCGCTCGAACGTAGAATCGGTGTTGCTTTATGGGTGCAGTACTTGGAAGGTGGACACCATTAACACACTCAAGCTGCAAGTCTTTGTAAACAAATGTTTAAGGATCATATTGAGGATTTTTTGACCGAATCGCATCTCCAACAACTTTATAAGAGAACAGGCCAAGAACCTATAAGCATTACTATACGAAGGAGAAAGTGGCAGTGGATTGGACACATCCTACGGTGCGATGACAACTCCATTGCGAAATACGCCATGCAGTGGAATCCGGTCGCCCAGGTAGGCAGAATAGCAGGACGCCCTAGGCGAACATGGCGTAGAACAGTTGAGGAGGAATCGAGCTCAATTTTTTTCTATAGTAGTATTTACTTCCTTTCAACATTTTTTTTTTTTGTTTTATTCTTTTTGGGCTTTTTACACACAAAAATGTTTGTAAGCGAATTTCCTATGTTGGAATATAAAATCGATACGCACCACCTCTTCATCGATTGCAAAGTTGCCTATGAAAGCGTGTATATAGACGAGCTTACAGAGCCATGTCTAGTCTCGGCATCCCTGCCAAGCTTGGCCGTTTGTGCAGGATGACAATGGAGAACACTCGCTACTCCATCAAAGTCGGAAAAAACACCACCGAACCGTTCGATGTCAGGAGTGGCGCGCTATCATACGATCTCTTTAACGTAATACTTGAAAGCGGAAGACTGTAGAAGTCTAAATTAATTTCCAAAATAATTTCCCTCTATTTGCTGTCAAACATTGTACATAAAGTCACTCCAATACATAGGTCTTCCAACAGCACATCGGGATGCAATTCTCACCTACATTATCGTTCAGAAGCTATCCTCGACCACACAGCAGCTATGGAAGGCACCCACAGACACACACTTACCAATTATCCGCTACAAATCCTAATGCGCCAGAGTTCCAACCGCAAGTCCAGGAGCAGTCATCAAGAAGCTCCCATCTCAATAACTACCACGTCCGCATCAACACTTAGGTATTGCTGGCCACAGCTTTACTTACCGTGAAGACAGCAGCGGGAGGTAATTTGACTTTGAGGGCTCTGGTGGATCCAGGATCGGAGGCGTCCTTCATTACCGAAGCAGCGGTTCAGCGGCTAAATCTGGAGACAAAGAGAACATTTGTCGAAGTTAGTGGGCTGGGAAAGGTCAGCAGTGGAGCAACCCATAAGGTAGTGGACCTTACCTACGAGTCACTGACCTCTAATTTCCCAGGTAGAATGCGATCATTAGTCTTCAAGTCCCTGACTGGGCTTCTCCCGGCCCAGAAAATTAATTTCGGCAAATGGCAGCATTTGGAGGGCTTACCATTGGCAGATCCAACCTTCAATCTACTCGCCAAGATAGATTTACTGCTGGGCAGTGACATCTACTCTGAAATCTTCCTTGGAGATGTCATTAGGTCGAACGAACTTTCAGGTCCAGTGGCACAAAAAACCCATTTAGGATGGATCCTGCTGGGAAAGGTTCCCTGCGAAGTCCAAGGGCCACTACATAGCTTTCTGAGCCAGGTAGATCCCGACACAACACTTCGAAGGTTCTGGGAGGTTGAAGAAGAACCATATGAGAAATACGAAGCTGAAGAAGATAAGGTTTGTGAGGAACATTTCCTACCAAACACAAGGCGCTTACCCAATGCCGTTATGAAGTCCGGTTGCCATTTAAGGATGGTAAATACCCACATATGCGTCCGTCTAAGCAAGGTGCAGTAAGGCGTTTTCTACAATTGGAGAAGAGGCTCCAAAGTAACCCAACACTACACAAGGAATATTCCAAATGTATTTCAGAGTATCTCGAACACGGACAGATGAGTCCAGTCGATGAGAATAACGGGGTACTGAATACACCTTTCCACTACTACATTCCCCATCATGCAGTCATTAAGGAATCCAGTACCACCACGAAGTTGCGGGTGGTTTTCGACGCAACCTTCAAACCCATTTTCGGCTCTTCCTCAAATGACAAATTTATGGTGGGACCTAAGATTCTAAGGAATGTAATAGACGTGATCATGAGGTGGCGGAAATATCGGTATACCTTCACTGGTGACGTAGAGAAGATGTACTGTCAGATTCGTATCAACGTTCCAGATGCTGACTACCAACTGATACTATGGAGAGATGATCCGAACCAAGACCTGAAGACCTTCCGGCTGCAAACAGTTGCGTTTGCGACTGCATCGGTGCGGATCTTAGCGATAAGAGTGCTGTTGAAGCTGGCGGATGATGAAGCGTTGCGGTTTCCTTTAGCCACTTCCATCATCAAGGAGGAAACCTTTGTCGATGGGTTGGGTGTCAAATCGCCCAAATCAGGAAAATGTCACATCGCCCAAAAATTTTGGGCGATATGACACTGCGACACATCGCCCACAAATTAAAAAAAAATGACAAAACGCCGAAGAAAGTGGGCATTTTGTAAGTATTCATTAATAGCCCTGGTTCCGATCGCCCAAAACCCAATCGCCCAAAATGTGAAAAAATGCAGAAAAAGGTCAAATCGCCCAAAAATCTTTTTAATTTTTGAGCTATTTAGCATAATGTAGCGGATTGAAATTTTCGTTACATTGGGCTTAAGACTGCATTCAAAACGAATTGTAAAACTTACATTAGTGGCCACAGCGCTTTCACGTCGCGTCCGAAAAGTGAACGGTTACCGTTTTGCGTCGCCTTGCGCCACGCAATCGCAGGCGGATATTTGATTTCTTGGTTGATCTGTCATAGTGTTAAATCATCCAAAAATGTTGGGCGAAGTGACATTTTCCATATTTGGGCGATTTTGTGTTGGGCGATATGACACAGATCCGCCTAAAAAAAGACGAAACACAAAATCGCCCAAAATCATTTTTTGGGTGTTTTGACATCATGTCAAAACCTTACCTTGCATTATCAAGGCAAAACTGATGATGCAACAGCTATGGTGGAGAAGCCTGGATTGGGATCAACCCCTCCCATCAGAGGTCAAACAAGAATGGCAAGTCTTTCGCGACGACCCTCCATCCGTTGAAAGGGTCCAAATTCCGAGGTTGATCAGCACTACACAGAAGGTCAAGAAGATGGAGATACACGGCTTCAACGATGCTTCCGAGAAGGCGTACGCAGCAGCAGTTTACCTGAGGGTTCTCGACGAAAACGATGAAGTCCACATACAGTTGCTGATCTCCAAAACAAGGGTAGCTCCATTAGCAACAGTAACATTACCCAGGTTGGAGCTATGTGGAGCAGTGCTGTTCGCAAAACTTCAGCATCAGACTTCTCGGGTCTTAGGGTTAGAGATGGCTACGATCTGTGCATGGACGGCTTCCGTAATCACGCTGTGCTGGATACGCGCACTTCCGTCGAGATGGAAGTCTTTCATCGGCAATAGAGTGTCACAGATTCAAAAACTGACGAGCTGCAAAATCTGGAGGCACATATCATCAGAGCTGAAACGTCCTATAACGAAGATCTGCCCCCTACCCAGCAGCACAACCAACTCAGATCCGACTCACGCGTTAAACCACTCAACCCAAACATACTAATACTACCCAATAAAAACAATATAATACAACACAATACATTTATTTCAAAAGAAAAAAAACAATAGCAAATTAATTCGAACCAGCACATGAAAAATACATCTACACTCCGCCCTTTACAACCAATAGACTTTCACTCAAAAAATTACAACACAATAACATCAGTTAAAATTCGGTTTGTAAAATAACCATCACAGCAATAGAGCGACATCATATTTTCACATCATCACTATACAACATATCAACACAGTCCATTAACATCCACAACATTGAATTCATATTCTAACTTCAACACAACACAACACAACACTTTCAATCGATTTCGTTTCACTCAACACAACACAACACTTTAAATGAACTTAATCAACACCAAACAACACAACACAACACCTTACACTAACTAAATTTCTTTATCAATACTCACAACGCAACACTTTTATTTAATTTCACTAATTCAACACTACCCAACACAACAATTTATTCAACTCTTAACAACACAACACCCAATATTCCACTAATTCACATTTGAATTCACCTGTTACACTATAGCGAAAACAATAACCAAATAACGACACTTCACTTTAGTATTCACTAACACTCAACACTTCACTAACTCAACAAAAATAAAATCACTCGTTTTAAAATAAAATTACTCGTTTTAAAATAAAATATCTCGTCGCGTAAAAAGAAACTCACTCATTCGCGATAGTTGCACATCTCTAACTACACATCCCTATTAAACACACACACAACACTTATAATGCCGCGAATTCATGAATGGGATCGAAGCCCATATATACGCACACACATATATATATACTCCAGATGAAATATAATATAATAACAAAACACTTACCTGAATTCAGCGCACTACACTACACACAATACAAAAAGAAACATCATCAACCAACACGATCATCCATTGCACTAAATGAATGGGACTACGATGCAGCAACAACAACACCAGCAGCGCGAATTACTGAAAATGGAGTACGAGTAATTACGAGAGCAGCATCGATACACTACTCACGAGCAGCATGACAGGGACAGCGATATTTTATCTCTGTTTGTCCTTTTGTTTACATTGGCGGCATAGAATTTCCATGTTCCATATTGTGTATGTGTATGTGCCCACCTGGCAGCTGACCTCCTCGTGGTGGGGGGCGGGTAACCTGACTGGGATGTGCGGATGGGGTAACTTAAATAGTTATTCCCATCCATATAATCCAGTCACGGCTAACAAAGCGCACACCCCATGATGACAAGACGAGGTAAACGGGCCTCGGATATTGCCAAACCTGGTAAGCCAGGGCATCCTTTGGAGCCAGGCCTGAAGGGTGTCAGTATGCGAGCGCCAACTATAGCGGTATATCTCTTTTAAGTCTCCCTGGAAATGTCTTCGCTAAGCTGCTAGAAAAGCGTTCCAGAGCTGTGGTTGAGGACAGTTTGGGGCAGTGTGGTTTTCGTTCCGGCAGAAGCACAACCGACCAGTTGTTCACTCTCAGAACGGTTCTTGAGAAGGCCTGGAAAAAGCATATGATAGGGTTCCTCGAGGGAACCTCTGGTGTGTTCTGCAGGAGTATTGGATTGCTGGTTCCCTGTTAAGGGCGATTCAGTCTTTATATACAAACTGTAGAAGCTTTTCGGATAAACGGTGTTAAATCAATACCTTTCACTGTGGGCGTTGGACTCCGCCATGGGTGCGTTTTGTCACCTCTCCTCTTCATTGTATATATGGATTGGATGTTGCAGCGCAGCCGTGGCGGGGAATGTTTCAAAGTGGGAGACCTAAGGATTAGTCAACTGCTCTTTGCGGATGATTTGGTCATCCTTGGGTCCTCTCAAACCGAACTTCAGTGCGCACTCGAAAGGTTTGTAGCCGTTTGTGATGATGCTGGAATGAAGGTCAACGTGAACAAATCGGAAGTAATGGTCCTATCCAAAAAACTCATTCAGTGCACTCTGTATGTTAGTGGAGTCCCACTGAAGCAGGTGGATAAGTTTAAGTACCTCGGGGTCTTATTCACGAGTGATGGGAGGAGCAATGCCGAGTTATCCTGTAGAATTGGTTAGGCTGGATCAATTTTGAGAGAGCTTGGCCAATCTGTTGTAAGGAAGGCCGAACTTAGTGTTCAAGCTAAGCTATCGGTTTTTAACTCGGTGTATGTTCCAACTCTCACCTATGGTCATGAAATTTGGGTAGTGACCGAAAGAATAAGATCGCGGATACAAGCTGCCGAAATGAGGTTCCTTCGCGCTGTTGTTGGAATAACTCGTAGGGATCGAGTGCGCAACACCAGAGTACGCGAGGCGCTCAACGTCGAGCAGCTACTTCTCCGAACGGAACGATCTATGCTTCGATGGTTTGGTCACGTAGTGCGTATGCCCCCAGACCGGCTTCCAAGACGCGCCATGGTCGCCGTGCCATCAGGTAGGCGACATCGCGGAAGGCCTAGAAACAGATGGTTGGACCAAGTCCGACATCTCTCCTGGAGCCGCTTAGGGATTCCTCCTGGTGAATTGGCGGAGGATCGAGAAGGATGGAGAGTCCACCTGAGCATCCTACCCCCGCGACCCTCATGAAGGATTAGCGGGCCATTGAAAATGTATGTATATTGTGTATGTACACTAATGACATTTCTCTCTCCATGTGAGACGAAAGGAAAATATATTACCAGGGTCGACATGAGGCAACATTCCGATTCATCGATGAAGCAGTTCTTCGTACCGAGATATCGTCTATCGTCAAGAGGCTCACTGGTCTGCGAGGAGGCTGAGAACTTCGTTCACCTGGGGGGAGAATGTTTGAGATGATATGGCAATGCTGCAAAGTGGAAGACTGTAGAAGTCTAAAACAA
Organism: Brachypalpus laphriformis; assembly: GCA_945910035.1. Classification (NCBI taxonomy): domain Eukaryota; kingdom Metazoa; phylum Arthropoda; class Insecta; order Diptera; family Syrphidae; genus Brachypalpus; species Brachypalpus laphriformis. Next base: position 18,709,274 of record OX246757.1, read on the forward strand.
TTTCCAAAATAATTTCCCTTTATTTGCTGTCAAACATTGCACATAAAGTTACTCCAATACATATATAATGTTATAGATTAAAATTTCATTCGCTATTTTATAACGTAACAAGAGTTAGTGTTTCATTTTTCTGTTAAGAAAATTCTGTCCGTTGGTAGCATGGAATTTTACAGTGAACAACACAAAGAACAAAAGCATTATACGAAACACGCAAGCCAACACCGACGGTACACTCTTTTACAAGTCTGCACAACTACTCGCTTACGCTGATGACATTGGCATAGTCGGAAGGACTCAGCGGGCCGTCAGTGGAGCGTTTTTGAGTATTGAGATCGAGGCAGCGAAGATGAGTTTAGCGGCAAATGAAAACAAAACAAAATATATACTGTCTACAAAAAAGTACATCCAACAACGGGGTCTTAAACAGAACGCCACAATAGACAGATATAATTTTGAGGTTTTTTTTACTTTTTTTGTCGGGATAGGAAACGCTCAACTGGAGCATTCAGACGCAACTGGTCCATTGTACTACCAGAGACCAAACCCTGATTTACCCATTTTATTGGAATTTCCTTGTCTTTCTAAGAAAGCCAAGCAAGCACTTCAGTGATGAGGAGCTTACAGTACCAGCACTCACCACATCCGCACCGAAGATCTGCCACCTGATACGAGCAAAGGCCGGACACTCACAGAGATAATGTTCCGCGGTGTCGTCGTTCTCTCCACAAGCGTCGCAGATTGTAGTGCCACTTAAGCCCAGCACGTTAAGGTGCTCGGCAAAAGCAAAGCGGCCTGTCAAGACGCCAATAAGTTGTCTACAGTCTTTTCTGCTGAGAGACAGCAAGAATGCCGCTGATTTCTTACAGACGTCCGGGAGCATGCGTTTAGCCCCACACACAATTGTGCTCGTGAGAGACCCAATCGTCAACAGAAGCCCTAAACGAGAACGCAGGGAGACCCAACGTGGGCTCGGGACCTGAAAAAGCCTCCTCTGAGCCTTGCCTAGCAATCTCATCGGAGATCTCGTTCCCCAAGATCCCAGTGTGACCCGGGACCCAGATAAGAGAAAGAGAATTCAGCCTTGCGACCGAGTTCAAAGAGTTTTGGCTTGACGAATTATTTTGGAAGTGGTTAAAGGGTTAAGCAAGGCCTTAAGCGCAGCCTGACTGTCGCTACAGACACAAATGCTACGTTCCTTCCACTTGTTCTTCACAACATAGATCATGGCTATCAGGATTGCATAAGTTTCCGCTTGGAAAACAGACGCATATTTGTCTAACGAGATAACGAGATTTGTCTAACGCATATTTGTCTAACGAGGGGATATTACGATATCCGTGGCGCCACGATATTTTGATGTTTTTTAATAGATCTCGACCCACTGAACAAAAAATAATAAGTACAGATTTTTTAAATCTGGCTTTTTTTTTTTTTTTGTCGGGATAGGAAACACTCGATTTGAGCACCCAGACACAACTGGTCCATTGTACTGCCAGAGAGCAAACCCTGATTTACCCATTTTATTGGAATTTCCTTGACTTTCTAAGAAAGCCAAGCAAGCACTTCAGTGATGAGGAGTTTACAGTACCAGCACTCACCACATCCGCACCGAGGATCTACCACCTGATACGAGGAAAGACCGGACACTGACAAAGATAATGTTCCGCGGTGTCGTCGCTCTCTCCACAAGCGTCGCAGATTGTTGTGTCACTTAAGCCTAACACGTTAAGGTGCTTGGAAAAGCAAAGTGGCCTGTCAAGACGCCAATAAATTGTCTACAGTCTTTTCTGCTGAGAGACAGCAAGAATGCCGCTGATTTCTTACAGACGTCTGGGAGCATGCGTTTAGTCAACCTGCATCCCGGAGAGTCAGTCCTGGACACAAGGAAAGTCGACTCTGAATTTGCGCATCAGCTGGAGTTCTGGTGTCATTGCATCAGACGGCATATCCATAAGACAGGAGTCGTAAGATAAGTGTCGCACAAGTTCACCAAAATTCAGTGTGGAGTGTACCAAAAACCGCCCCGCCTAAGACGATGGATGGCTTTGATAGTGCAACACATGATATAAGTATCGAGGAGAGGTGAGTTCAGCAAAGCGTCCAGAGCAGAGCCAGGCGTACTCGGGAAAGCTCCCGAGCAGCCGAGACAAGCTGTTGGTTCCCAACACAAAGCACCGAAACACGAAAAATATCACACAACACACAATATCACGTTCAAAACGAATTAAAGGCCGAGTATGGCGTATGCAAAATATGCAATGAACAAAACAAAAGATATAAATACCCCAGGTGGCAGTCCAGGTACACTGGAAAATCCACCCTCTTCGGAGGTCGGCTCTACGGATTCTGGGGAGAGCCATTTATTGCGTTCATCTGACCCTTTTAAAAAAGGTACCAGGGTAGTTAGATCTCCACCATCAAGATCTACAATAAAAACGTGCGGAACTAGAAGTCCGGCGACATCGATAGTGTCGGCGCACGAACAACGGACTTCAGCGAAAATTCAAAGCCTTACTGACGAAAATATGGAGCTCCGGACCAGGCTAAGTAAAATGGAACTTCTCTGCGAAGAACTAAGACAAGAATTAAATGTACTTACAGCAAAAAATAAAGCATTTAAGGATATAAATAAACCTCGTAATGAGTCTGCTGCGAGTTCAAACGTCCCCGATAACACTGATTATCAAACGGATGAAGAAGAACTAGCTCGGGAAACTAACTGGATTCTAAAAAAACGACCAGTTAAGAAACGAAAAGCTGGTTCTTCACCCGAAATGGTAACGAGGCAAGAAAACATGCAAAATGAGCGAAAAGATAACGAACAGCGTGACAAAATAAACACATGTGTCGAAGAAAATCCACGAACTAAGGTACGATCAACGCCGCCAATAAACGTAATCGGAATTGCAGACTATAATAAACTGCATTCTATTCTTAAACCTCTGTTGCTATCCGATTTTGAAGTAACATCGCTCAACAACAACAAATGGAAAGTAAACGTAAAGAACTCAGACAGTTACCACTTAGTATCTAATAAACTGAATACTGAAAAGATTCAGTGGTATACTTACGAAAATAAATCTGAAAGACCGATACGAGTCGTAGCTAGAGGACTTCATGCCTCATGCTTAAAGGAAGATGTTGTTCACGATTTGAAAAACAAAAACTTTAAAATCGTCGATGCAGTAAATTTAATTAAACGGGAAAAACAAAAATTGGAAGGCGAGGAAACGACGGTAAAGCGCGGGCTTCCTCTTTTTATGCTAACTTTTGATAAAGCTTAGAGTTTGGATAAGATTTACGAAGTAAGAACAATTCTGAATGTCGTAGTCAAAATCGAACCCATGCGCAAGAATACAAGATTGATACCTCAGTGCAAACGATGCCAAGGATTCAATCACACGCAAACGTCTTCTTCTTCTTCCTTTTATCAGCGAGGTTATGATCCGAAAACTAGGGATCACAACCCTCCCACTTCACCGCATTTCTACTGATCCGCCTGTGGGGTTCGCCTATTTGACCTCAGAAAATATCGGCAGGCCTGCCGATTTTGGATCACTCGGTTACTGAGGCCAATGAAATGCCGATGTCGTCGCATTTGTCTGATCCAGGCGTTTATAGGCCTGCCTTTCCTACATCGCGATGTCTTTGGAACGTGCATAGATATTGCCTTTTTTACAGGGTTCAAATGATCTCTTCTTTGAACGTGGCAATACCAGCTGAGCCGGTCGCGCTCTAATTTTCGTACGATGGTTTCCTTGATGTGAAAGCTTCCACGGATCTTCGAACTTCTTATTCGATCAAGCTTGGTCACTCCTGCTGTCATGCGAAGCATCTTCATCTCAGCTGCCGTTAATTTACTCTCATACTTTTTGTACATCGTCCAACATTGTGAACCGTATGTGAGCGCTGGACGTACAACTGCGGTGTAGAGCCTTCCTTTCAACTTAGGGGGCATTTTTCTGTCACAGAAGATAGCGGAATTTTCTCGCCACTTCATCCACCCTACGCTTACACGATGATTGATGTCGTCATCACAAGTTGCTTTGCTATTGATCATAGATCCCAGATATTTGAACTTTTCGCACTTGGGAAGCACTGTTCCATTCAAATAAATGTCTGGAATAGGCCTGAGTGGATCAGAGAACGGGCAGCACAAGTACTCTGTCTTTTTTGAACTAATGCGATACCCATTTCCCTCCAAAACGTCCACCCACACATCAAGTGCTCGTTGCAGGGATGTAGGATCCTCACTTATGATGGCTCCATCGTCAGCAAAGAATAACTGATGTACCTTGGGGTCCATCACTTTACCTTCAAGCAGATAATCAAGGACTGTAATAAAGAGCAAAGGACTTAAAACGCTTCCCTGGTGCACCCCGACTTTGATTCGGAACTCTTCGGTTACTCCAGCGGGGCATCTTACTTTTGTCTTTGCTCCTTCGTACATGTCCATAATCATCTGTACATAGGTTTCTGGAACCCCTCGATGTCTTAGCGCCACCCATATCAGATCTCGTGGTTGTCTGTCGAATGCCTTTTCAAAGTCAACCAATACAATATGCAAATCCCTTAAGGAATCACGATGTTTTTCCATTATGATCCTTATACTTTGGATTGCATCTGTGGTTGATTTACCCGAGACAAACCCGCACTGATCATCAGATAGCCGTATTATTTTTCGCAGTCGGCCACCTAATACCCGCTCAACGATTTTCATGGTGTGTGACATCAGCTTGATCGAACGGTAGTTATCACAGTTTCGCGTATCACCCTTCCCTTTGTATACAGGGAGAAGGTAACTTTCCCTCCATTCATTCGGCATTGGATCACCTCTCACGAATTTGGAGATGAGAATTCTGAGCCATCTGAACCCGATGTCTCCCATCTTTTTCCAGAACTCAGAGGGTATCTCGTCTGGCCCAACCGCTTTTCGTTTTTTGGAGTATTTGACCGCCTCACTAACTTCTTCGACTGTAATGTCGGGTATTTGTTCACAGTTAGGGGTGGCTCTTGGAAAGTATAGCCGGGGAAACTGTTCATTCAAAAGCTCTTCACAATACTGCCGCCACCTCTGCAGAATTTTGTCGTCATCCACAAGAAGCTGGCCATGAGCATTGCTAATGAACTTTGGCGAACGAATCTCCTGAGCATTCTTCCTTCTTTGGGCGGCTATTTTGAAGATAGTGGCACTCTTGTTCATATTGTGTCCTCGCAGCTCCTGGATAGCCTGGTTTGCATCAGCAACCGGGGAAAATATTTTATCCAGCTCCCGATACAGGCCCTCCGTACTCTCTGCTTGAAGCTGAGCGCACTTCTTCTTCGCTTTTTTCTTGCAGCATCTGTATTCCATTTCGAGGCGAGCTTTTTCGTCACTATTATTAGAGGGGCACTTTGACCAAGCTTTGAAAGCCGCTTTCTTCTCATTTATCACTTTCTTAGCTTCATCACTCCACCACCATGTTTCTTTGGCGTGTTGATGGTGGCCTTTTGAAGCTCCTAGCAGTGATTTGGCCTTCTTTAAGCAAGTTCGCTGTAGGGAATCCCACATATTTTGTGCTCTGCACTCTTCATCCTCAGCTCCGTTGATGGTGTGAGAGAGGTAATTTTTCATTACGAAAACAAAAGCATCGCCTTTTTCTTTGTCCAGATTGTACCACTTGATTTTCTCAGAGACCCCTGTTTGTTTGCTTTTCTTTGGTGTTTTCATAAAAATTTCTGTTAGCAGGAGACGGTGTTGACGAGCGATTGCCTCTCCCAGGATCACTTTGCAATCTTTTACCCGAGGCTTCATGAAACTGGCTACCAAATGGTAGTCAATCTGAGTTTCATCTCCACCACTGCTGTAAGTGATCAGGTGTCGGCTTTGTTTGATGAACATGGTATTTAACACGATAAGACCGTGTGATTTGCACATGCTTAGGATGTCTTCACCAGGAAGGTTCCTGGTGCCATATCCTAGTCCTCCATGGCAGTCTTCATAGTCTTCGTTTGATTTCCCGACATGTCCATTCAAATCTCCTCCCACAAACAGAAATTCTTCCTTTGGGATGTTCTTAAGGAGATTGTGGAAATCTAGCCAAAATGCATCCTTATCTATCTGATTGCACCCATTGTGGGGAGCATATGCACTGACAATATTCCACACCTCTCCTTGTATTACTAGTTTGAGAGACATCAAACGGTCGCTGGACTTCGAAATGCTCAAGACGTTTCCAAGTAGCTCTGCCGCAAGGATGATACCGATTCCGTTCCTAGCCTTTTCCGTTCCGTAGTAGAACATCTTGTAATCTTTTGTCCTAACGTCCAAGAAACGCGCCCGATTCCCGGTGTTTTTCCATTTCGTCTCTTGGACACACAAGATGTCCACCCGCCTTCTATTCATCATCTCTTCCAGCTCGTAACTTCGACCGGTCATGCTTCCAACGTTCCAACTCGCGACCCTTAAATTGCGTCCAAACTGTTTCATTATGTTGCTAGCCCCCGGAATCCGTATAGCTCTGACCCGAACATTTCTGCTCGGTCCAGGATCAGTACCATGCACAGCAGTGGTAGTGCCTGGCGGGGTAGTGCCTTTCCTTTTTGCAAGTATTATCATAATGATACAGTTTTGCAATACAATTTTTGCACCATATTGCGATGGTGTTTGTTGTTTGACACGTGCATGCTCCTGTTTTAGTATTGTTTGATCTTTCTTTTATGACACCGGTGATCTCCAGTCGTGTCAACCCACGGACTCACATGCACACTTGTGGGAGGGTTTTTATGGTAGTATATGTGTCGCTAGGCTCACTTGGGTGTTATATTGCCTAGATCTGATTTGTCCCCTTAGTCGCCTTTTACGACAAGCGCTAGTTGTAGGGGGGCGCTGCAGTGATATTCTTAACCCGTCCCTGCACGGGGCTCAATCACACGCAAACGTATTGTCGAAAAGAACCACGATGTGTGAAATGCGCCGGAAATCACCTCTCCCAAGTTTGTGGAGTAAACAAACAAACCTCTGCAACATGTGTTAATTGTAAGGGAAAGCACCTGGCAAATTATAGAGGCTGTGAAGTAGCTAAGGAGTTGCAAAAACGGAGAGATGCGTTCCTTAAGCCACTAAATATAAAATCAAAATTGCAAACTAAACCAAAGCGTAAGATCGCGCCGGAGAAAGTAGGCAAACTAAAACTACCGGGTTCAGAGCACAAAAAGGTGAGGGCAAGATTGACAACAGAAAAGCCCTCGACCCCTGCTCTTAAAAGAAACGGTACTGAAAAGCTAAGATTAGAAAAGCCACCGAGTAATGACCCTCGGACAGCAGCAATGCAGTCTTATGCTCAGGCCGTGGCTTTCGAAAAACCAAAAAACCTTGACATTTCGACCGACCCCTTTTCTCATGTTTTCTCAGTTATTCTCGCGAAACTTGAAGAACAAGGCAAAATAAATAAAATTATTCTCGATAGGCTGGTTAAGCTTGAAAATAATTCACAGAAAACGCGCACTTCAACTAGAACATGAATGACAAACGAATGTTGAAAATATGTACTTGGAATGCAAACGGACTTTTGCAAAAACTTGACGAATTAGAAATATTTATGCGCCAAAAAGATATTGATATTTGCTTGATTTCTGAAACCCACATCAAAAAGGAATCGCATTTAAAAATAAAAGGCTATAATGATTACCACGCTTGACACCCTTCGGGAAAAGCGAGAGGCGGATCATCCTTGCTTATTAAAGACTGTATCGAGCAATCGGAAGACCTAAAGATAGAGCTTGGATCTTTGCAACTTTGCACGATTCGAGTTAAAAAAAGTCAGCGTACTCTTAAAATTTCGTCTATCTACTGTCCACCGCGTTCCGCGCTTGAAAAAAGTGATTTTACTAACATGTTTGAATCGCTTAAACCTAATTTCATTATTGGCGGCGATTTTAATGCGAAACAGACGTTCTGGGGCTCAAGATACAGTTCGAAAAAAGGTAGAATGCTCTATGGGGCAGGTATGGAGTACAATTACGATTTCCATTCGACGGGTAAACCGACTTACTGGCCAACTGATACTTCAAAAATACCTGATCTGATAGATTTTTTCGTTGTGAAAGGAATATCTACCAACCACATAAAAGTCAAAGAGAGTTTTGATCTGTCGTCTGATCATTCCCCAATTATTTTGACTTTGAGCGAAAAACTAGTCTATAACCTAGAGCCAGCGAGATTAACTGGTAGAACAGCTAACTGGGAAGGTTTTAGGAACGAAATTGAAGACAATGTTGAACTGAGCGTTCCACTTACGACACCCTATGTACTTGAGGTTGAAGTTGATCACTTCGTCGAGATCGTACAGCTCGCCTCTTGGAATAATACTCCCATTCCAAGAAAACGCCGGACAAATACGGTTTACGATATCCTCCGGAAATATAGGAATTGGTCAAGGAAAAAAGAAAAGCGCGTAAAAAATGGCAACAGAGTCGTGCTCCGCAGCATAAAGCACACTTGAATCGTCTGTGCAATTTGTTGAAGAAGACTATTAAAGATTTTAAGAATCGTGCAATAGGCTCTTACCTTGAAAGTTTAACAGCGAAAAAAGATTCCAATTATTCACTTTGGAAAGACATAAAAGGCACCAAAAGGCCCAAAGTCCCCGCGCCGCCAATTAAATTAAATCAAAATGAATGGGCGAGGGAAGATAAAGAAAAAGCGGACGTCTTTGCGGCCCACCTGGAAGAAACCTTTAAACCGTACGATAGTCAAGTGGTTTACGATAACGTCAATAGGCCAGATTTACCATCTGGCAATTTAACACTCACAAGTGCAACGCTTACGGAACTCAAAAATGAGGTCGAGATTCTAAAACCTAAGAAAGCTCCTGGTTATGATTTAAAAACCGGAGAAATTCTCAAAGTTTTACCTAGAAAAGCTTTGATTAAGCTTCTTAATATTGTAAATGCTGCGCTCAGATTAAAACACGTTCCGAGCCAATGGAAAGTTGCGGAAGTAATAATGGTCTTAAAACCAGGAAAACCGCCAAATGAGGTAAAATCGTATAGACCAATTTCGCTTCTTCCAGTCATATCCAAAATTTTCGAGCGGATATTACTAAGGCGTCTCCAACCGGTTATAGACGAAAATAATCTTATCCCTGACCACCAGTTTGAGTTCAGAAGAAAGCATTCGACGATTGACCAGGTGCATAGAATTACTGACGTAATCGAGAAAGCATTTGAAGAAAAAAAGATTTGCTCAAGCGTATTTCTTGACGTCTCGCAGGCCTTTGATAAGGTGTGGCATGATGGCTTGAAATTCAAAGTACGACAAGTTCTCCCTGTGTGCTTATACGATATTCTAGTATCATATCTGGGGAATAGACTCTTCCGTGTTAGACATGGAAACGAATACTCGCAGCTCAAAGAAATTTCGGCCGGCGTACCACAAGGAAGCGATATTTTATCTCTGTTTGTCCTTTTGTTTACATTGGCGGCATAGAATTTCCATGTTCCATATTGTGTATGTGTATGTGCCCACCTGGCAGCTGACCTCCTCGTGGTGGGGGGCGGGTAACCTGACTGGGATGTGCGGATGGGGTAACTTAAATAGTTATTCCCATCCATATAATCCAGTCACGGCTAACAAAGCGCACACCCCATGATGACAAGACGAGGTAAACGGGCCTCGGATATTGCCAAACCTGGTAAGCCAGGGCATCCTTTGGAGCCAGGCCTGAAGGGTGTCAGTATGCGAGCGCCAACTATAGCGGTATATCTCTTTTAAGTCTCCCTGGAAATGTCTTCGCTAAGCTGCTAGAAAAGCGTTCCAGAGCTGTGGTTGAGGACAGTTTGGGGCAGTGTGGTTTTCGTTCCGGCAGAAGCACAACCGACCAGTTGTTCACTCTCAGAACGGTTCTTGAGAAGGCCTGGAAAAAGCATATGATAGGGTTCCTCGAGGGAACCTCTGGTGTGTTCTGCAGGAGTATTGGATTGCTGGTTCCCTGTTAAGGGCGATTCAGTCTTTATATACAAACTGTAGAAGCTTTTCGGATAAACGGTGTTAAATCAATACCTTTCACTGTGGGCGTTGGACTCCGCCAAGGGTGCGTTTTGTCACCTCTCCTCTTCATTGTATATATGGATTGGATGTTGCAGCGCAGCCGTGGCGGGGAATGTTTCAAAGTGGGAGACCTAAGGATTAGTCAACTGCTCTTTGCGGATGATTTGGTCATCCTTGGGTCCTCTCAAACCGAACTTCAGTGCGCACTCGAAAGGTTTGTAGCCGTTTGTGATGATGCTGGAATGAAGGTCAACGTGAACAAATCGGAAGTAATGGTCCTATCCAAAAAACTCATTCAGTGCACTCTGTATGTTAGTGGAGTCCCACTGAAGCAGGTGGATAAGTTTAAGTACCTCGGGGTCTTATTCACGAGTGATGGGAGGAGCAATGCCGAGTTATCCTGTAGAATTGGTTAGGCTGGATCAATTTTGAGAGAGCTTGGCCAATCTGTTGTAAGGAAGGCCGAACTTAGTGTTCAAGCTAAGCTATCGGTTTTTAACTCGGTGTATGTTCCAACTCTCACCTATGGTCATGAAATTTGGGTAGTGACCGAAAGAATAAGATCGCGGATACAAGCTGCCGAAATGAGGTTCCTTCGCGCTGTTGTTGGAATAACTCGTAGGGATCGAGTGCGCAACACCAGAGTACGCGAGGCGCTCAACGTCGAGCAGCTACTTCTCCGAACGGAACGATCTATGCTTCGATGGTTTGGTCACGTAGTGCGTATGCCCCCAGACCGGCTTCCAAGACGCGCCATGGTCGCCGTGCCATCAGGTAGGCGACATCGCGGAAGGCCTAGAAACAGATGGTTGGACCAAGTCCGACATCTCTCCTGGAGCCGCTTAGGGATTCCTCCTGGTGAATTGGCGGAGGATCGAGAAGGATGGAGAGTCCACCTGAGCATCCTACCCCCGCGACCCTCATGAAGGATTAGCGGGCCATTGAAAATGTATGTATATTGTGTATGTACACTAATGACATTTCTCTCTCCATGTGAGACGAAAGGAAAATATATTACCAGGGTCGACATGAGGCAACATTCCGATTCATCGATGAAGCAGTTCTTCGTACCGAGATATCGTCTATCGTCAAGAGGCTCACTGGTCTGCGAGGAGGCTGAGAACTTCGTTCACCTGGGGGGAGAATGTTTGAGATGATATGGCAATGCTGCAAAGTGGAAGACTGTAGAAGTCTAAAACAATTTCCAAAATAATTTCCCTTTATTTGCTGTCAAACATTGCACATAAAGTTACTCCAATACATATATAATGTTATAGATTAAAATTTCATTCGCTATTTTATAACGTAACAAGAGTTAGTGTTTCATTTTTCTGTTAAGAAAATTCTGTCCGTTGGTAGCATGGAATTTTACAGTGAACAACACAAAGAACAAAAGCATTATACGAAACACGCAAGCCAACACCGACGGTACACTCTTTTACAAGTCTGCACAACTACTCGCTTACGCTGATGACATTGGCATAGTCGGAAGGACTCAGCGGGCCGTCAGTGGAGCGTTTTTGAGTATTGAGATCGAGGCAGCGAAGATGAGTTTAGCGGCAAATGAAAACAAAACAAAATATATACTGTCTACAAAAAAGTACACCCAACAACGGGGTCTTAAACAGAACGCCACAATAGACAGATATAATTTTGAGGTTTTTTTTACTTTTTTTGTCGGGATAGGAAACGCTCAACTGGAGCATTCAGACGCAACTGGTCCATTGTACTACCAGAGACCAAACCCTGATTTACCCATTTTATTGGAATTTCCTTGTCTTTCTAAGAAAGCCAAGCAAGCACTTCAGTGATGAGGAGCTTACAGTACCAGCACTCACCACATCCGCACCGAAGATCTGCCACCTGATACGAGCAAAGGCCGGACACTCACAGAGATAATGTTCCGCGGTGTCGTCGTTCTCTCCACAAGCGTCGCAGATTGTAGTGCCACTTAAGCCCAACACGTTAAGGTGCTCGGCAAAAGCAAAGCGGCCTGTCAAGACGCCAATAAGTTGTCTACAGTCTTTTCTGCTGAGAGACAGCAAGAATGCCGCTGATTTCTTACAGACGTCCGGGAGCATGCGTTTAGCCCCACACACAATTGTGCTCGTGAGAGACCCAATCGTCAACAGAAGCCCTAAACGAGAACGCAGGGAGACCCAACGTGGGCTCGGGACCTGAAAAAGCCTCCTCTGAGCCTTGCCTAGCAATCTCATCGGAGATCTCGTTCCCCAAGATCCCAGTGTGACCCGGGACCCAGATAAGAGAAAGAGAATTCAGCCTTGCGACCGAGTTCAAAGAGTTTTGGCTTGACGAATTATTTTGGAAGTGGTTAAAGGGTTAAGCAAGGCCTTAAGCGCAGCCTGACTGTCACTACAGACACAAATGCTACGTTCCTTCCACTTGTTCTTCACAACATAGATCATGGCTATTAGGATTGCATAAGTTTCCGCTTGGAAAACAGACGCATATTTGTCTAACGAGATAACGAGATTTGTCTAACGCATATTTGTCTAACGAGGGGATATTACGATATCCGTGGCGCCACGATATTTTGATGTTTTTTAATAGATCTCGACCCACTGAACAAAAAATAATAAGTACAGATTTTTTAAATCTGGCTTTTTTTTTTTTTTTTGTCGGGATAGGAAACACTCGATTTGAGCACCCAGACACAACTGGTCCATTGTACTGCCAGGGAGCAAACCCTGATTTACCCATTTTATTGGAATTTCCTTGACTTTCTAAGAAAGCCAAGCAAGCACTTCAGTGATGAGGAGTTTACAGTACCAGCACTCACCACATCCGCACCGAGGATCTACCACCTGATACGAGGAAAGACCGGACACTGACAAAGATAATGTTCCGCGGTGTCGTCGCTCTCTCCACAAGCGTCGCAGATTGTTTTGTCACTTAAGCCTAACACGTTAAGGTGCTTGGAAAAGCAAAGTGGCCTGTCAAGACGCCAATAAATTGTCTACAGTCTTTTCTGCTGAGAGACAGCAAGAATGCCGCTGATTTCTTACAGACGTCTGGGAGCATGCGTTTAGTCAACCTGCATCCCGGAGAGTCAGTCCTGGACACAAGGAAAGTCGACTCTGAATTTGCGCATCAGCTGGAGTTCTGGTGTCATTGCATCAGACGGCATATCCATAAGACAGGAGTCGTAAGATAAGTGTCGCACAAGTTCACCAAAATTCAGTGTGGAGTGTACCAAAAACCGCCCCGCCTAAGACGATGGATGGCTTTGATAGTGCAACACATGATATAAGTATCGAGGAGAGGTGAGTTCAGCAAAGCGTCCAGAGCAGAGCCAGGCGTACTCGGGAAAGCTCCCGAGCAGCCGAGACAAGCTGTTGGTTCCCAACACAAAGCACCGAAACACGAAAAATATCACACAACACACAATATCACGTTCAAAACGAATTAAAGGCCGAGTATGGCGTATGCAAAATATGCAATGAACAAAACAAAAGATATAAATACCCCAGGTGGCAGTCCAGGTACACTGGAAAATCCACCCTCTTCGGAGGTCGGCTCTACGGATTCTGGGGAGAGCCATTTATTGCGTTCATCTGACCCTTTTAAAAAAGGTACCAGGGTAGTTAGATCTCCACCATCAAGATCTACAATAAAAACGTGCGGAACTAGAAGTCCGGCGACATCGATAGTGTCGGCGCACGAACAACGGACTTCAGCGAAAATTCAAAGCCTTACTGACGAAAATATGGAGCTCCGGACCAGGCTAAGTAAAATGGAACTTCTCTGCGAAGAACTAAGACAAGAATTAAATGTACTTACAGCAAAAAATAAAGCATTTAAGGATATAAATAAACCTCGTAATGAGTCTGCTGCGAGTTCAAACGTCCCCGATAACACTGATTATCAAACGGATGAAGAAGAACTAGCTCGGGAAACTAACTGGATTCTAAAAAAACGACCAGTTAAGAAACGAAAAGCTGGTTCTTCACCCGAAATGGTAACGAGGCAAGAAAACATGCAAAATGAGCGAAAAGATAACGAACAGCGTGACAAAATAAACACATGTGTCGAAGAAAATCCACGAACTAAGGTACGATCAACGCCGCCAATAAACGTAATCGGAATTGCAGACTATAATAAACTGCATTCTATTCTTAAACCTATGTTGCTATCCGATTTTGAAGTAACATCGCTCAACAACAACAAATGGAAAGTAAACGTAAAGAACTCAGACAGTTACCACTTAGTATCTAATAAACTGAATACTGAAAAGATTCAGTGGTATACTTACGAAAATAAATCTGAAAGACCGATACGAGTCGTAGCTAGAGGACTTCATGCCTCATGCTTAAAGGAAGATGTTGTTCACGATTTGAAAAACAAAAACTTTAAAATCGTCGATGCAGTAAATTTAATTAAACGGGAAAAACAAAAATTGGAAGGCGAGGAAACGACGGTAAAGCGCGGGCTTCCTCTTTTTATGCTAACTTTTGATAAAGCTGAGAGTTTGGATAAGATTTACGAAGTAAGAACAATTCTGAATGTCGTAGTCAAAATCGAACCCATGCGCAAGAATACAAGATTGATACCTCAGTGCAAACGATGCCAAGGATTCAATCACACGCAAACGTATTGTCGAAAAGAACCACGATGTGTGAAATGCGCCGGAAATCACCTCTCCCAAGTTTGTGGAGTAAACAAACAAACCTCTGCAACATGTGTTAATTGTAAGGGAAAGCACCTGGCAAATTATAGAGGCTGTGAAGTAGCTAAGGAGTTGCAAAAACGGAGAGATGCGTTCCTTAAGCCACTAAATATAAAATCAAAATTGCAAACTAAACCAAAGCGTAAGATCGCGCCGGAGAAAGTAGGCAAACTAAAACTACCGGGTTCAGAGCACAAAAAGGTGAGGGCAAGATTGACAACAGAAAAGCCCTCGACCCCTGCTCTTAAAAGAAACGGTACTGAAAAGCTAAGATTAGAAAAGCCACCGAGTAATGACCCTCGGACAGCAGCAATGCAGTCTTATGCTCAGGCCGTGGCTTTCGAAAAACCAAAAAACCTTGACATTTCGACCGACCCCTTTTCTCATGTTTTCTCAGTTATTCTCGCGAAACTTGAAGAACAAGGCAAAATAAATAAAATTATTCTCGATAGGCTGGTTAAGCTTGAAAATAATTCACAGAAAACGCGCACTTCAACTAGAACATGAATGACAAACGAATGTTGAAAATATGTACTTGGAATGCAAACGGACTTTTGCAAAAACTTGACGAATTAGAAATATTTATGCGCCAAAAAGATATTGATATTTGCTTGATTTCTGAAACCCACATCAAAAAGGAATCGCATTTAAAAATAAAAGGCTATAATGATTACCACGCTTGACACCCTTCGGGAAAAGCGAGAGGCGGATCATCCTTGCTTATTAAAGACTGTATCGAGCAATCGGAAGACCTAAAGATAGAGCTTGGATCTTTGCAACTTTGCACGATTCGAGTTAAAAAAAGTCAGCGTACTCTTAAAATTTCGTCTATCTACTGTCCACCGCGTTCCGCGCTTGAAAAAAGTGATTTTACTAACATGTTTGAATCGCTTAAACCTAATTTCATTATTGGCGGCGATTTTAATGCGAAACAGACGTTCTGGGGCTCAAGATACAGTTCGAAAAAAGGTAGAATGCTCTATGGGGCAGGTATGGAGTACAATTACGATTTCCATTCGACGGGTAAACCGACTTACTGGCCAACTGATACTTCAAAAATACCTGATCTGATAGATTTTTTCGTTGTGAAAGGAATATCTACCAACCACATAAAAGTCAAAGAGAGTTTTGATCTGTCGTCTGATCATTCCCCAATTATTTTGACTTTGAGCGAAAAACTAGTCTATAACCTAGAGCCAGCGAGATTAACTGGTAGAACAGCTAACTGGGAAGGTTTTAGGAACGAAATTGAAGACAATGTTGAACTGAGCGTTCCACTTACGACACCCTATGTACTTGAGGTTGAAGTTGATCACTTCGTCGAGATCGTACAGCTCGCCTCTTGGAATAATACTCCCATTCCAAGAAAACGCCGGACAAATACGGTTTACGATATCCTCCGGAAATATAGGAATTGGTCAAGGAAAAAAGAAAAGCGCGTAAAAAATGGCAACAGAGTCGTGCTCCGCAGCATAAAGCACACTTGAATCGTCTGTGCAATTTGTTGAAGAAGACTATTAAAGATTTTAAGAATCGTGCAATAGGCTCTTACCTTGAAAGTTTAACAGCGAAAAAAGATTCCAATTATTCACTTTGGAAAGACATAAAAGGCACCAAAAGGCCCAAAGTCCCCGCGTCGCCAATTAAATTAAATCAAAATGAATGGGCGAGGGAAGATAAAGAAAAAGCGGACGTCTTTGCGGCCCACCTGGAAGAAACCTTTAAACCGTACGATAGTCAAGTGGTTTACGATAACGTCAATAGGCCAGATTTACCATCTGGCAATTTAACACTCACAAGTGCAACGCTTACGGAACTCAAAAATGAGGTCGAGATTCTAAAACGTAAGAAAGAAACTGGTTATGATTTAAAAACCGGAGAAATTCTCAAAGTTTTACCTAGAAAAGCTTTGATTAAGCTTCTTAATATTGTAAATGCTGCGCTCAGATTAAAACACGTTCCGAGCCAATGGAAAGTTGCGGAAGTAATAATGGTCTTAAAACCAGGAAAACCGCCAAATGAGGTAAAATCGTATAGACCAATTTCGCTTCTTCCAGTCATATCCAAAATTTTCGAGTGGATATTACTAAGGCGTCTCCAACCGGTTATAGACGAAAATAATCTTATCCCTGACCACCAGTTTGAGTTCAGAAGAAAGCATTCGACGATTGACCAGGTGCATAGAATTACTGACGTAATCGAGAAAGCATTTGAAGAAAAAAAGATTTGCTCAAGCGTATTTCTTGACGTCTCGCAGGCCTTTGATAAGGTGTGGCATGATGGCTTGAAATTCAAAGTACGACAAGTTCTCCCTGTGTGCTTATACGATATTCTAGTATCATATCTGGGGAATAGACTCTTCCGTGTTAGACATGGAAACGAATACTCGCAGCTCAAAGAAATTTCGGCCGGCGTACCACAAGGAAGCGTTCTTGGCCCGCTTCTCTATCTGTTATATACTCGAGATATACCGAAAGAAGATGGCACTATCCTAGCTACGTTTGCCGATGACACCGCTATCCTAGCAGTAGGTAAAACAATCGAAGAAACGACTGAAAAACTGCAAAACGCGCTAAATAAAGTAAATGAATGGACGAGGGACTGGCGGATTGCCCTCAACGAATCTAAATCTGTTCACGTGAATTTCACTTACAAGAAAACTAATAACTTGCCAATTTTCCTAAACTCGGCCCGAATACCTTTTGCAAACGAGGCCAAATACCTGGGAATGACACTCGACGCAAGACTGAAATGGAATTCGCACGTGAAAATGAAACGTAAAGAACTCGAAATCAAATATAGCGAAATGTACTGGTTACTCGGAAAACATTCCCAACTCAGTACTGAGAACAAACTGCTCAAATACAAGCGAGTGCTAAAGCCGGTGTGGACCTACGGTATACAACTTTGGGGTTGTACCAAGAAAACAAATGCCAATATTTTACAAACTTTTCAAAATAAAGTGCTAAGAGAAATTGTCCAAGCACCGTGGTATATTAGAAACGACGATATCCGCAGGGATCTCGGAATTCCGACAATCGAAGCTGAAACTAGAAGCTTCGCGAGAAAGCATAGAAACCGACTAATCGGACATGTCAACAATACAGTCCTACAAATATTGGATGAGAGCAATTTATTGCGCCGACTACAAAGGACGAAACCCTTCGACTTGGCGAGATAATGATAAACCGCGTTTAGATTGCGGAACATGCAGGATCTTTCAGTGGAAAGTAACCTGCCAAACGTTTTTATTTCGTGATAGAAAAATTGCTTGATAAGTTATTACTTAGTTGCGATATCTAACAAATTTATATCGAAGGGTGGTGTTTTTTTAGTCACTAAGAATCTGACACTACTATAAGCACGCGCTTGCTATTCTCATAGTGTCTATGGAAGATTTTTCACCAACCCTCGGAAAAAAAAAAAAAAAAAAAAAACTTGTCAGCTAGAATTCGAAAGAAGAGCAATAAAGCCCAAGTTTATAACGTAGAGCCAGAGTGTTTCCTTAACATATTTCAAGGCAACTATCCTTGGAAAATTATTCTAAGTACAACACAGCTTAGAACACAAGCCGTTCTTCGGATTTTCTCGCAAAAGGCAACCACATATTTACGCGAGAGCCCCTTCCCTTCCTTTATTCAGTGACAAGCCCAAAGTCTTCCCAAAAGCACCCTTACACTGCCAGAAGACTGAGAGCGCCTTGGATGTTTTCGACTCGACGTGTTTAGACCAATGAACTTTCTTATCTAAAATCACTCCCAGATATTTGGCTTCGTTGGAAATGCAAATGGTGTAGCCTTTTAGCACTGGCTGAGTCAGACCGGTCAAAATCCTCCTTCTCGTAAAAAGAACAACCTGAGTTTTAAGAGGATTCACCGAAAGCCCACTCCTAGTACACCATTCATCGATCATGTCCAGCGCCGCCTGAGCGTTAGCACAGACCGTCGCCAGGCATGGCCCGACAGAAAGTACGGCGACAGCATCCGCATATGCCTGAGCGTAGACGTTAGAACTATTTAGAGTGTTCAACAGAGAGTCGACCACCATGCACCATAACAATGGAGACAGAACGCCACCTTGCGGACAGCCCCTGTTTACCCCTGTCATAACATATCGGCCACAATCCGCATCCACTACCAAAGTTCTATTCATTAGCATTGCTTTAATCCACAACACTAATGTTTCATTTACCCCGTGTTGTCTGGCAGAGTCGCATATGCAGTCAAAAGTCGCATTGTCAAAAGGTCCCTCAATGTCGATGAAGATACCCATCGCGTATTCTTTCCTATCAAGCGCGCATTCAATTCTGGCCACTAATTTTGAAGCGCGGTCTCGCAGGATTTTCCACGCTGATAGACATGCTGCATCTCCGATAGTGGATGCAGCCTCAAAGCAACTTTGCGCACGTGAAATTCTACCAGTCTCTCCATACTTTTCAGTAATAAGGATGTCAAGCTTATAGGTCTGAAACTCTTGGGGAGCGAATAGTCTTAATTACCAATTTTCGGTATGAAAGCTTCTCTGACTGTCCGCCAAGGTGAAGGAATATGGTATATGCGAGCGCCAAGCCAGTGGTGAAAATTCTTTTCAGAGTTGGCAATAGCTGAAAGTCTACCATCGATCAAATCTTCACACTTCGGCAGATCCTGGAGAAAACCCAAGAATTCCAAATCGAAACTCACCACCTCTTTATCGATTTCAAGGCCGCCTAAGACAGCATCTATAGAGAAGAGCTATATAGAGCCATGTCTAGTTTTGACATCCCTGCCAAACTTGTCCGTCAGTGCAGGCTGACGATGGAGAACGCTCGCTGCTCCATCAAGGTCGGTAATGACCTCATCGAGACCTTTGATGTCAAAAAAGGTTTTAGACAAGGTGACGCGCTGTCATGTGACTTCTTCAATATTGTCCTTGAACGGATTGTGCGGAACTCACAAGCCAATACCCGAGGCACAATCTATTACAAGTCTGTGCAACTGCTTGCATACGCCGACGATATAGACATTATAGGAAGATCTCAGCGGGCTGTCACCGGTGCGTTTGCAAGCATTGAGGCGGAAGCGGCCAAAATGGGTTTAGCGATAAACGAGGGCAAAACCAAGTATATGCTGTCAACTAGAAGGGAAAACCAACACCGACGAATTGGACAAAACGTCACCGTGGGCAGCTATAACTTCGAGGTAGTAAGGGACTTTGTCCACCTTGGCTCTGCTATAAATTCTACAAACAAAATCAGTGCAGAAATCAATCGAAGAATAACTCTTGCCAATCGATGTTTTTTTGGGCTTATAAGGCAACTCAACAGTAAAGCCCTATCTCGAACAACTAAGGAGACTCTATATAAGGCCTTGATTATCCCAGTCCTGCTTTACGGTGCTGAAACATGGACTTTATTAAAAGAGGATGAAGATATCCTTGGTCGCTTCGAGAGAAAAATTCTTCGTAAGATTTTCGGTCCCGTTTGCGTTGACGGGTTTTGGAGGAGAAGATTCAATCACGAACTATACGAGCTGTACAGCGACATCGACCTAGTCAAAAAACTGCGTATTGGACGTCTGAGATGGCTAGGACATGTACAGCGAATGGACACCAACGCTCCGGCCCGCAGAGTCTTCGAATCTTACCCCGAGTGACGAAGCAGTAGAGGGAATCATCGCCGTATGTGGCGCGCACAAGTTCAAGGGGACCTCGACCAACTTGGAGTGCGCAACTGGAGGCAATTAGCTAAAGACCGAACTAAATGAAGAGGCTTGTTGGTTGAGGCCCAGGTTCACCCCGAACTGTAGCGCCACCTAAGTAAGTAAGTAATAGCTGAACTATACCCTGTTGCAGCATAGCTGGATATATTCCATCGGTGCCAGGCGATTGGAAACCATCAAAAATGCCACAGCATATTCGATGGCCTCATCTGTTACCACGGCTGATGCAATATACCAGCTGCGCCGAGTTTTCTGAGTTAGATCAAGCTCAGCCTGGGTAAGCGGACCAAGCTCCGACCTAGTGGTTATCTGATTGGCAGGAAAATGAGTCTTTAGCAGAAGACTAAAAGTTTCCGCTTTCGTCTCAGTAAACTTGCCATCAGACTTTCTTAGTGACTCCGATTTGGTCGGCTTGCCCCTTTTGAGAACCTTAACCAACCTGCTGGTTTCACCGAGTGTCTCGATCTTTTCACAAAAATGTCTATAAGAAGCACTTTTCGACAACCGAATTAACTTCTTATAGTCTTTTGCTTCGATCTAAAAAGATCCCAGTCACCTTCTAAATTTGTCTTGAGTGACCTATTTAGAAGTTTTCTAGATTCTTTCCTAAGTCGCTGCAGTTCTGGGCTCCGCCAGGGAACCGGAGTGCTGCAGATGATTTTTGTCAATGGGCACGTCAGTTCAAAACAGCTGGTAAGGACACTAGTCAAGTTTTGAACAGCATCCTCAACCTTTCGTTTCGTTCTGAGTTTAGTTGGAGTTTTGACAGATCTGTCTAGCTCTTCCCTAAACCGCACTAAGTTGCTTTTCCTCAAATTCCTCCTCTCCTGCAAAGTTATGGCCTCGCATTCGATTTGGAAAGCGATGTATCTATGGTCTGACAAGGACACCTCCGGCAGTACCCTCCAGTTAGTAATTGACTTGAAATACCTATTAGATAAAGTCAAATCAATTACCTCCTGCCTCCTTGCCGTAACAAAAGTTGGCTGGGAGTCAACATTGTTAATTACCATGCCAGACGATGGTATAAAGTCTGGGAAATGGTTTCCTCGTATGTTATATTTGCTGCTACCCCAGAGTGTAATCTGAGCATTCGCGTCGCAACACATGACTAGTCCCATCTCCCGAGTGTCACAGTACTTTATGAGTTCGGCAACCGCCTTCGGTGGTGGAGGCATTACCGAATCATAAGGAAAGTAAGCCGACGCAACGACGAAGGTTTTCCAACTTCCGGTCGATTCGTAGCTTACAGCTGCAGCAACCAGGTCCTGTCAACAGAATTGTCCAAGCTTGGTTACTGAGAGGAAATTCGGTACAATTAGACAAGCTCTCGGTCTTTCAGATCGCTCGTCACATAGCACCGTTACTCAATGAACATCCCCAAAACCACATATGCGCTTGTTCCGCACGTATGGCTGTTATGTGGAGTTTTGTACGCACCACGGAAAGTCTGCTACTTAAGAGAGCGGTAGCAGCCTTTGAGTGGTGGAGGTTTATCTGCGAAAATATCAAAGATATAGTCGGAGTTTTATTAGCAGAAGGGCGCGCACCGAGTGCGCACATGCTTCCGACGAGGCGAGCGCCCCTACCCGTGGCTTTGCCTGCGTCAGCCATTTTCTGTCCGCTAGTGCTGGGACCTTTAGGGGTAACAGCACCAGTATCCACCAGATTTTTTGCGCAGATAACGCCAGCGGTAAGAGTGTGTCGGGCAGAAGAGCGCGCATCAGATGCGCACACGCTTCCACCAAGAAGTGCAGGCGAAACTTGCTCCGTCAGATTGGACCTGTTCGAGGTGACCGAAAAGGAGCCAGCGTTAGGTCTGAGGGATTGATCGGCTCCAGTTGGAGTACTTTCTGCTGACCTAGGCTTCTTTCCTGTTGCTACTGAAGGATGACTGCTTTCGGCGCTTGCGCCTTCAGCTGACTCTGCAGCCTCTTTGCACCGCGCCATCGCCGCCTTCCTTCTTCTCCTTTTCAGTTGACTCTTAGTCAGGAGCTCATCGGAGTGCGCCGCTTCAGGAGCTCGTTCAGCCTTATTGGTTTCCCGAGTCAAACCGTCACCGACGCAACTTTGACCAGCTACCCTTCTATTGAGACAGAGATTAGACGTTCCAGCCGAAGCCTTTCCAGCACTTTCTTTGCCATTCCAGCCCAGAGTACCAAACGAGTCCGAGACAGAGCTGCAGGAGTCTTCTGAAACAAGC
Source organism: Brachypalpus laphriformis (assembly GCA_945910035.1). Taxonomy (NCBI): domain Eukaryota; kingdom Metazoa; phylum Arthropoda; class Insecta; order Diptera; family Syrphidae; genus Brachypalpus; species Brachypalpus laphriformis. The sequence goes on from OX246757.1 coordinate 18,731,893, forward strand.
GCCGCTACTACTTCTGATTCAACGCCAGAGGCGGGGGGTAACAGTATGATGGTTGGGACCTCCAGAATTCTCATCCCGGCCGTAGTCAAAAAGACCACGGATGGATTATCGTTTTCACGAGTACCACCTGGAGTAGATACCGTAAATGTTTGTTCCATCATACTGTCAACAGGTTTTGCGTCACAGTCAAGACGTCTTCAGCCTTTAGTTCGATGTCTTACCTGGGGTCCTTTCGGACCCTTAGGGTCATTGACTCTTAAGCCGTTTCGCCACGTCAAGGCAGCTGAAGAATGGGAACAGTTGAGGTGAGTTCAGTTAATTTTGAGGTAGTAAAGGACTTTGTCTACCTAGGCTCTATGGTGAGCTCCGCAAATGACATCAGTGTGGAGATCAAACGAAGAATTACTCTCGCCAATCGCTGTTTCTATAGGCTGAGGAGGCAGTTGAGGTACAAGGCCCGATATCGAACTACTAAGGCAATACTGTAAAAGGCACTAATCACCCCATTCCTGCTGTATGGCGCAGAGGCATGGACTTTGTCAAAATCGGATGAGGATCCCCTTGCTTATTTGGAGAGAAAAGTTCATCGAGTGATCTTTGGTCCCCTCTGCATAGACGGCGAGTGGAGGGGAAGGTACAATGCCGAACTATACGGCCTATACAAGGACATCGACTTAGCCATAAGAGTTCACTTACAGGACTTAAGATGGCCGGGTCATGTAATGGGGATGAAGCCCATCGAACCAGCTAATTAAGTCTTCGAATTCGCGCATTATAGGATGACCTCGCGGTAGGTGGCGCAAGCAAATATAGAGGGACCTCAACCAACTTGGCGTGCGGAACTGGAGGAAGCTGACTCGTAACCGGAGAGGTTTGTTGGTTGAGGCTCAGGTCCACCCTGGACTGTAACGCCACCTAAGTAAGTAAATAAGTACAAGTAAGTCTGATTGCTCTGGAATTCGGGATTAATTTAAGAAATCAACAAAATTAAAAATAAAAATTAGTAGTAGTAGAAGTGATTTATACTCGTATTGAACACTAGAAAATTCTTACTTTTACTTCATTCAATAATCACAAAATAAGCATTGGCGTTTGCCGTCAGCCGGAAAAACAGATTTCGAAATTTTAAAATAGAATTCAAAATATCTCAATTACTTTATCTATGTAAATTAATTTTAGTTATATTCACTAATTTTTGTAAAAAGCTTCATGCAATATTTCTTGCCTGTATTTTAAACAAAACCTTTCAACTTTGACCGTTTAGTATTGTCCTGATTTCAGTTTCCGGTAGCACGTGTTTATCCCAATGAGTTCGCCTTATCGCCTTAAATACTACCATGAGATGGAAGACGTCTTCTAAGACATGTTAATTGAACAGTGAGCCTTCAAAATTTCGTTCGAATCTACGTATATGGCCTCTAGCCCTGAATATTGTTGAAATAACTTCCACACTGTTTTTTCTTTTAAACAGAAGTGTGACCACGCCCAAATGGTGTGTAGGCAGACCAAAGAGATCTATTGTGCCAGAGGCCTTTTTTCAGGGCAGCAGTACTTCCACTCTCCTTATGAAAGCTATAGTTGCGGCTGCGGAGGAGTTCCTTAAGTCTATTGGAAATATGATATCTTTAAGGAAAAAGCTTCTCCTAATTCTACACAGAGCTACGCACTCACATAGTATGTGCTGCGGTTTCGTCCTCTTCTAAGCAGAGGCGGCAGGTGATATCATCCGTAATTCTAATTTTTTTAAGGTAGTGAAATAGTTGACAGTGACCGGTAAGGAAGCTCACAAGCCTTCTTATGTCGTTTCTGCCGTATTTTGGGATATCAACTGGCCGTTTCTGGAAGGGTTGGATAGCTCTTTTAGCATGTCTGAGACCTTGGGTGTTATTCCAGTAGGAGCTGCACATGTTGCGTTCCCAAATGTTTAGGGTCAGTTTAAAGACGGAATCAGATATTCCGCAGAAAGGTTCACGCCAAATGAACAACTCAGAGGAGCCTTTCCTAGCTACCACTAGACAGCCAGGAAGTCAGATCACAAACAGTTTCCAGATGCCATAACACGTTGAACAGAATATGCAACACCCATGACGTAACTCTCTGCTGGGATCCCGGACATAGCAATATAAAAGGAAACGAGACAGAGGATGAACTAGCCAAAAAGGGATCAGCATTGGATTTTCGATGCACTCGGTTGTCAGTAAAAACTCCAATTGGTGAACTGAAAAGGAAAATAGACCTAAAAGCAAGAGAACTGATTAACTCTGCTTGGCACGCCAGAAGCGACTGTATCATATCTCGTAGCTTATGGCCGAGAGGGGATGAAAACAGAACAAAAGACCTTTTGGCGATGAATAAAAAAGAGATTCGCATCTTAACAGGTGCGCTAACAGGACACTGCGCGATAGGGGTAATGGCCGTTAGATTAGGCGTCACACACCCGACCACTGCATGAGCTGTCAAAATATAGGGAGGGTTTTAGAAATGATTGCGAAACAAATATCGCCTTAAATGTATCACTTAGAACACCTTGTGAACTAGAGAACGAAATTGATCCTTTCGTGGAAGCAATTCAAAGAGCGGCATGGAGAAACACTCCTTCTAGAAGCTATAAGATCAACCGCATCGAAAAGTATCGTATGGAAATCGTTGAACTGGTGAGAGAGAAACGAAAAGCACGAAATAAATGGCAAAGCACTCGCGCACCGCAGCATAAAACGGTCCTTAACTGACTATGCAATCGCCTTAAAGATAGCATTCGCGAATTTAAAAGCAAAAAGATAGCGACCTATCTTGAAAATCTCTCCGGTGAAAGAGAATCAAATTATTCGCTTTGGAAAGCGCTAAAAGGCATCCGGAAACCTCAAATGCAAGCACCACCAATTCGGAAAATCGATGGAAACTGGGCCAAGAGCAACAAAGAAAACGCAGAACTTTTTGCTTTGCACTCAGAAGAAACGTTTAAGCCGTATTGAACACTAGAAAATTCTTACTTTTACTTCATTCAATAATCACAAAATAAGCATTGGCGTTTGCCGTCAGCCGGAAAAACAGATTTCGAAATTTTAAAATAGAATTCAAAATATCTCAATTACTTTATCTATGTAAATTAATTTTAGTTATATTCACTAATTTTTGTAAAAAGCTTCATGCAATATTTCTTGCCTGTATTTTAAACAAAACCTTTCAACTTTGACCGTTTAGTATTGTCCTGATTTCAGTTTCCGGTAGCACGTGTTTATCCCAATGAGTTCGCCTTATCGCCTTAAATACTACCATGAGATGGAAGACGTCTTCTAAGACATGTTAATTGAACAGTGAGCCTTCAAAATTTCGTTCGAATCTACGTATATGGCCTCTAGCCCTGAATATTGTTGAAATAACTTCCACACTGTTTTTTCTTTTAAACAGAAGTGTGACCACGCCCAAATGGTGTGTAGGCAGACCAAAGAGATCTATTGTGCCAGAGGCCTTTTTTCAGGGCAGCAGTACTTCCACTCTCCTTATGAAAGCTATAGTTGCGGCTGCGGAGGAGTTCCTTAAGTCTATTGGAAATATGATATCTTTAAGGAAAAAGCTTCTCCTAATTCTACACAGAGCTACGCACTCACATAGTATGTGCTGCGGTTTCGTCCTCTTCTAAGCAGAGGCGGCAGGTGATATCATCCGTAATTCTAATTTTTTTAAGGTAGTGAAATAGTTGACAGTGACCGGTAAGGAAGCTCACAAGCCTTCTTATGTCGTTTCTGCCGTATTTTGGGATATCAACTGGCCGTTTCTGGAAGGGTTGGATAGCTCTTTTAGCATGTCTGAGACCTTGGGTGTTATTCCAGTAGGAGCTGCACATGTTGCGTTCCCAAATGTTTAGGGTCAGTTTAAAGACGGAATCAGATATTCCGCAGAAAGGTTCACGCCAAATGAACAACTCAGAGGAGCCTTTCCTAGCTACCACTAGACAGCCAGGAAGTCAGATCACAAACAGTTTCCAGATGCCATAACACGTTGAACAGAATATGCAACACCCATGACGTAACTCTCTGCTGGGATCCCGGACATAGCAATATAAAAGGAAACGAGACAGAGGATGAACTAGCCAAAAAGGGATCAGCATTGGATTTTCGATGCACTCGGTTGTCAGTAAAAACTCCAATTGGTGAACTGAAAAGGAAAATAGACCTAAAAGCAAGAGAACTGATTAACTCTGCTTGGCACGCCAGAAGCGACTGTATCATATCTCGTAGCTTATGGCCGAGAGGGGATGAAAACAGAACAAAAGACCTTTTGGCGATGAATAAAAAAGAGATTCGCATCTTAACAGGTGCGCTAACAGGACACTGCGCGATAGGGGTAATGGCCGTTAGATTAGGCGTCACACACCCGACCACTGCATGAGCTGTCAAAATATAGGGAGGGTTTTAGAAATGATTGCGAAACAAATATCGCCTTAAATGTATCACTTAGAACACCTTGTGAACTAGAGAACGAAATTGATCCTTTCGTGGAAGCAATTCAAAGAGCGGCATGGAGAAACACTCCTTCTAGAAGCTATAAGATCAACCGCATCGAAAAGTATCGTATGGAAATCGTTGAACTGGTGAGAGAGAAACGAAAAGCACGAAATAAATGGCAAAGCACTCGCGCACCGCAGCATAAAACGGTCCTTAACTGACTATGCAATCGCCTTAAAGATAGCATTCGCGAATTTAAAAGCAAAAAGATAGCGACCTATCTTGAAAATCTCTCCGGTGAAAGAGAATCAAATTATTCGCTTTGGAAAGCGCTAAAAGGCATCCGGAAACCTCAAATGCAAGCACCACCAATTCGGAAAATCGATGGAAACTGGGCCAAGAGCAACAAAGAAAACGCAGAACTTTTTGCTTTGCACTCAGAAGAAACGTTTAAGCCGTTCGACGGCCCTTCGCTAACGCCCGACTCCCCAGTCACGACATCTGACAACTTTAAAGTAAAAAAAGTTGCATTGATTGAACTGAGAGAAGTGATTAAAAATTTAGAGACAAAAAAAGCTCCGGGTTACGACTTGATAATGGCGCAGGTAGTCAAGGAATTGCCGAATAAAGCTATTATCAAACTGCTCTATTTGATCAACGCTTCGTTCAGATTGCTTTATGTTCCGAGGCAATGGAAAGTCGCCGAGATTATAATGGTCCCGAAACCAAGCAAACCGCTAAATGAGAAGAAATCATATCGGCCTATTTCCCTATTGCCGGTTATCTCAAAAATATTTGAAAAACTTCTTTCCAAACGTCTACAGCCCGTAATCGACGAAAGACGTCTCAATCCTGACCATCAGTTTGGATTTAGAATTAAACATTCTACAATTGACCAAGTCCACACAATAACTGACGTGATTGAGAAAGCTCTGGAAGAAAAAAAGATTTGTTGTGGTGTATTTTTTGACGTCTCACAAGCTTTCGATAAGGTTTGGCACGAAGGCTTGGAGTATAAATTGCAACGACTACTGCCACGGCAATTCCTTCTAATCTTACTATCGTATCTCACCGAGAGACTCTTTCGTGTTAAGCACGGAAACGATTACTCTGACTTCAAGGAGATTGCGGCCGGAGTTCCACAAGGAAGTGTCCTTGGCCCGCTTCTATATGTACTCTACACGCGTGATATCCCGCAGGAAAGAAACTGTGTCGTCGCCACGTTTGCGGACGATACGGCGATATTGACCACGGGCGAAACTATTGAAGCAGCAACTGGAAAGCTGCAACATGCTATTAATAAGGTCCACGCTTGGATGAATTCTTGGCGTATTGTGCTGAACGAAAGCAAATCTACTCACGTTAACTTTACCTATAAAAAAGTGGATAGATTACCTCTATATCTTAACTCGGCTCAAATACCGCAAACGAAGCAAAATATCTAGGAATGACTCTAGATGTTAAGCTCAAATGGAAATCACACGTAAAAAAGAAACGCGACGAGCTCGAAAACAAATACCGACAAATGTACTGGCTACTCGGAAAACATTCGAAGTTGAGCCTGTTGGGACAGAATAGCTTCCTAAGTTACGTATCTTATAGCAATTTAAATCTGGCGCCTAGTTTCGACCAATCGCCATAATTTTTTTTATATAAGAGATTAGTTAATAGAACCATTTGCGGTAGTCTAGATTTTTATGTTCCACTCTCTTAGAATTAAACCGACAATTTGAAATGTATAAAAGAAAATATGAAATAAAACTTTAGCTTCTTTTTTGTACAAAGCCATCAGTGGTCGAAACCTTGCCTTTTAGTTTTCGCTCGTCGTCGTATTCGCTGAATTTAAACTCATCGTCGCTCACTTTCGTCCACAGGAAGAAAATTCAACATCAATCTTCCAACCATAAAGTAGAGGTTGATAGTTGACGGTCAGTAAAAACCTACGACCGTACATTTTGGCGCCCATACGTGTAAGGGAGAAAGTATCCCATAGTTAAACACAATATTAAATTTTCGGGGAAAACAATAAAGCATATGTGAAAAAACTAATACATCATATTGACAATAGACATATAAGTGAAATACATGAAAAACTATTAAAAATATCGTGTCGGTTCGGGTTTTTTCGCGTGTGATAAGTGCAGAAGCCAAAACCATCAAGTATCCAACAGGACAACACGAATAAATTGTCACCTAGACAAAGGAAATTGACTACAGAGGTGTAAAAGGAACCAGGGAAGATAAGTAAAACATCTCCCAACCAGGTACGTCAAAAATCGCCTTTCAATCGAAGCTGCGCACACCATTCGCCGCAATAAATTCAAGTACCAGAATAGAAAATTTAATAATACATAGAAAAGTTATTGAAACAACAGCGCATCTTCGACGGAATTGTGATATGCATGCAAATAATTATTATATTCAATATTAAAAGACAAAATCTACATAATGTATCATAATATCTAAAAAATAAAATAAAATTACATAATTGCTGCATTCAATTGGGAATTGTTTATTGGCGTAAAAAGTTATCCGTAGAAATCGTAATCGTAGTTATCATTGGAAATTCAAATTTAGAATCCACAAAAGCTTCTTATACAATTTGACCGCATTTTACAATACACAAAGCTTTTCTTTTGCCGCTACACTGCGTAAACCATTTTGCCATATTCCACTTTCGCCGTAGGCTTAAAGCACACACACGCATTATTTCTATTGTACTTTATCGTCATTCGTACTCTCGCTTTCAAATCACAGACACTGAAGTCAACCCTTATCGTGGAATCAATTCTTGGTTGCTGTCGCTGCTGTTATTGGAATTCGCCGCCAGTAAAGCTTCATCACGCTTGTCGTTGCATAGACCTACATTTCGCTCGAACGTACAAAGCTATTGAGCTTTTTTTTTCTCGTCGTCGTCGCCGGAGTGGGTGCTGCATTGATCATATGCAATGAAGGGAAGCTTTCGCTTGGAAAGTAATTTCTTCGTTGACAGTTTTTGAATCCATAATAGTTTGAATTCTTTAAACATTCACTACAAATAAAATTGAGTACCACTGTTCACAATCACATTTGAAAGTAATTTATTTCTAATTAACCATTTACTTCGTCAATTTTGAATTTTTAACTCATCTTACATCACTTTCGTTGTTGGATTACTTCGTCGTTTCCTCGCCGGAGTAATCTCGTCGTTGGATTAATTTTTCGCCGCAAGATTGAGCTCTGCCAATACGTTGTGCAATAGGGTTGCCAACTACCAACACTTTTCTAGTTTTATTTTTCGGTTTGCTACGTTCGTTGGGGAAAAGGGAAAAATAAATTCCTGTTTTTAAAAATAATAATCAGAAAATATGACAACTGAGTTATCCATTGAGGAACTGAAGCGGTTGCGCTCTTCAACCAAGGGCAACATTACTAGGATCAAAAATATTGTTGAGGCTAAATCTCTTTCGGCTACGGAATTGGAATGCCGTCTAGGAATTTTGGAATCCCATTTTAAGCAAATTTTAGCGTGCCAAACTCGAATTGAGCGTTCAGAACCGGCTGATAGTGGTCGAGGTGAATTGGAAGACCTTTATATTTCAACAAAAACAAAAATTCAATCGCTTTTAGGGCCTAACAGACGCAATAGCTCTGCAGACTTGTCCTTTACAGTTCCTCATTACACAAAAAATCATTTGCCTAACCTCAAATTACCCCGATTTAATGGAAAATATTCAGAGCATAAAAATTCATACATTCTTTTAAAACTCTTGTCGATAATGAGCCGAATTTGACTGCAAATTCAATCATCTTTTGGCCTGCTTGAGTGATCAAGCTTTAAGTACTGTTAAAGCTTTTCAAGTCACGGAGGAGAATTACCCTAAGGCATTAGCACGACTGAAGGATCGTTACGATAACGATTGCCTTATATTTTTACAATATATTTCCGAACTGTTTGAGCAACCAAAGGTTTCCAAGTCTTCTGCATCGGAACTTAGAGGTTTAGTAGACAGGACAACTGCTGTTTTCAATTCGCTTCAGTCGATAGGCTCGGTCGAAGATATCTGCAATGCCATTGTAATACACATCGCCATGTCTAATGTAGATCCGGAATCGAAGTGGGACGAATATCTGGATTATAAGAAGCTGCCTAAGTGGAGTGAATGTTCAGCAGTCCTTAGCAAGAGAAGTCAATACCTTGAGGCTCGTGATAGCAAGCAGTTGAGATCGCATTCCGATCAACGAATTTCTAGCAAGCAAAGACCATCGCATTCAGGCTATCGCCCTCAATTGTCGTTAGCAGCTTCACAAAAGGCCTGTTTGTTCTGCCGAGATAGTGGTCACTCTATTCCAGGTTGCTCAGCCTTTAATAAGTTGGCTGTAATGGAAAGGTTCACAAATGTTAAAAGGCTAGGACTTTGTTTAAATTGCTTGGGCAAGGGCCATAGCTTTTCAAAATGTCCTTCGTCGTACAGGTGTAAAGTTTGCAAACAAACACACCACAGTCTTTTCCATCGACCTCAACAATTTGAAACCAGTACTAGGAGTGAGGAACAGGGTAAGCAATCATCACCAGTGGCAACAAGTCACACTGCTTCGGAAAAGGAGAAACCTTCTATAGCTCAGGTAATCCTAGCGACGGCATTGGTTCTTGTTCAGGATTCAAGTGGAAGTTTTCAATTGGGTCGAATGTTGCTCGATTCTGGTTCCCAAGTCAACTTTATAAATGAAAGGTTTGCTAACTCCTTGCGTCTTAAAAGGCAAAGAAAAAATGTAAACATGGTCGGAATAGGGGTAGCTGAAACAAAAATTAACTTTCAGACACAAACGACGATTCGATCGCGTTTCAATAATTTTGAAACATCGTTGGAGTTTTTGGTAGCACCTTCTATTACTGCGTATCAGCCGGAAGCAGCTCTCAACATCGCAAATTGGAATCTGCCTCAAAATTTAGAATTCGCAGATGAGCATTTTAATAAACCATCACAAATTGACTTGCTGCTAGGGGCTGAGTCGTTCTTTGATCTTCTTCAAGTAGGGCAAATAAAGCTTGGGGAAGGACTACCATCTCTACAAAAAACATCTTTAGGATGGATCGTGTCAGGAAGATATACAAAACCTGCTAACCCGACGAAACAGTTCTGCTTCCTGAACTCTAATGACGATTCGCTCGAGCAATATGTGGAGAAGTTCTGGGAACTAGAACAGATTCAAGACCAAAGACCCCAGTGGACTAAGGAACAACAGGAGTGCGAGGCTCATTTTAGGACAAACCTTGAGGTTCTACATAATGGCCGACTTATGGTTCGTCTACCCTTTAAACGCGAACCCAACTGTCTCGGAGCTTCGTATGATATAGCCTTTAGACGATTCTTAGCGTTGGAACGAAGACTTGGCAAAAATGAATCCTTGAAAGCCCAATATGTAGCGTTTTTAGATGAATACGAGGCCTTGGGACATATGACACTGGTGAAGGATCCCAAGCTAGATGAACCCCACTACTACCTACCTCATCACTGCGTTGTAAGGCCAGAAAGCAAGTCCACAAAGCTTAGGGTGGTTTTCAATGCTTCCTGCTGCACTTCATCTCATCTGTCATTGAACGATACGCTCATGGTTGGTCCAACTATTCAGGCCGAGCTGTTCATAATTCTTCTTCGCTTTCGTTTGCATAGATTTGTCCTCACCGCAGATGTCGTAAAAATGTTTCGTCAATTTTTAGTTCACCCATCTCATCGTAGATTTCAATACATCCTTTGGAGAAAAAACGAAACTACTGCGGTACAAACATACCAATTAAATACCATCACATATGGTACATCGTCAGCTCCGTTTGCTGCTGTTCGTTGCCTTAAGTACTTGGCAGAAACAAACAAAAATAAATTTGAAGTAGGTCCTCAGGTAATAGAAGAAGATTTTTATGTTGGCGATCTTATTACTGGAGATGATGATCTGGACTCATTGCTACGGAAACAAAAGGAAGTTGTTGCCATCTTACATTCAGCAGGGCTAGAGCTATCCCAATGGATGAGCAATCACCCCACTATAATGGAGGCTGCTACCTCGTTTCAAAAGGAGATTAAATTTACCGAACCTGGTCTCACTAGTACATTAGGCATAACCTGGAATCCGTTAGCAGACGAATTTAGCTTTTCGTACAACCCAACTAGAAACTACTCCAAATACACAAAAAGGTCGATTCTTTCCCTTTCATCTTCGCTCTTCGATCCGATGGGACTGTTAAGTCCAATAATTATCAGAGCAAAGGTAATTCTTCAAAATCTGTGGATTGAGAAAATAGACTGGGATGCATCTATTCCCCAAAGTGCCGATACTCAATGGAGAGAGTTTATGACTGATCTCCATTCCTTGCAAAATCTATCTGTCCCTAGATTTGCCTTGATAGGAAATCGCCAAAGCTATCAGATACATGGCTTCGCAGATGCCTCTATGCATGCATATGGGTGTTGCATATATCTTCGAGCTACAGATACATCCGGAACGGTACAAGTGAGGCTTCTAGTCGCCAAGTCTAGAGTAGCACCGGCAAGTAGGAAACAACTTCCGCGGTTAGAACTTTGTGCAGCTCACTTACTAGCGAAGTTGTGGGAAAAGATAAAACCTATCTTCAAGGGAACTCAATCAGAGGTCTACTTTTGGACGGATGCTGCTATAGTTTTACACTGGATCGCCACACATTCGTCAAAACTAACAACCTTTGTGGGAAATCGAGTAGCCGAGATTCAGGAGAAGACAAAGAGTGTCGTGTGGAAGCACTTGCCCACTGGCGAGAATCCAGCGGATATCGTTTCGAGAGGTTGTACGGTTGAGGAACTCTTGACGTCAATATGGTTCAGAGGCCCACAATTTTTGCTACGCCCAATAGAAAACTGGCCAATTAATTTTGAAGTTTCGCTTTCACAAGAAGATCTTTTGCTGGAAAAACGACGAACGGTGCTGCTCTGTAAGAAACCAGAACCTAATTTTTTACTTGAGGTAGTCGAGCGGTTCAGTTCCTACCTAAAAATTCTTCGCGTATTCGCTTATGTTATACGATTTTGTAGAAGAAAGGGAAATCGTAAGTTACCAACCACCTTGGCAGTTTCGGAGATGAATGAAGCTCTTCTGAGAATCGTAAACCTCATTCAAGTTAATTCATATTCGGAGGAAATTAACGCCATCAAAGCACAACAACCTCTAAAAGGGGCAATAAAATGTTTTAATCCGTTCCTGCAGGATACAGACGGCATCGAACTACTTCGTGTTGGAGGACGGCTGAAGCATGCTTGTATTCCGGAGGAGAGCAAATACCCCTTGTTGCTTCCCAAAACACGATCCCGGGTTCGGACGGACGGGTCAGAGTAGCTGATGTGAGGACCTCAAAGGGAACGACAAGACGTCCGATTCGCAAGCTAGCAACAATACCCTCTTGAAAGATTGTACTTTCAAAGGCGGCAGAATGTTGGGACAGAATAGCTTCCTAAGTTACGTATCTTATAGCAATTTAAATCTGGCGCCTAGTTTCGACCAATCGCCATAATTTTTTATATAAGAGATTAGTTAATAGAACCATTTGCGGTAGTCTAGATTTTTATGTTCCACTCTCTTAGAATTAAACCGACAATTTGAAATGTATAAAAGAAAATATGAAATAAAACTTTAGCTTCTTTTTTGTACAAAGCCATCAGTGGTCGAAACCTTGCCTTTTAATTTTCGCTCGTCGTCGTATTCGCTGAGTTTAAACTCGTCGTCGCTCACTTTCGTCCACAGGAAGAAAATTCAACATCAATCTTCCTACCATAAAGTAAAGGTTGATAGTTGACGGTCAGTAAAAACCTACGACCGTACAGAGCCTACATAACAAACTGCTTATATATAAGCAAGTGCTAAAGCCTGTGTGGACGTATGGTATACAACTATGGGGTTGTACCAAGAAAAGCAATAGAAACATCATACAGACTTTTGAAAATAAAGTTCTTAGAACGATCGTTAACGCACCGTGGTATGTACGTAACGAAGATATTCATCGAGATCTGGGAATTCCCGGCGTCGTCGAAGAGATAACAAAATTTGCGCGTAAACACAAAGATCGTGTTCACGGCCATTGTAACCGTACCGTCATTCAACTACTTGACGCGAATGCGAATAATTCAATTCGTCGTCTGCAAAGGATAAAACCTTTTGACCTCGCGTCATAGTATATGCCGGCCGCGAAAAAGGCAGGAACTTTCATTGGAATTTAACCTGCCTAGAGTTATATATTCGTACGAACATTTTTTTTTCTCCAAAAGTCACGTGTATCGTAAGTGAAAATAAAACTGCTGGATAAGCGTCGGCTTAGTTGTACTATTACATTTGAGGAGAGGTGTTTTTTTAGTGAGTAAAAATCTCACACTACCATAAGCACGCTCGGTCGGGCCTTATGGTGTCTTTAGAAGATTTTTCACCTACTCTCGGCAAAAAAAAAAAAAAAATATTGGGGAGACAGAAACCATCAACAACTTTTATGCGATTGCCCATATCTGAGAAATAGGTTTTTTGACGAACTAGAGGATCTCATACAAGCCCCACTAACGAACATGATAGGCTTCATAAAGAGCACAGGCTGGTTCACAACAGAACCCACCGAAAGATAATTATTTAAGTATAGGCTTCACACTACTACAAAGGGAAACACAATGGACCGAATGGCCCCCGTGATAAGCACCTAGGTGCACTTCCCCCCAACCTAGCCTAACCTAGCTAGCAGGTCTGCAGTTTCGTTGCAGTCAACGCCTCCATGACCCGGTAGCCACCACAATTTTACTTTATTGTATCGGGCCAAGTTTTTAAACTATCGAAGCAGCTTAGAACTAATTTTGAACTGATCAAGTGGGAGATCAGTGCTTTAAGCCCCGCTTGGCTATCGGTGAGTATGTGGATAGATGCCTGAGTGCAAGTTTATGGTAGTCTTGGAAATAATTCAATTCCCTCAGGTCATATTGAAGAGTTCGATACGTGAGTCTGATTTGACTCTCTTGGGCTTTCACTTTAAATGAATCACGGGTAGATAGATCGATCTTTATCAACAGTTCCTGAAGTGCCTCTCTCCAAGATGTAGGATTGCAATCCGCTGTTTAGTATCATGAATGTCGCAGAGCCTGGACCATTCAAGGAAAATTTGTTGCCTATGGTGTATTATGTGTATTGCAACTAAATTCTGAAGCCTCTGACTCGAGAAGTACATTGCTTTTAAACTTTAAAACTTTTAAAAGTGCAGTTTTATTGCGAAGATGTACAAAGGGGACAGTGCGGTTTCCAGGTGAAGCGTGTTTCCCGGTAACCTGCAATTTTTTTTAATAAAGTATCTTGGCAGATTTTAAACTTCTTCAAACTGAAAGATACCTCATAGCATTGGACCCACACTTGGGCGCAATAACACATGATGGAGATAACCACTGGTTCATAGACTTTATATTTTGTACAAAGCGGAGCGTTATTTTTGGAAAATATGCCCTTCCTATTGCAGTTATTACTTACTTAGGCGGCGCTACAGTTCGGGGTGAAACTGGGCCTCAACCAACAAGCCTCTTCATTTAGCTCGGTCTTTAGCTAATTGCCTCCAGTTGCGCACTCCAAGTTGGTCGAGGTCCCCTTGAACTTGTGCGCCTCCTGCGGCGATAATTCCCTCTACTGCGTTGTCCCTCGGGGTTAGATTCGAAGACTCTGCGGGCCGGAATGTTGGTGTCCAATCGCTTTGCATGTCCTAGCCATCTCAGACGTCCAATACGCAGTTTTTTGACTAGGTCGATGTCGCTGTACAGCTCGTATAGTTCGTGATTGAATCTTCTCCTCCAAAATCCGTCAACGCAACCGGGACCGAAAATCTTATGAAGAATTTTTCTCTCGAAACGATGAAGGATATCTTCATCCTCTTTTAATAAAGTCCAAGTTTCAGCACCGTGAAGCAGGACTGGGATGATCAGGGTCTTATATAGAGTCTCCTTAGTTGTTCGAGATAGGGCTTAACTGTTGGATTGTCTTATAAGCCCAAAAAACAGCGATTGGCAAGAGTTATTCTTTGCTTGATTTCTGCGGCCTTGAAATCGATAAAGAGGTGGTGAGTCTCGATTTGGAATTCTTGGGCTTTCTCTAGGATCTGCCGAAGTGTGAAGATTTGATCGATGGTGGACTTTCCTGGCCTGAAACTGAAGGCTGTTGATAAAAGGTTTCAGGCGTTCACACAATATCGCAGAAAAGATCTTGTATGCGATATTGAGGAGACTGATGCCTCTATAATTGGCGCAGTTGAGGGGGTCTCCTTTCTTGTGGATCCAGCAAACGATGCTGAGATTCTATTCATCAGGCATACACTCGTCTGACCAAATCTAAGAGATGAGTTGGTGTATGCACTCTACCAATTCATCACCAGCTGCCTTCAAAAGTTCGGCCGGTAAGCCGTGCAGTTGATTACCTTTTTTTCCTTCTTTGAGTGTTTCCTGCAGGTGCTCATTTAACACCACTCGCGGTGTTAAATGACTCCTTTACGTTATCAAGTTCTTCGTTTTGGTAAAACCATTTTTCGTCCCTAACGAAGGGCTCGGTTCCGTTTCGGAATACTTCTATTTTGGACTTGCTTGTATTCAGTTTTAGGTTCCAGAAAGAGCGACTGTCTC
Source organism: Brachypalpus laphriformis (assembly GCA_945910035.1). NCBI lineage: Eukaryota > Metazoa > Arthropoda > Insecta > Diptera > Syrphidae > Brachypalpus > Brachypalpus laphriformis. Next base: position 18,746,972 of record OX246757.1, read on the forward strand.
GAATCCCTTTTATCTCCGCAGTCAGATGTTCACCCCACAGGCGGAACAGTAGAAATGCGGTGAAGTGGGAGGGTTATGATCCCTAGTTTTCGGTTCATAACCTCGCTGATAAAAGGAAGAAGAAGAAGAAGGAGAAGCAGAAGAAGTCAGATGTTCAATGTACCTTTTCTGTTTTTCTTTGCGTAGCGTTTTGTATGCTTTATTGGCCTGCTGATACATAATTTTGGCGATATTGCTGCCTGTTTTTCAAATTAAGTGAAGGAGAGCGAACGATTTTCTCCTATGTAGCTGCCGCACAATCCCAGTCAAACCATTCTTATTTCTTCTTACACCTTTGTGTGGACTGAGAAGGTCCCGCAACCTCTAAGATACAGGAAGTAAGTACCTCAGGACCGCGAATGGACTGAAACTTGGTTTCGTTTACAGCGCTTATCTTCTGATCTAGGTATATTTTGTATCGGCTAGCAAAACTTTCCTTCCTTTTCGGTAGTAACCTCATTGGAGAGTCGGTTGTTTGTGGGGATGCTTCAAAGTTTACGATAATAGTTACAAGCATGTGATCAGAAAAGATTAGCTCTTTTACTTTTAAGTCGGTTATGTATTGCAACCACTTTCCTCGCACCAGACAGTAGTCGTTCGTTTAACAAGCAGTGCCTCTGGAAAATCATCACTTTTAGATTACCCGTTTACTACTTTGAGTCCAATCCAAAACTAAAAATGAAGGACTGTGCACTCAAAAGACCTATTGGTCTATTACAGGCCCTGATGCGAAATGAAATAAGCTGCACACAATTCTTTTAAATAGGTGAGAAAGTCTCGACATATTACTGCTATTATATGCTGACATAACCACAGGCAATAATATTTTATGCACTAAAACATAAGGTTATATAGCTACGGTAGCCGTACCCTCACCTTCACCCAGACGTCTGCAGTATCAGCAGTAAATCAGTACATTCAACTCCACGCTGATACCTGCAGAATCAGCATCAAATTCACCTTTACAGTTATTTCTACATCTCACGCTGACGCCCTTAAATATCAAATTCTAGGAAAGCGCGTGCAATGCATGCACAGCTAATTTCGCATTTTGCATTCGCATAAGGAATGTTTTAGGATCAAATATCGAACACGCGCATGCATTGCACTCTTCAATGATAAGCAACATATTTGTATAAATAGGAGTAGTTAGTTCAGTAAGTTTTTGGTCTTTAAAGAATAAAGCATGAATTAATAATCGAAATCTTTTATTTAACGTTGATTTTTTTTGATAATTCCCTCGCGAGTAAACATAACTGGCGCAGTCGGGCAGTCCTCAACACGAGTGTTAATAAGTGAACGCAATTCGAAAATTATTATACAAATTTATTTAAACTGTAAGCTGGGCCTAATTGAAGATGGAGCTCATCGACTAAATGAGGACCTCAAACAGGTTTTACTTTGGGCAGAAAGAAACTCTTTAAAGTTGAATCCACTTAAGTCAAAATGTTTAATCATCAACAAAAATAAACTTGATACAGATTATTTCCCAAAGATATATCTTGGAACTTCTGAAATTGAGTACATTGACAAAGTAAAAAAATTAGGCATATGGTTTAACCGAACTCTCAGTTGGGAAGATCATATTCAGACAATTATTGGTAAAGTGTATGGTTGTTTAAGGAACTTATCACTATCTCAGTATTTCACGCCGCAAGATACAAGATTAATGCTAGTTAAGACCTTAATTCCTCCACTTATTACTTATGGGTTCCAAATTTTCTGTAGTCTGAGTGCCGGAATGAAAAGAAAGCTTATAGTTGCCTTTAATATCATCACTCGCTATGTCTTTCTACTCAGGAGATACGACCACGTTTCCCCTTTTCGCAACAAAATTCTCGGCTGTACTTTGGAAGCGTACTTGGATTACTTAGTCATATCTTATTTGCATAAAATCATTATCAGTAAACAACCACCATATTTGCATGAAAAGATACATTTATTTCGGTCATCTCGCTCACCCTCTATTTTGCAACCTTATTTTTCATGCCTTATTACTGAGCGTCAGTTTTTCCCTCATGCTGTCCGCCTTTGGAATGCATTGCCCCTCAGCATTAGAAGGCTGCACAATAATGATCGATTCGATGAATATCTATTTCTTTATCTGGCTCATAGGTAGAATTTTGAAATTAGCTTGAAATTTATTTAAAATTATTACATGAATTTGTTTAACTGTTATTTTTTCATAGGTAAGTATTTAAATATATAATAATTAGCATCATAGCTTTATTAAGTAATTATATCATTATTTCCCTCTGTTATTTTAAATTTCATTCGTATGCAATAATGCTTTTTTGTAATTACACTTTTACTTTTTTAAAGATTGTTACAGTCTAATGTAAGAGATACAAAGTTGATAATAAGTGAAATGAAATATCATACAATCGAGTGAAAATCGAACGAATATCGAAGCACCAAGCCAATTAACCATAAAATATTTTTCAAGCGAAAATTGAAGAATCTTTTTAACAAAATTATTCGTTTATCAACCGCAAATCAAAATTGAGCGACGAAAACAAGCTTATCATTTTCAAAGTTATATTCCAAGCTATAATATTTTACGGGTCTCCTGTCTGGGGTATATGTGCAAAAATGCACATTAGGAGACTACAAATAACGCAAAATATGTTGCTGAAATTAATATTAAACCTACCGTGGTACTTTTCTACCGAAGAATTGCACCAAATTGCTAATGTGGATAAAGTTCCGGTCAAAATTACAAAATTATGCGACCGTTATATTGTGTCTTGCATGTCATTTGAGAACAACCTGATTTCAAATTTAGTTGGTTAAATTATCGCAGAATCTATTTATTCAAGTATATGTATTTATTTATTATTTGTTATTTATTATTTATTATTTATTATTTATTATTTATTATTTATTATTTATTATTTATTATTTATTATTTATTATTTATTATTTATTATTTATTATTTATTATTTATTATTTATTATTTATTATTTATTATTTATTATTTATTATTTATTATTTATTATTTATTATTTATTATTTATTATTTATTATTTATTATTTATTATTTATTATTTATTATTTATTATTTATTATTTATTATTTATTATTTATTATTTATTATTTATTATTTATTATTTATTATTTATTATTTATTATTTATTATTTATTATTTATTATTTATTATTTATTATTTATTATTTATTATTTATTATTTATTATTTATTATTTATTATTTATTATTTATTATTTATTATTTATTATTTATTATTTATTATTTATTATTTATTATTTATTATTTATTATTTATTATTTATTATTTATTATTTATTATTTATTATTTATTATTTATTATTTATTATTTATTATTTATTATTTATTATTTATTATTTATTATTTATTATTTATTATTTATTATTTATTATTTATTATTTATTATTTATTATTTATTATTTATTATTTATTATTTATTATTTATTATTTATTATTTATTATTTATTATTTATTATTTATTATTTATTATTTATTATTTATTATTTATTATTTATTATTTATTATTTATTATTTATTATTTATTATTTATTATTTATTATTTATTATTTATTATTTATTATTTATTATTTATTATTTATTATTTATTATTTATTATTTATTATTTATTATTTATTATTTATTATTTATTATTTATTATTTATTATTTATTACTTGTTATATGTTATTTAATATCTACCTGTTATTTATTGATTATTTGTTAATTTATTCATTGTATAGTTTATTTATCTTCTCGTTAATGTTGTCATCTATTTATTATTTTACTTATATCTTTAATCAACGAAATTTGAATAAATTTAGTGCACCAGTTTTCCCATCTCCCCCTCTCTCATCTCAAAATCGAAATACACAATTATGTATTATACATATATGGTATATAGTACCTTAATTGAATGAAGGTTTTTCATGTAGCTTTTCCTTCGAAAAAATTGTGAATGAATCTGTGATATAATTGTAGAAATTGTTAATAAATTTTTCAGTAGTAAGGTAGCAATTAAGCCAAATCTCTATAAAATGTGCAATTTAGTCTATAAAAAATGTATTATTCTGGCAACAATAAAGATATCTACCTATCTATCTTTTTAACAAAACTGCTAAAGTGCATATTCACAATCAAGTCGTATAAAGCCGTCATTAAGCGAAAATTAATCAAAGTGCTAAAGTGCGACCGAAGTGCAAATTCACAATAACATCGTATAAAGCCGTCATTAAACGAAATTAATAAAAGTGCTAATATCGACAGTGTTAGGGCTGTGATCCCTTGTTTTCGGATCATAGCCTCGCTGATAAAAGGAAGAAGAAGAAGATCGACAGTGTTATTTTACATTCGGCGACTTCTAAGTCCTTGGTTGAAGAGAACCAAAATATCAAAAATATCGAACTTTCAGCAACGAGGGAAACAACATCAATGAAGATCACGTTCCTGTTAATTTTATTGTAAGAGCCTTATGATAACATTAAAAAAAAAATATATATATATATATATTATATAGAATATACTTAAAATCAAAGTACATATTTGAAACTATATTTTATAAAATTTGAAACCAATCAGGGGTAATTTTACTAAGAACAAGAACTCTTAATTTACTTATTTGTTAACTCCCAGTAATTGGAAAACAAGTGCTTTACTTTACTCTATATTTTGTAAATTTGTGATAAAAAGGAAAATGTCTAATCCTATCCTTACACCTGCAAAATGAATCCTTCCCTCTGATCCTCAATCAGAACCTGGAACATCTTCAACAAACACAATGTCCTTAACGAATGATACTAGTGCGAATCAGTTTAATTTAACTAACCTCGCGGATTTAAGCACACCTGATATTATTTAAAATCTGCCAAATTTCTATGGAGACCCTAGAGATCTCCAAATTTTCCTAGACTCCGTAGACAGAGTAGAGGCTATTCTGGTTAGATCAAGGACAGATGCAATCACTCGTAGTTCTTGGTTGCAAGCAATTAGGCAAAAGTTCAAAGGAAAAGCGAGCGATAGACCCCGCCTGCACGACGAGCCCCAGAGTTGGGCTGAGATGCGAAAATGTCTGCAAAGACTCTTTTCTGACCATCGTGATCAAAGAACACTCTATAGCGCCTTAAGTAATCTTAGACAAACATCTTCAGTAGGAAATTTGTATGAAGAAATCCTAGAATTAGTCACAGCTCTCAATAGTACCACACAGGCAGACCCAGCAATAAAAGGATTATTAATTGCCCGAAACCTTGCGGAAGGGCTAGATACTTTTATAAAAGGAAGCAATGAACCACTTAAAACGATCCTTCTTTCTAGGAATCCCTCATCATTAGACGAGGCGTACGACATTGCTCTAGGCATTGAACCATGTATTCAGAAATCGAACATTGGCTCTACGTCAACAAGAGCATATGTCTCTGAGTTCCCTAATCGAAATCATAACTCATATCAGCAAATCTACCAAGGACACGATCGGAACCATGTCCAATCCCAAAATAATAGTCCCATAAATAATCGAGGAAACTCTGGCCATTTTAGAAATAATCCGCCCCCGTTCCAAAGAAACTCTGGCCAATATCGAAACAGTAATTACTAGCAAAGAAGAGCAGAACAGATGGACGTAGATAATTCACGTCAATATCGTCAGTCTTCAAACTTTAGGGCTAATAGATCTTCGGGTCAGTCCAATCAATCTCGAATGCAGGTTGATGAAGTACATTCATATGAAAACACTTCACTTCCAACCGAATTGAATAAACCTCGAATCCCAGTAGACGAATTCTTTTCTTACGAAAATTTTTAAGCACAAGCCTCGGACAACAAAATAGTTTAAACATATTAGCCTACGTTAATATCAAAACACCAATTCAGACAATTAAACTATTAATAGACACAGGTGCCTCTAGTTCACTTTTAAGACCTTCTTTAATAAAATCCCACCATATTATAAAAATCAAACCACACGTAATCAAGGCATTTAACCAAAATGCAATAATATCCGAAAAAGTGGAAACCACACTTTTTAAAGAACTCGGAGACGATACTCCACCGGTTACATTTTATCTATTTGACTTTTACGAATATTTTGATGGGATCATAGGATATGATTGATATCTTATCGAAATGCGAAATACAAATAGATCTCCATAAAAATGTAATTAAACGAAGGGGAAATGAAGTAAAAATATTTCATAAGCCCCTAACTCGGACATATTTCTATACTATACCCCCAGATAGTATAACAAATATAGACATACCAGTAGACCAGCAATATGGAGCAATATTGCTGGAGGAACAAACAATTAATAGTGCAGAGCTAATAGGAGGATTATATGAAGCCGAGAATTGGAAAGCTAAAGTCATTATGGAAAATAACACGAATAAAGAAATAAAGGTAACGATACATCAACCCCTAAAAGCACAATGGAAGTAAATAATGTTGCACTGAGCGAATATCAGAACTGCGACTTGCTTCAAGAAATTAGAACAAATCACCTAAATACTAAAGAGAAAAAGATGTTACTAAGTCTCATAGAGAAATATAGTGAGATATTTTATACTGAAAACCAAAATCTAAGTTTTACGAACCAAGTAAAACACAAAATAAAAACAAAAGACGATATTCCAGTGTATGCAAAGACATACCGTTATCCGTATTTACACAGAGAAGAGGTAAAAACACAAATTGACAAAATGTTAAGGCAAGGCATCATACGAGCAAGTCACTCACCATGGTCATCTCCCATCTGGATAGTGCCTAAGAAGACAAACGCTTCCGGAAGAAAAAAGTGGCGACTTGTCGTCGACTACCGAAAGGTTAACGAAAAGACCATAGATGATAAGTACCCAATTCCGAATATCTCTGAAATTCTGGACAAATTAGGACGATCAATGTACTTTACGGCACTAGATTTAGCATCGGGATACCACCAAATAGAGGTCGATCCGGACGATGTCAAGAAAACAGCTTTCACTGTAGAAGGTGGGCATTACGAATACGTTCGTATGCCATTCGGCTTAAAAAATGCCCCGGCCACCTTCCAGAGAGTAATGGATAACGTACTCAAAGAACTCCAAGGAAAAACGTGCCTGGTGTACATGGATGATATTATCATATACTCGACATCATTGGTAGAACATATCCAGAATCTAAAGAAAGTTTTCGATGCTCTCAGGTCAGCAAACCTCAAACTCCAATTGGATAAATCGGAATTCCTGCATAAGGAAGTAGCATTTTTAGAACACATTGTTTCGGAACAAGGCATCAAACCTAACCCAGAGAAAATTAGAGTTGTTAAAGAATACCCACTTCCCAAAACCCCTAAGCAGATAAAGCAGTTTTTAGGTCTGTTAGGATATTATAGAAAGTTCATCAGGGATTTTGCTAAACTTACAAAACCTCTTACGTCAAAACTAAAGAAAGGTGCCAAGATAGACATCAATGAGATGACGTATACTAAATGTTTTGAAACATGTAAAACTCTTTTAATTAGCGACCCAATCCTTGCACACCCTGACTTCGAAAAACCGTTTATATTAACCACTGACGCTTCCAACTTCGCAAATGCAGAACGGAAAAGAATATCCAATCTGCCACGCAAGCAGGACACTTAATGAACACGAAATAAATTACTCCACCATCGAAAAGGAGTTATTAGCAATCGTGTGGTCCACACAATACTCCAGACCCTATCTTTTTGGTAGAAAGTTTAAAATACAAACCGACCATAAGCCACTTCGATGGTTAATGTCATTAAGTCAACCAAATTCTAAGCTGATTCGGTGGAAACTCAAACTTTTTTTTTTTTTTTTTTTTCGATATAAATTTGGTAGGTATCGCAACTAAGTATTAACTTATCAAGCAATTTTTCTTTCACGAAATAAAAACGTTTGGCAGGTTACTTTCCACTGAAGGGTTTCGTCCTTTGTAGTCGGCGCAATAAATTGCTCTCATCCAATATTTGTAGGACTGTATTGTTGACATGTCCGATTAGTCGGTTTCTATGCTTTCTCGCGAAGCTTCTAATTTCAGCTTCGATTGTCGGAATTCCGAGATCCCTGTGGATATCGTCGTTTCTAATATACCACGGTGCTTGGACAATCTCTCTTAGCACTTTATTTTGAAGAGTTTGTTGCAAACTCAAACTTGAAGAATATAATTATGAAGTAGAGTATAAACCCGGCAAAATAAATAATAATGCTGACACACTCTCAAGAATCACAAAGGAAGAAGATAATCTGGATAATATTTCAATGAAGCCAATGGAGATAAACGCTCAGGAATCAGAATCAACAGGAAATACAATTCATAGTGCGGAATTTGACAGTCAAAGTCTTATACCTCTCTCAGAATCATGACTTAATCAGTTTAGAAACCAACATATCATTTTACTAAGACAAAGCGGGAGCGCTTCAATTAAAACGGAAAAAATCTTCTCGAGCTTACGAAAGACAACTGAAACAATACGACGACGATACACTAGTAAATCTAATAAAAGCACATTTTAACCCAAAACAAGTTAACGCAGTATATATTGAGAACAATTCACTTTTTGTAGCTTTTCAGAACGTCTATGAAAAATACTTCTCAAGTGGCAAACAAATGAGAGTACTTCGATGTACAAAATTTAGGAAAGATATAACTAGCGAATTAAAACAGGATAATATTATCAAGAAATTCCATTTCGAAAATAACCATAGAGGAATTGCCGAGTGCTTTGAAAGTATAAAAAGGAATTATTATTTTCCGAACCTTAGAAATAAATTAACACTTTTCATAAACCAATGTGAAATTTGTCAGATAGAGAAATACGAGAGAAGACCTGTGAGACAAAAATTCCAGCTAACTTAAACCCCACACTTCCCCCTAGAAATTTGTCATATAGACATATTCTTTGCGAACTAAGGACGGCCAATCCCTACCATAATTGATAAATTTCCCCGCTTTGCACAAGCTTACCCCCTAGAAACCCGAAATACTCCACACATCAAGGAAGCCTTAATGAAATTCTTTAGTCTCTTTGGAAAGCCAAAACTATTAGTTTCAGATTAGGAAGGTGCAGTCACCACCATAGAAATGAAAGAGTCTTTAGCCCAAAATAATATTGTTATACATTACACTTCAAGCCATTCATCAAATTCAAGTTCTCTGATCGAACAATTCCATTCAACTTTATTAGAACATTTACGTATAATTATGAATAATGCAAAACTGTCATTTGAAGAATCAATCTATAAAGCTTTATATAGCTACAATAACTCAATTAATCAGGCAATTAAATATACACCATTTGAGTTATTCTTTGGTCGAAAATATGACGAAATTCTCGAGCCAAATCCCCAAAACTTAAGAGAACATAGGCAGGAACTCTATAAAGATGCAAATCAGAATAACATAAACCAAAAAGAGAAATATATAAATAAAGCAAATCAGGATAGAGATGAACCCCTAAATTTGCCAACTAATAGGGATGTATTTAGGAAAGAAAAGACAACAAACAAATTACAACATAAATTTAAGAACATGCGAATACAAAGACAAAGTAAAAATGTAGCTTATGACAACCAGGACAGAAAGTTTCACAAAAGTAAAATTAAAAGACCACGTAAATTACAGGTACAGGACAGCATGGACGCAACTCGAAATACAGGACTTGACGAACAGCCCAGGACTAGTAGCTATACAGACGAGTTATAACGTTAACATAATTCTATCACAAACTTATCCACTTAGTAAATCTGGAAAATTATAAAGAAAATATCGATAATATCGGGAAAAACGTAAATTTTATTAAAGATAACATCATCATTAAGACACTTCGCCAAAAATTTGACGACCTACAGAGAACGTTTGACATTATCTATCGGCATAACCGCAACAAAAGACGACTAGTAGATCGACTTGGAACAGGAATGAAATTTAAAACAGGAAATATGGACCATACTGACGCAATTGAGATTAACAACCAAATTAGAGAACTCCAATTAAACAACAATCAACTGATAAAGCACCAAAACACACAAATAGGAATCAATCAGGACATGATTAGTAGATTCAACAACATAACTGAACATATAAACAAACAACAGGAAACTATTAGCACATTCCTAAATCACTTAGGGTCTAAGATCAACAAAGACGACGAGTATACTTTCATGCAGTACATATACCAGACTTCTTACGACATTGATATACTTAAAAGTCATCTAGACGACATCTCCGAATCTATCCAATTAGCAAAACTTAAGGTAATATCAAGAAATCATATCATTTTGAGCCCTAAAGAACTAGAATTCGCCTTCAGGAAACTTAGCTTACAAGGAATTTCTGTCGATGCCCTCGAACAAATATACAGCATCTGTGAACTTCAGGCATTTTATCAGGATACTAATATCATTTTCGTTATTAAAGTTCCTCTTTTCATAAAGAAATATTTAAAGAATATCTCCTAGAATCCGTTCCCACTACTACAAACAAATCCCTATCCATACCCTATCAGAAAGTCCTACAAAATAACGAAGAAACTTATTTTTCTAAAGAAGAATGTAATAGCATTCATAATTTAAAAACATGTCTTAGTAATAAACTAATAAACATAGCTTATGATTTATGCTAACCTAAAATAACCTTAGGTCTAAACAGCACTTGTAACTATGGTATAAAGAAGATAATCAAATCAATACTGTCAAACAAATAAGCGACAATTTTATCATTTTGAAAAATGTAAAAGACATAATTATTGAATCAAACTGTATACCTAGAAGAAAAATAAATGAAAATGTATTAATTAAAATGAAGAATTGTTCAATAACTATAAATAATATAAAATATCAAGATTTAAAAACAGTTTTCTATAATGATTTCCACATTATACCCCTGCATAATTTAGAAATAAGACATAAGCTAATCTTACCAGAATTAAATTTAGAGAAACTATAAAATTATAACATGGAAAATACAAATCAAATCAGGAAAATTCATTTTAAAAATATTGTTCATAATTCAACACAATATATTCTGATTTTATTTGTAATAATAATTGTTATAACATACTTAGTAGTAAGCATTAGAAGAAGGAATTAAGCATCTAAGGAAGCAGTATCATCAATACAAATCCACGCAGCATCACACCAATTTAATTCGCCGGAGTCTCGTCTTAAGGATGGGGGAGTTACGGTAACCGTACCCTCACCTTCACCCAGATGTCTGCAGTATCAGCAGTAAATCAGTACATTCAACTCCATGCTGATACCTGCAGAATCAGCATCAAATTCACCTTTACAGTTATTTCTACATCTCACGCTGACGCCCTTAAATATCAAATTCTAGGCAAGCGCGTGCAATGCATGCACAGCTAATTTCGCATTTTGCATTCACATAAGGAATGTTTTAGGATCAAATATCGAACACGCGCATGCATTGCACTCTTCAATGATAAGCAACATATTTGTATAAATACGAGTAGTTAGTTCAGTAAGTTTTTGGTCTTTAAAGAATAAAGCATGAATTAATAATCGAAACCCCGGTCTTTTATTTAACGTTGATTTTTTGATAATTCCCTCGCGAGAAAACATAACTATAATAGTACATAAGGTTTTGGTTGTACTCGTTAAATGGGGTATTTGGAAAGGAAGTGTGAAAACGTCTGAATGGGATAGAGTATACACAATCGGTTGGTATGTTAAGTTAGTACTTAAGTACATCAAAACATGTACCGTTTAATTATGTAAAAATGTGCACTTACCTTCCTTTTCAGCACGCGAAATTCTGATCCCAGTTTAAATTGGAGTCGTTTTTTTAAATATTTATTCTGAATTTTTAGAATATTCAAAGGAAGTGATGAATATTTAGGGCGAGAGGATACTGGTAAAGTCAGTATCTCTTGTTGGGGCTCTTGAATGTTAAAAATTTTTTTTATTGCGTCGTCAACTATTACAAGAATATTGCTTTTATCCTTCACGCAACGAAAAACGTCTACAGCAACAACAGAAGGGGAAAGCAGTTGTTTATATTGTTCATCTAAGTCAGCAAAAAATACTGCTTTATTGTTCAGATGTGGAAATCTAACTTTAATAGTAGATAGATCCTCATTCTCATCTAAAAAGCAGTTTAGTTAAGATTATTTTTATCACTATGCATTTAACAAAAACCTGTACATACGTTTAGAGTTAAGTAGTGTAGAATCATGGTCCGTTTTACAAAAAGTATACCTTGGTAAAATTGCATCACTAATTATCGGGACTTTTGTTGCCTCTTTTTTTATTTCGGATTCAACGGGCGCAACGAATTTATTTACTAAGTCGACATTTTCTGTTTTCTCACCCGATAGCTGCAGTTTCTCACTTGCTTCTATACTTTTTGTTTCTTTTGGGGTATTATCGTGCAAGGTTTCTGAGCTAATGTCTGATTCCACAGTTAGAACCCTTTTATGTTCGCTTATTTTAATGCTACCTTCTAAATCCATACTTGAATCCATAATAACACTATCTGTAGGTAGTACAGTTTGACCTTGTTAACTATTCCTATTTAAATTGATTATTTCAGAAACTTTTACTTGTGAGTCTGTGTGTTCTTTTGAATCCGGAAGACTACCTTCGCATGCTTTCAAGTGGGTAAATATGGACATGTGCGGCAACTCCTATTGCACACTTGTTTCTGAATTACATCTAGTTTCTTGTGTGATGAACTGATTTTTTATATCGTGGCCATCTCTGTATAAGATTTGATTTTCTACATTTACATAATGCTCAATGTTGGCATCAGATAACGGCAGCCACAATTCAGAATTTTTGGAATCTTGGCATTCAGCGTCAATAAAATCGTTCACTTTAAAATTCATTTCAAAATTTATATCCGGTATTAGTGTATTATATCTGTGTTCTTAGTGATAGGTAAATAATTTGTATTTTTTTTAGAATCGACTTCATCGTCATAATCATAATCTTTAATAACAGAATGTTTCAAGCTTACTACAGCTTTTAGCCGACTTTCTATAAATGAATTGGTGTTTTTCTTTGAAGAATTTGAAAGTCCATCATCATCCCGTTTACAGCACGATAGTGTCTTGAAGTATTTTGTGCTCATATCCGCTTCATAAGGCCCGCATAATTCTTCTGACTGACGATTTCTTCCTCTTCTTATAGTTTTAGAAATAGTATTTGGACTCGTATCATACCTGCACAATAAATATGAGGATATCGAAATGAAAATTTGCTATTTATATATTCGGATAAGTTGAGGATTTAAAAAAAAAAAGACCTTAAAAGTAACGTGACTAAATTAAAATTAGATTGCATGCTAACATATTTTATATGCCTATCAGAGTTGTAAAAGAATTAAATCTTTTGAGAATGTAATTCAATAGAGTTCATAAATTCTGATTTTGAATTCATGACTTCATTTTTGCACTTAAACTTCAAAAATTAAATCACCATTCATTTCGAGAAGTCTTTGATTGTGGCAATCATTTGAACCAATCAGAGATTTGAAGTCACTGGAATGAAATCTTTGTGACTGCACCGCATTCTCTGAAGTCACATTGAAGTCACTTGCATTCACTTAAAGTCATCGGCATTCAATTGAAATCTTTAAGACTTCACTATTTCTTTAAGACTTCACACTAATTTCATAAAAGTCATTGAGACTTCACACTTATTTCATTGAAGTATTTAAGACTGCACACTAATTTCATTGAAGTCTTTGAGACTTCACACTAATTTATTGAAGTCTTTGAGACTTAACTACATTTTGTGAAGTAAAAGCTGAGTATGAACAATTTAATGTGTACATATGTATAACAAAAGGTAATTTTTCTTTAATTATTTTCGTTTTCGTGGTTTTCAATGTATGTATCCAAATACCTGAAAATGTTAAATCATATCACACACTAGCAATAAGTATATGAGTTCACTGGATCTCACCTTCTTTCTCAAAAATTAGTAAACCAAATCATTTAAATTGTTAACCTTCGATAGCAAAAATTTCTCGAAATTGAAGTCTGAAACCGCTCCACGTCGAGGGATGTCAATTAACCCAGCAAATGAAAATAGCCTTTCTACTGCCGCTGACGAAGGTAGGGGTGTATTATATTTAAAGAAGGCTTTCTTCAACGTTGGGTATCGATTTAACACTTCAATCGATGTGAAAGTCTGTGCAAAATATGCAAAGAATTCATTTTCTACAGAAGCATTCAAATTATTAGATGTTTCTAATAACTGATCTCGAATATTACGTAAAATGAATTTTCTTCGTATATTTTTCATTTAATTTGTGGCATTTGGCCCTGAGTTCTGGTTATATTCTGCATCAATATTTTTCTTAACAAAAGAACTTACGAGTATTTCCTGTAATTTGGTGTCATTAAAAGAAGGATTTAATGCTAAGATTCACTTCAGTTTTACTGACGGGCAGAGGACAGAAGCAACAATTGCTTCGTCCACTCCAAGTAGAAATACTGTTGAAATCTTTTCACTAACAAATCTACTCTTACAATGGTTTCCAATGGAAGGATAGTTAAAGGATTATTTATTTGCATCTTTCTGCCTTTTTTCCTGATGGTTGCCAAAGTAGGTAGTAAGTAGCCGTAAAACATTCCTTTTCAGTCACCGCCTACCTTTCGTGCTGTAAGCATCGTTGTCAATCTGCTGCTTTCTCTCGTGTGTCTACTAATCTATCACTCCTCACCAGTTCGTCATCTCTTTCTATCTACTGAGTTATTTGTCTTTCATTCCAGTGCGCCGGTCACCCTCCCTCACGTGCATAGTTTGGCACCACCAAACCGCATGGCTCCAGGCCCAAAAATGAAACCGGGAAATCGCTTTAGCGAACTTTCCGAAGTCTCGCTATCCGAACCCCGCGCAAAACGAAACAAAATGACATTCAACCCCTTTGAAGAATTTCCCGAACTTCCCAAAAAGACAAACTACAAAAATCCTGGATTTGTTATTATCGCACCCGCAAATGAAAATAAACCTCTTACATCAGTGAGTATTTTTGCGTTAAGAAAAGCAATTGACGCTATAAGTAAGGAGTATGAACAAACCACACAACTCAGAGTCGGTAAAATTCTTGTTCTTACCAAAAATAAAAAAATTGCTGATCGATTTGTAGCAACAAAAAATCTTTCAATCCTTTGCCCAGTCTCTATCACAATGCACAACCAGCTAAACGCATCTAAAGGTATAGTTTATGCTCCATGGCTTATAAAAGTACAGGAAGAAGAAATTGTATCGGAGATGAAAGCACAAAATGTGACCGAAGTCTAAAAGTTTACCAAGCTTTTCGGCGGAAAATAAAGGGCAACGGGATTGATGCTTTTCACATTTGACTCATTCCAACCTCCAGACACGGTGGAAATTGGCTGGTACAATGCTTAAGTTACCGAGTACTTTCCGAATCCCATGCGGTGCCGATCGTGCCAATTGCTTGGTCATACTACAAAAAAAAGCGGAAACAACCCTATGTGTAACACATGCAATCTTCCACCCCACACCAACTCAGTATGTAGCAGAACTATGTGTGCCAATAGCCGCTGCTAACAACACGCCTGCAATTTCTACAAAAATAATTCCCAAATCAGAAGACAGGTCTTCCTCTATATCGCTAGATAATTCTCCCCACACACACAAACAATACGACAGAAACACCACAGATCATAAAAAACAACAACGCAAAATATAAATACAACATCCAGTTCCCCCCTAAACACTATCACAACCACCTTAATCAATAACAACAGCTATTACATGAACACATCAGACAACGAGTCTGATTCTAACATATAAGTAATTCTAGTACTCCCACGCCGCTGGTGTCTTCATCGGCGGCGGATCACATGTTATGACGATGCACCCGTGGCTTATGTCGCCAGACAGCACCATGAGGCCAATAATCGTCTGGCATGTGATCCGCCGCCGATGAAGGCACCAATATATGTATGTTACCACAGTTCATCCCCTTTACCTAATATATTAAATATATTGTCTTAAAGACAAATCATGCTATTTATGACGGTCGACGTTCGACAATGGAGCATGAATGGCGATTACAATAACCTCCATGAACTGCAACTATTAATCAATCAAATAAAACCTTTAGTAATCTCCCTCCAAGAAACACATTTAATTAAAAATACAATTCCATACATACCTAAGCAATACTCGGCTTGCTTTCATAATATCGACTCTAACACCCGAGCAAAGCAAGGCTCTGGTTTATTGGTATACAAATCCTTACCCCATAAATTCAAAGTCATCAACTCACATATGGTATATCAGCGATAGCAGCTGAAATAACCCTTAAAATAAAAATAACAATTATAGCCATGTATATGGTATTCACCCATCTCAAACATTCTCCGCAACCGATTTGGATAATATTATTAGAACTTTCAAAAAGCCTATCTTGATAACTGGTGACTTTAACTCGTGGAATCCCCTTTGGGGATCTCCAGTAATTAGTAATAGAGGTAAGATAATTGAAAACTTCCTAGCTAACACGGATTTAATCATTTTAAATAATGGGAGTCCCACTCATTTTTCTACCCATAACCCGTTTACCCATGTAATGTGTGTAAAATGTCAGATAAGAGATAGACGTGTTATTTGTGCGGCAATAGTCTTTTCGGTTTTATCACTATTTAACTTTATATTTATTACCAAATTTTTGGTTGAAAAGTCTGGCAATTGATCGGGCACATAAACTTACTATTTATTTTTTCGAATTAATCTGCTTGTGGTCTGAAAACAATTAAAAAAATCTACAATGTCACCACCTACAAATACAAGGTCACAAAGTTCGATCAAAAACGCACTCCCTGCAATAACTGGATCTGTCAACTCACCGGCGGCGGCGACGAAATCGAACAAAATGCAACCCACAACCAATGACTTGTCTCTCCTATGGAAGGAAGTGAAAGACCAGGGTGAGTCTATTCGTGGTAGATTATGCAACCTGGAGGAAAACATATCGTTGAAGATATCCCAAGCCGAAGACAGAATGGTAGAGCGCTACCAACAAATCAAAAACGAGATGTCTGTTCTTAGTCAAAGAATAAGTGTACTTGAGGAGAGCATCGACTTTGTAAACAATCTAAAGTCTGAAGTGTCCACTCTCAAAACACAATTACACGAACAGCAACAAAGGAACATTGCTAAGGATGCTGTTCTTGTTGGTATTCCTTCCTTTCCCGACGAAAATCTAAAACTCGTTTTCAACCATTTTTGCCATTCGTTGGGCCGTCAACCACCAATTCTTCGACAAATATTTCATACCAGGCCAAAACAAAACACCATGGATTCCATCATTATAATGAAATTTAACTCCACGCACGAAAAAGGTCTTGTTATGAAATCGCTGGCCTATTTTCGGAAAACTAATGGTAGACAGACCTGTCTCTAATATCCACACAACTCATCCCATGCACAAATTGGGAAATTTTACCAGATCTACACGGCAGAGACCACTATCCCCTAATTGTCTCAATATCACTCGGCACCAATACCATACACTCTAGACTACTTCCTAAATTTCAAATTAATAAAGCTAACTGGACATTGTTTCAAGACAAGACCTTAAACTTTCTAGCATCAAACGAACCTTCCACCAATATCAACAAAAAGGGCCCTTATACTCACCAAATCCATCCGTTACGCAGCTAACATAGCCATACCCCAAACAAAAACAAAATATACAGAACTGTAGTCCCTTGGTGGAGCCCCGAGCTTGATAAACTCCGAAGGCAAAAACAAACTGCCTAGAACATTTTTAAGAACTTGATAAGTTATCGAAAATCAAATGCCACCTTTCGTAGAAATGCAAAAATCGCAAAGAAAAACTGTTTCCAAGACTTCATATCAAACATAAAACCGAACTCTATCCCAAGAAAATTATGGGCTGATATTAAAACCCTCACGGGCCAATACAGTCCGCACTGCATTAGGACAATCATATCTTGCCGTCAGATATTATCATGCCCCTTTCAAATAGCTGAACACTTTGCTAGAATCTGGTCGGCATACTCCGAAGATATAAATTTCCACCCTAATTATACCCGTGCGAAATTCCTATCAGTGGATAACGAACCTCCACCATATACTATTAGTAGTTCAGCTAAGTTAATTGATCTACCTATTAACCTAATGGAACTAGAAGCGACCCTAAACGCCCGGATTTGATCGGATTGATTATTCCATGCTTAAAAACTCCCCCCTCACTTTCAAACATCGTATAATTTGTCTATACAACCAAATTTTAAACACTGGAATCATCCCACAAATATGGAAAGTTGCCAACGTCATACCTATCCCCAAACCAAACAAACAATACACTGATGTCAACGGCTACAGACCAATATCTCTCCTACCATGTGGTGGAAAAATATTGGAGAAAATTATTACAAAAAGGTTAATGTGGTTTTTTGGAAAAAAACAATCTTGTCGATGTTAATCAAGTTGCATTCAAACGAGGTCGAGGCACAATTGATGCCCTATTGTATATTGACAATTACGTGACATCTGCATTATCCACAAAAAACCACGTCTCAATACTATCAATTGACTTTGAAAAAGCTTTCGGTCGTATTGGAATCCATATAATATTGAACAAGTTCATTAAATGGAAAATAGGTCCAAAGATTTTCAAATACATCAAATCCTTTCTATCAAATAGAAAATTTCGAATAAAATTGAACGGCATCTTTTCTAACGTTCATAACCTTTGCAACGGAATCCCACAAGGTTCTCCCCTCTCGGTCACATTATTTATGGTGGCGTTTAATGAGCTCAGCGAAATCCTCTCTAAATATAAGTCCATAAAATATAGCCTTTACGCCGATGATCTGATCATATTTACAAAATGTAAGGACATAACAGTCGTTACATCAACATTATCTAATATCCTGGAAGATCTTACAGATTGGTGTAACAGCTCAGGACTTAAGATCTCAGCAGTAAAAAGTAAAATTTTGCACATTTGTAATAAAACAAGTTGTTCAAAGCACGTTTCTCTCTGCTTTAATGGTACTAACATCACCAATGTAAATTGCTTAAAAATACTCGGTGTAACATTTGACTGTAAATATAATTTCAAGGATCATTGTTTAGCACTTAAGAAAAGCCTAGCTACTAGGGTGAATATTATAAAATAGTTAGCATCAAATAACAGCTCTGCACATGTCAACTCGCTGATTAGGGTCACTTAAGCAACACTACTATCGAAAATCGACTACGGACTTGTTATCTATGGGAAATGCTCCAAAACATCTCTGCAAATAATAAAACCTTCATACCATACCGCCGTTCGAATATGCCTTAACGCATTTAGGACAACACCTATAAAAAACATCTTAATGGAAGCAGGTCTCCTCTCGATCGAAAACAGAGTTGAATATCTCACATCGCTTCTAATTCCCAAGATCTCCACATCGTACAAATCACCAATCTCCAATCTCCCAGGAAGTTAGCAAATTATTTTTACGAAAAAATATACCAAAATGTCCCTCGGCCATATGCAACGCCATTACATTCTCGAAAAACGAGGACATCCAAGCTATACGAAGCGAAACTCATCCACCTTGGTTACTCCCCCAAGATGCCATCACAAGAGATCTTACAAGTCTCCCCAAAAACTCGACAAATACCGAAGTCTGGAAGCAAAGGTTCACAGAAATTGCCCATGGATTCAAAGAAACAAACTGGAATCTAGTATTTACGGACGGATCCAAAAGCGAAGCTGGAACTGCATTTGCGGTTATTGACGACAAAGGCAAGACCATATCCAAAGGACTTTTACCTGCATATTCATCAGTACTTACAGCAGAAGCTCTAGCGATTCTCATCGCTACAGAAACAACAGCCAATAGAACACTAATCTGCACAGATAGTTTGTCAACAATCGAAGCTATAAGAAACATGAACAACAACATACCAGTCATCGCCAAAATTCGCGACAACCTTACCACAAGATCTGGAAAGCTAAAGATTATCTAGATTCCAGGACACACTGGCATTCAAGGTAACGAAAAAGCAGATACCGCAGCAAAGCTCGCAGTGAAGGAACCGCTCATCACCTTTTACGTCAACAACAAAAAGGACTTACGTAGACAAATAAAAAACGCTTGGGACGAAAAAACAAGACGGATGACCAAATGCTTCCTGCGACTACGTCTACGACACACAAACATCACACATATTCATCTGCTTAAAAAAAAACGATCCACCTAATTGCCATATTTGCCAAAGGAATGAAATTTTATCCATCAGACACCTAATCTACGACTGCGCGAAAATCAAAATTCTTTCAAAAAACTTGTTCTGTAATAGTAATTTACATGAAATTTTGTCAGTTCCTTCAGAAAAAAACATTGTAAATGTATTCAACAACACTTCTTAAATTAGAAAATAATTTATAATCAAAATCCTTTAAAATTAACTTTACCACATAAAAATAGAAAACTAGCCGAAAGCCCAGGTAGCTGTAGCTATGGAAGTTTGATACGAAATATTTGGAATGGCCCTACAAAAGAGAATTAAATTTCCTCGGGGGCCAAAAAAAAAAAAAAAAAAAAAAAAAAAAAAAAAAAAAAAAAAAAAAAAAAAAAAAAAAAAACCCCCCCGGGGATAAGCCTTGACGTGGCGGGCGGGCTTAGATGCTTACTACGTTGAAACTACGAGCTATGTTGACTCAGGGCCACCCATGTCAAACAGGTCGGAGTGGAGTAGTGTAGCTAACTAATTATCCCAACCCATATACAAATATGGAGAAAAATTATGATGAAAATGGACAACCGAAATGAACAAAACCGAGTGGGGATATACACTCAAACGTCGGCAGAAGCCACGGCTGCCGGCGAAGGCTTGGCTCCACAAGGAGATGAGTCGCCAGTGGCACAACAAAATGCAAGTGAAACTGCGACAAGTGTTTCCCTAGGTAATCTTGGGACCACCAGAGCAGGCCGCCGTAGACAGCGCATCCAATGGACCAATGAAATGAACGAATATGTCCTGCGTTGCTACTACACCGTAACTTGTTGTGAAAATCCACAACATATGACTGCCTACAGGAGAAAAATGTTCGACTTATTCGTTGGAAGATTTGGGAACTTCGATGGCAGAGTTACCGACAACAACCTAGCCCGAAGAAAGGACGTTATCCTTTCCAACGAATATGTGGAAATCAACCGACGACAGCGAATCAAGGCTGAAGTAATGGCCGAGTTAGAGGATCGTAGAAATCCTATGCCGTCAACATCTGGCACAATACAACTCGACGCTACCCGCAGCACTGAAATCCGTTCTTCACCAAGGCCCCAACCCCCTTTATCAACGAATCAATCAAACCAACATCAACAACAGTACCAAGCACCACCAGAAGTTGAGGCCAGCACTATTACCCCGGAACAAGCACCCAACAGCCAAATTTCTGAAACCCAAACCCTTAGAAATATTTTCAGCCTCAGTCTGATTGAGTTTGAGGGATTGGATCCGACACTAAGGCCCAAAATACCAAGAGTCTACGAAAGCGCAAAATTGGAAAATATTCTGTTTACCATCAACACAGAAATCTTGCCGCACTACTTAGACCAAAACATTGGGATAGAACGTATTAATGCTCTTCTTTACGTTTGTGCAGTGTCAGCATTAAGAGCATTGGGAAAGGGTCCCAAGGTTACAACCCAAGTCTCCATCAATCCCAAACCCATTATTGCCAAATGGAAGAGGAGATTGATGAATAAAATAGAGATGCTGAGGCAAGATATCGCAAGACTAATCGCTTTTAGAAATGGGTTAAGATCCAAGAGGTTATGCAGACGTATCGGACCCCTCATCAAACCGCTGCGATACCGAACCATAACCAGGGACGAGATCACAGAAATACTGGACAAAAAGACCCAAAAAGTAGCTGCTCTAAACAAGCGATTACATCGCTATGTTAAGTGCAGCAACAGGAAAGCTGAAAACAGTCTTTTCCATAAAGACCAGAGGTCTTTCTACAGAAAAATTGCATCGCCACCTGCTCCAGTAACCATCTGTGAATACCCATCTATGGATCAGCAAGAAAAGTTCTGGGAAAATATCTGGAATGACGCTAAGCCGCATAATGAGAATGCCCAATGGATCGCAGATGAATCGGAACGCAATGAGCATGTCGCGCCTATGATACACCAACAAATAAGGAGAGAAGAAATTGCTGATGCCATCTCAAAAACCAGCAACTGGAAAGCTCCCGGAATAGACCGACTGCAAAATATCTGGCTTAAGAAACTTACCGCAACGCATGAAAAAATAGCGAAGTGTTTCACCGACATGTTAATGTTACCAAGTTCATCCCCTCAGTTCTTAACAACCGGGCTAACGTTTTTGCTGCCAAAAGGAACTGCATGTAATGATCCTTCTAAATATCGCCCTATAACATGCTTATGTACAACCTACAAACTATTTACGAAAATCCTTGCAAATAGAATCTATGAGCATTGTTCGTCGAATAGCATTATTTCAGAAGAACAAAAGGGTTGCAGTAGAGGAACTATGGGCTGTAAGGATCAATTAACCATCGACGCAGTAGTAACCGGACTGGCATTAAAGAAAAAACGTAACCTCAGTATGGCCTTCATTGACTATAAAAAGGCATTTGATTCCATGCCGCATGGGTACCTTATTAAAGTGCTCAAAATGTACAAAATCGATCCTTTTATAGTTAGCTGCTTGAAATCGCTGATGGAGAAATGGAACACCAGGTTATGGCAAAAAGGAACCACAGGGAAAGCCATACCCATAAGAAAAGGAATCTTTCAAGGAGATGCTCTCAGCCCTCTTTGGTTTTGCTTGGGACTTAACCCCCTCAGCAGACTGCTAGCCAAAATGAAGTCCGGATTTTGCATTAAAACTGATACTTTCGACTACACACTTAACCATCTCTTATATGTCGATGATTTAAAACTCTACACTAACAAAAGAGAAAAATTACACCGAATGTTAGAGGTAGTCAGCAGCTTTAGCAGGGACATCCAGATGGAATTTGGCTTGGAAAAATGTAAAATAATCCACCTAATAAGAGGAAATGTAGATGCTAAGGAAGAAGGGTGCCCAATAGACTATAACCAGGTGATCGAAGAAATGCAGCATGGTGAATCATACAAATATCTAGGTTTCCTTCAACTCAAGGGAATTAACCATGTTTCCATCAAAAGAAGTCTTACCCTTCAATTCAAGTCACGGTTAAAGGCTATCTTGAAATCCAACCTCAATGGGGGCAACAAATGCAAAGCCATCAACACCTGGGCTATACCCCTATTAACCTACTCCTTCGGAGTTATCAAATGGTCGCCCACCGATATCGGAAATCTGGAGATGCTGATTCGTACATCGCTGTCAAGATTCAATAGCCAACATCCACACAGTGCAATAGAAAGAACATCATTGCCTCGCAAGGTGGGTGGAAGGGGGATACTAGGTATCAACCAACTACATCAGCAGCAGAATCTTAATCTTCGTCAGTACTTCCAAAGCAGCCAGTCACCTCTACTGAACGCGATTGCATTAGTTGATGATGGTTATACTCCCCTGCATCTAAAATCAAACACGTTCCCTTCCCCTGCAAATGCCAAAACTGCAAGTGAACTTATCGTAGCATGGAAGTCGAAACCCTTACACGGAGGACATCCACATGACCTTGACATGGAATACATTGATCAACATGCCTCGAACTTATGGCTCATACAGGGAAAGCTGTTCTCCGAGACCGAAGGATTCATAATGGCCATCCAGGACAAAGTCATTGCCACCAAAAATCACCGTAAGTTCATCTTAAAGGAAACAGTGGAAGATAGATGCCGGCGATGTGGAGGGTGTGGTGAAACAATTGACCATATTGTATCAGGATGCAGCGCACTTGCTTCGCATGACTATACGTTCAGGCATAACAACGTCGCTAAAGTGATCCACCAACAACTAGCGCTGAACAATGGTCTCATCCTGCAGCATACACCTTACTACAAGTACCACCCACTACCTGTGCTTGAAAACGCCACCACCAAGCTATACTGGGATAGATCTGTAACCACGGACCAACATATTTCAGCGAATAGGCCAGATATAATTCTATTTGACAAAGCCAACAAAAAAATTGAAATCTTTGATGTCGCAGTAACGCTAAACCGGAATCTACAAAGTACGTACTCCACAAAGATTTCGAAATATACTGCACTGGCAATCGAAATTGGAACAATGTATCGAGCAGAGAGGGTAGATATTACACCGATTGTCATTTCAGCGACGGGATTGGTACCGAAACACCTTATCGCCAATCTCAAGAAGCATAATTTGGAAAAGCTGATGGCAGAAATTCAGAAGGCGGTGCTGTTGGATACATGTAATATCGTCAGAAAGTTCCTGCAATTGTAACAAATAGTGCAACAATAAAATTGTAAGGGCGTAGAACCTGGACTACGCTCCATCAGAGCGTAATCCCTTTGGTATGAGATACCCGGGATATGTTATCTCCGGCACACGTGCTGAGATGTGGTAAACTCTAATAATAATAATAATAATAATAATAATTTTTAATTTTTTTTTTTTTTTTTTTTTTTTTTTTTTTTTTTTTTTTTTTTTTTTTGGTTGCGCTGATGCGCACGAGAAACAGGCCCGCTCTGTTTCAGGTAGTGTGAGACTCCTACTCACTAAAAAACCACCTTAACCCCTTTGTTTCACCTGACACCATCCACTCCGGAACCGCTTATTGCATTACTTCAGACTGGTGTCGCTTTCTTCCCCCTTTCGCGGCCGGCTTTTTCATAATTCTCTTCTTTAGCGGGTTTTTTTGTCTTGCCGGTGAGGCTTCTTCTTTCAAAATTTTCTGAGGGTATGTTTTCTTCTTCCTCTCTCTTCTTCTTCTTTAGGACCGTTTGGATGAAATTGCTGAGCCTGTTCCAGCTGTCGACACTAGAGATCATCTTCCGGACCACGTTGTCTGGGGAGAAATTGCCTATCTCCAACTCAAGTCTAGATCTCTGCGCTGCCCACCTGTTGCAAACAAAGAAGGTATGGTAGGCGTCGTCTTCCTCGGAGTCACCGTACTGGCAGGCTGCGCTGTCCTTCTTACCCATTCTGCGTAGGTACCGGTTGAAGTACCCATGTCCGGTTAGGAATTGGGTGATGTAGTAGTCCACTTCCCCGTGTTTCCTTTCCGTCCAGGCAGCGACATCACTTATTAACCTGGCGGTCCATCTTCCTCTGGTTTCAGCATTCCAACTGCTTTGCCACCTCTCTTTGGTCCGCTCCTTTGCTGCAGCTAATGCGGCTTCAACCCCTATTTCAGCCTTGTTGTCGTGGACGTACTTTCTTTCTGCTGCTAGCAGATCTATAGGGGTCACTCCCGCTACCACGAGGACGGCTGGTTCGGCCACTGTGCGGTAGGAGCTAGTGACTCTAAGTGCTCCACGTCTCTGTACTCCAGCCATTTGCTTCCTGTACTTTTGCAGGTTGAGTGCCTCGGCCCATATCTCACACCCGTACAGAAGGATGGAGTGAGTGATGGACATAAGCAGCCTCCGTTTACTCATGACTGGGCCTCCGATGTTCGCCATAATCCTGCTGAGTGCCGTCGTGACTTTCGCTGCTCTCTCCGATGCCGATCTAATTTGTTCCCAGTAGGTGAGTTTGCAGTCAAGGGTCATACCCAGGTACTTTACTGCGCTCTTGCCGGTGATCGTCTCTGAACCTACTAGGAAATTGACGTCAGTCGGGATCCGTCTCCTGGTTAGCAGAACTATCTCGGTCTTCTCGGCTGCCAGTCGGAGACCATGGTCGGCCATCCACTCCTGCACCCGTCTCATGACCTGGTTTAGTTTCCGCTGCGCTTCTGTTGTGTCTCTTGCGGTGATCACTGCTCCAATGTCGTCAGCGTATCCTATGAGGAAGGTGTCTTCGGGCATCTCCATCCGAAGGATTCCATCGTACGAAACGTTCCACAAGTCCGGTCCCAGTATTGAGCCCTGCGCTGCTCCTGCTGTGATGTCCTTGCAGCGGCGTCCCTCTGCAGTATCGTAAAGAAGTTTCCGATCTTTGAGGTAGTCCCCCAGCACCTGCAACAGATACTTTGGTACTTCCAGCGGCTCCAGGATATCTACCCATCTTGCTGAGTTGAAGGCGTTCCTCACGTCTAGGGTTGCCAGCACGACGACTTTTCTCGAGTAGTGGTTGCCTTGTTGAGCGATTTGGGCTGTCTTAACCACTTCCTCGATAGCTCCTACTGTTGAGTGTCCCTTGCGAAAACCATGCTGCCTTTCAGGCAGGTCACCTGCACTCTGGATTGCCGCAGTAAGTCGGGCCTTCAGCATCTTCTCCAGAAGTTTCCCCGTTGTATCCAGCATGCACAAAGGCCGGTAGGCTGATGGGGATTCCGGGTCTCCCTTTCCCTTGCTGATTAGGACCAACCTTTGTGTCTTCCAGCTCCTGTAGAAAATCCCGTCCAAGAGACAGCTGTTGAACATGTTTAGGAGCAGCAGTGGGCACGTTCTTGCGATGATTTTCAGCACTTCTCCTGGTATGCCATCGGGTCCGGGAGCCTTCTTATTTTTTATATCTGACGCTGCTGAAGTCAGTTCATCGTGTGTGAACAGCGGGACATCCTCGCGTTGTATGGAGAAGATGTCAGGTGGTCTGACCGGGTGAGTCGGGAAGAGTGTGTCCACTATCTCCTTCATTTTTTCAGCACTCAGTTTTGGGGAGAAGGCCTGTGCCCCAAGTTTGCGCATCACAACCTTATAGCCGAGCCCCCAGGGGTCGCTGTTTACATCCTGCCGGAGTTCCTCCCACTTTTGCCTCTTGCTCGTGTCTATGGCTCTCTTGAGTTCCGTCCTCGCGTTTCTGTATTCCGCCAGAACAGTTACGGTGGCTTCCACCTGTCGCCTCCTTCCGTCTAAGGTGTAGACATCTTCTTCTGAGCGCAGCAATTTCTTCGGTCCACCAGTAAACAGGGCTCCTGCGGCCATGAGAGCTCCTATCCCGAGGCATTGAGGCGTCGCACGCGCGGTGTATGAGGCGCATAGTCGCTTCTGCCTTTGCCTCCGCTGTTCCTAACGTCCCAAGGACTGCGTCCTTCCCATCCTCTATCGCCCTTGCGAGTAGTGCTTCATTGAGGGCGTCAACCCTCCACCTGGGTCTTCCCCTTTGGTTTACGCTCCGGGTGTCTCCGTTCGCATGTAGATCGTACACGATGTATTGGTGGTCGCTGCCAGTATAGTCTTCGATGACTTCCCAGTTTTGAATGCATCCAGCTATTGTCTCCGATGCGAGAGTTACATCTGGAATCGATTCGCTGTAACCAGCACGCCTAAAAGTGGACACGTTGCCGATGTTTATAACGTCTAGGCCTAGCCTGGCAGCCATTTCCAAAAATTGCCTCCCTCTTTTGTCCGTTCTGGGCATCCCCCACTCGACCGCTTTGGCATTGAGGTCTCCAGCAACGATGACCGGTCCTCCGCTTTCTCGAGCGGTGTCCTCCAGGGCTTCTAACTTCCGTCGGAAATCACTGACACTTTCGTTGGGTGTAAAGTAACAGCTGATTATCGTCACTTTACCGATTTTCACCCACACAAAACCTCTCCCTATACCGTGGCCTTTTATGGAGACTGCTCTCGCGTCCGGCACCCATATAGCAGCAGTGCCGAGAGAGTCCGTAAACCAGCCCAGGCCTTCTTTGTTTTTGTATTGTTCGCTGATGACTACGATATCGATTTTCAGGTCAAGTCTGAGTTGACTGAGCAAGTTATCGGCGGTTCGGCTCCTGTGAAGATTTCCTTGGAGAATACGCATCATGGTTGTGTTTTCTTCTTCTCCTTTTCGAGTGCCTCTTTGAACACCCGGCACGTACCCGATCCCGGGGCATGAGCTAACAAGGTTTGTGACAGGTTTAGCTCTGTGCATAGGCAGCACTTCGCACTTTTTTTACAGTCGGCCCTCTGATGACCTTCTTCTCCGCAGTTGAAACAAAGTCCCTGGCTCCTTCGGTTCGGCCCTTTGCACGTTGCTTGCATGTGTCCATAACCAAAGCATTTGAAACAGCGCGTGACAACTATTCTAGGGCGCACTCTACAGTGTATCCAACCAATTTTTAGGCGGGAATCTTTCAGCAGTACGTTTGCTGCCCGACTGTTTAGTTGGACTAAAGCCATTTTTTGTGCTCTTCTGTTGGGCTTAAATAAAGTGACCTGAAGATCGATTTCAGAGTCATTAACACCTCGTTTGACGGTCGCCTTCACTTCCTCTTCTGTCGTCATCTCATCCAGGTCTCTGATTTCCAGCGTTATCTTGGGCTCCAGCTGTCGGATGTTTGCCCTGTCCCCCAGGATTGCTTTCAGAGATGAGCTGAAGCCTTCCTTGCCTTTGGATTTCTCGGCGAATTCCACAAGAACGTCGCCAGATCTTGTTTGGCGTACGGTTTTTATTTTAGTCTCCGTATCATCGGGACTAACTTTACTACGCATTTCCCGCAATATCTCGGCGTAGGTCTCTTCTCCTCTAGGCTTTATGAGGATAGCCTCCGGTTTGGATTTTCGTAGCCTGTTCTTCTTTCTCTTTCTTTGGCTGGATGCCGTGCCTCTACCCAGCTCTGCCTTCTTTTCGGGAGGGTTCCTCTTCGCTTTGGCCACGTTCTCCATCCCCTTCTCTCTCGACTGAGGTTTCATGCGCTGTGCAGAGTCAATTGGGGATGCTTTGCGCGTTCCCTCTTGAAGTGTGTCTTTCCCGCGAGGTTTTGGTTGGCTTGGTTGCGGGGTAGTATTCATCGGGGTTTGCCTTTTTCGCTTCTCTGCCTCCTTCATAAGAGGGCTTGATGGTGGCCTCTTCGTAGTCCCAGGTCTGGAAATCGGTGTCCCGACTCTACCCTCAGGGCTCTCACCCACACTTCGACTAGTTTGGCAGAGCTGTGGGGTTTTCTGCCTCGATCTGTCCTCATTTAGCTGTCCCTGCACATTATCCCATAATTTCCTGAGAGAGCTAATTTTATCCAGAGACTCCTCGAGTTCAGCTAGTCCCGTCTTCACCTCCATACTTATATTTTTCTGTCTACACGTGGCTCCTTTCATTTTCTTGACGATATCTTTGCACTTTTGCAGTTCGTTCGTCATTGTGTTTCTCGCCAGATGCATCTCCGTTGTGGTGGATTTTTCGAGATGGCGATCGGTCGTCTCAGTTTCCATTTCGGTGACGTTCGCGACAGTATTCACTAGGAGAACCCTTAAGGGTACTTCCGGGGTCTCTCCTTGAACTGGTCTGGGTTCAGCGCGTTTTGCGGTTGGCGGCGACTGCCGCATTCGCGAACTCCTCTCAAAAGGGTTTCTTCTGGGCTCACTTGTAGCAATACGTTCCGTGGGAGCCAAGTGTTCCACTCCCAGGGATACGTTGGTAATATCATTATTATTAATGCGGTCATAGGATGACGACGTCCCGGGGCCCGCGTGCTCACCCCTGACAGACGCCGGCACTGGAGATCCGACTCCCTGCACCGTAGCAACATTTTTTGTACTCCTTTTCTCTTCCATGTTTTTGGTTTGTTTTCAGTGTTCCTTCACATAGGCTCCTCCTCCCTATTTCTCGCGAAAGTTGGGCTCCGGGCTTGCCACCGGCGTAGCGGAGTTAATAATAATAATAATAATAATAATAATAATAATAATAATAATAATAATAATAATAATAATAATAATAATAATAACATTCCTTTTTCTCTTTGGAGAAAATCTAGGGCTTCCGAAATTGGTCTCAACAAATGTATAAAATCCTCTAGATAATCAAAGTCGAGTTCAAAAAATGTTTGGGCCTCTAACCTTTCTGCATAGCTCATTTATCTTCTCCTTATGTGCAAATGAATCTTTGATGGAATCATATAATTAGTTCCATCTTGTCACAACTACCTACCCCCTTCGGGTAGGGGTTAGAATATACCCAAGGTAGGCATGCCTGTCGTAAGAGGCGACTAAAATCCACCCTCCGTATACCGAGTATGGCGTATACAAAAAACATGCAATGGACAAAACAAGAGATTTGAATACCCCAGGTGGCAGTCCAGGTAAACTGGAAAATCCACCCTCTTCGGAGGTCGGCTCTACGGATTCTGGGGAGAGCCACTTATTGCACCTTATAAATCTCTTCTCAAAAAGTACAAGGGTATCTCGATCTCCACCAAAAAGATCGAACGTCTCCGGAAAAAGAAGTCCGCCGGAAGCGCAAACGCGTGAAAAACGGGACTCAGCGAAATCTAAAAGCATTGAGGAGGAAAACGACGTACTCCGTTCCAAGCTTAGCGAAATGGAGCTACTCTATCGTGAGCTCAAGAAAGAGGTAGATTTTCTCAGGCAAGAAAATAATGCCCTAAAAAACACGTACCTACAAAAAGAAAATACAGTTAGCCCACATCGCTCACCTAGTCGTGAATACCAGACGGACGAAGAAGAGCTAACACGCGAAATGAATTGGGTCGAAAAGAAACGACCTAGCAAAAAACGCAAAGCTGGTTCCTCACCGGAAGTCGAGCCACAAAAGGATGAAAAGCGCACGGAGATGCAAGAAAAGCAACAACAACCAAAATTACGTCCTCCGCCACCGATAAACGTCGTTGGAATTACGGACTATAATAAGTTGCATTGCCTCCTTAAAGCAACTCTGGCATCGAAGTTTAAGGTGACATCTCTGCGAAACAATACGTGGAAAATCAATGTCGTTGATGCCGACGGT
The DNA here is from genome assembly GCA_945910035.1 of Brachypalpus laphriformis. Classification (NCBI taxonomy): domain Eukaryota; kingdom Metazoa; phylum Arthropoda; class Insecta; order Diptera; family Syrphidae; genus Brachypalpus; species Brachypalpus laphriformis. The sequence goes on from OX246757.1 coordinate 18,777,736, forward strand.
TACCGATCAGTATCTAAAAAATTGAATGCCGAAAAGATTCAGTGATATACTTATGAAAATAAGTTAGAAAGACCACTGCGTGTTGTAGCAAGGGGACTCCACCCCTCGTGCACTAAAGAAGATGTAATGCACGACCTTCAAGGCAAAGGCTTTGAAATTCTTGATGCCGTCAATATTATCAAGAAGGAGAAACAACATTCGGAGGGAGATCATGAAAAATTGGTAAAGCGCGGACTTCCACTATTCATGCTTAGTTTTGATAAAGACGAAAATAAAGATATTATATATGGTATCAAGACTATTCTAAACATCGTGGTCAAAATCGAATCCCACTTCCAGATCGATCCCGCAGTGTAAGCGCTGTCAAGGCTTCAATCATACGCAGACTTACTGCCAGAAAGAGCCGCGATGCGTCAAATGCGCAGGTAAGCATCTCTCGGAAGAGTGTCACCTAAACAAGCAAACCCCAGCCCCAAATTGCAAAGGAAAACATCCTGCGAACTATCGAGGTTGCGAAGTGGCAAAAGAGCGTCAAAAACGCCGCGATACGCTAAAAAATTTGATGCGTCCGAATATGAAACCAATCAAGAACAGACCCAAAATAGCTACGAAAAAAGCAGCGAAAGATAGAAAGTCCGTCAATATTAACTTAAGATCGGTTAATGATAAAAAATCGGAAAGTAATAGAGATAAGGTAACAGAAGCAAAATCCCCGAATATTGGCGTGCAGTCTTATGCTCAAGCGGCGAAGACAGTTAAGGGTACGTACACGACCGACAACTCACGGGAGATCAAAGCAAGAAACCGTCCAAACTTTAATGTAAAGACTCCTTCTCAAGTTGCGACATTGAAAAATGGTGATAGAGGTAGTGCAGAAGATCATGTATCCAATGTTTTTTTCCTAATTCTTGCGAAACTTGAAGAGCAATGCAAAACAAATAAACTAATTTTCGAGAGACTAGTTGCACTAGAAAAAAACATCCATAACACGCGCACTTCAACAAGAATATGAAAGAAACGTTTAAAATTCTTACTTGGAACGCTAACGGGCTCATACAAAGACTCGACGAGTTAGAAATATTTATGCGAGAGAAAGATATCTGATTAATTTCCTTGTTGTTAAAGGAATATCTGGCAACTGTATAAAAGTTGAAGAAAGCTTTGATCTCTCCTCTGATCATTCTCCAATCATTATGACGATAAGCGAAGCTTTGATTAAAAAAGTAGGACCGGCCAGATTAACTGGCGCGAAAACTAATTGGGATGGTTTTAAAAAAGATATTGAAGCAAATATTGAGCTTAGCGTATCACTTAAAACGCCCTATGAACTTGAAGTTGAAGCAGATCGCTTCGTCGAAATCTTACAGAATGCCGCGTGGAAGAATACTCCCAAAACAAAGAGAACCCCGGCCAGTTACATTCAAACTTATCCGCAGGAAATAAAAGAGATGATTAAGGAGAAGAGAAAAGCGCGTAAAAGATGGCAACAAACTCGGGCTCCGCAACATAAAGCACATCTTAACCTTTTGTGTAACTCACAAAAAAGATCTATTAAAGACCTTAAGAATAATGAAATGCAAACTTACCTAGAAAGCTTAACGGCAGAAAAAGATTCTAACTATTCGCTTTGGAAGGCTATAAAAGGTATTAAAAAACCTCAAATTCAAGCCGCGCCAATTAGGAAAAATCAAGACGAATGGGCCAGGCATGATAAAGAGAAAGCGCAAGTTTTTGCCGCCCATCTGGAAGAAACTTTCAAACCGTTTGATGGACAAGCTCTTATTGAAAATATAAATACGTCGTATATAGACAATAGCGTAATAAGAAATGCAACACTTACCGAACTTAAGGAAGAAATAAAGAAACTTGAACCTAAGAAAGCTCCTGGATACGACCTAATTACGGGAGAGGTTGTTAAAGCACTACCAAGAAAAGCTCTAATTAAGCTTCTGTTCATTATAAACGGCGCTATTAGACTAGAATATGTTCCCAGTCAATGGAAAGTCGCCGAAGTTATAATGGTCCTTAAGCCTGGAAAACCGCCGAATGAAAAAACGTCTTATAGACCGATTTCGCTTCTTCCAATTATGTCCAAAGTGTTCAAGAGAATATTGGTTAGGCGAATACAGCCGGTAATAGAAGAAGGGCATCTTATCCCTGATCATCAATTCGGATTCAGAAGTAAGCATTCTACAGTTGAACAAGTACATCGAATAACACATGTAATCGAAAAATCACTTGAAGAAAAAAGATTTGTTCAAGCGTATTCCTTGACGTTTCTCAAGCCTTTGACAAGGTCTGGCACGAAGGCTTAAAGTTTAAATTACGACAAGTTCTGCCAGAGCACCTATATAATATTTTGAAAAACTACCTTACGAATAGGCTATTCCGCGTCAAATGTGGAAACGAATATTCTGATTTTAAGGAAATAATGGCTGGGGTGCCGCAAGGAAGCGTTCTTTGTCCAGTTTTATATCTATTATACACTCGTGATATACCGCAAGTAGAAGGCACTGAGCTAGCTACATTTGCCGACGACACTGCTATCTTGACAGTAGGTAAAACGGTCGAAGATACTACAGCAAAACTGCAAGAAGCTTTGAATAGAGTAAATGAATGGGCAAAGATTTGGCGAATCGCACTCAACGAGACCAAATCTGTTCATGTAAATTTTACTTATAAGAAAATAAATAATTTGTCGATCTTTTCAAACTCGGTTCAAATCCCGTTTGCAAACGAGGCTAAGTATCTTGGAATGACACTTGACACAAAGCTGAAATGGAAAACGCACGTAAAGAAAAAACGCAAAGAATTAGATAATAAATATAGAGAAATGTATTGGTTACTTGGAAAATATTCCAAGCTTAATATATATAACAAACTGCTTTTATATAAGCAGGTGCTAAAGCCTGTATGGACATATGGTATACAACTCTGGGGTTGTACCAAAATAAGTAACATTAAAATTTTACAAACTTTTGAGAACAAAGTGCTAAGGGGTATTGTTAATGCGCCATGGTATATCCGTAATAGCGATATCCACAGAGATCTTGGCATTAAAACAATCGAAGACGAAATCAAAAACTACGCGAGAAAGCATAAAAGTCGACTAGAAAGTCATGCTTATATAACAGTCCTCCAAGTTTTGGATGAAAGAAATTTACTTCGCCGTCTACAAAGAATCAGACCTTTAGACATAGCGTGTTAAGTAACCGCGTCTAAACTGCGGAGCTAGCAGGAGCTTCTAATGGGAAGGTACCTGCAAAACGTCATTATTTCGCGAAACGAAAACTACTTGATAAGTCGAATACTTAGTTGTAGTAAAAATGAAAACAAGTCTGTTTTGAAGAAAGGTTTTTTAGTGGGTAAGAATCCCACACTACTATGAGCACGCGCTGTCGATCATCATAGTGTCTTGTTGAAGATTTTCACTTACCCTCGGAAAAAAAAAAAAATAAAAAATTAAATCTTGTCACAACTTGATATTTCAGTTGACAACCCAACACGAAACTATTTGTTCGGAAGTCTTAGGCCTATTGACCATAGTCCATAGGCTTAAACATTTTGGCATTATCTTAAAAATGAAAAAAATATATAGACGTTTTCTGTACCTACTCATATTCATTCATATGAAATATTCGACTTTATTGTGTTAACTAATGAATTAAAATAATAGTAATGATGAAATATATTCGTTTTCCGCACATATTGCATTTTTCACTGCCAGTTTTGACTTCAGCAAATTTAGTGCAGTCTTAAAGACTTCAGCAAATATAGCTAGTGAAGTCTTAAGAACTTCAATGAATTAGTGTGATGTTTCAAAGACTTCAATGAAATTATTGTGAAGTCTGAAAGAAATAGTGAAGTCATAAAGATTTCAATTGAATGCCGATGACTTTAAGTGATTTTAATGTGACTTCAAAGAATGAGGTGCGGTCACAAAGATTTCATTCAAGTGACTTGAAATGTCTGATTGGTTTAAATGATTGCCACAATCAAAGACTTCTCAAAATGAATGGTGATTTCATTTTAAAGTTCAAGTCCAAAAGTGAAGTCAATTGAATGAATTCTAAAACGTGAAGTATTTGGTGTGAATTCACGGAATGCATTACTAAAGGATTGCATTCTTTTACAACTCTCATATCTATACATTCGCATTTTACGAAAAGAGAATCTATGGCCGAATTTTTTTTTTCTCAAAAGCCTATATACCTATACAGGTTGTTGCAGTTCTAAAAATAGGTAAATCGGCCGGAAAATTGGAGAAGAATATGGAATGGGGTCCACTTCCTCAGTTCCACGCTATAGGGTGTACAAATTAAACTGAATCACGGCACTATAACTTCTATATGGTGAATTTTATTCATGAGATGCATTAGAAAAGCTGATCCAATATGCCTATCCATAATACATACTCACGATTCCTGTAGACTTCCCTTTTCAAATTTCCAAAACAACTATCATCATACTAGATAATAAAGCAGTAACGCGTTCAAATAAACAGCGCAGCGATCAACAAATATACTAATGAACACTTTCGCTCACAAGACTGACAGTGAAACCAACACCAACCTTCCACGTCCCTATCACAACTCACACTTTCTAACACATGCCTAATTGCTTTTTTTTATCAATGCCAACATCAAAAATTGTGAACAACGGCACTGAGTTTGAATATGAGCGACTGTATGCTTATCCTTTTTACAGTCAGTGGGTATTACAAGTTCAAAAAGATATTGGAAGGCATTGCTAAAATGCAGTTCGTCGACAGAATAGTGTTACAACTTTTTATTTTTATTTTATTTTTGATTTCATTATTGTTGAAAAAGTATCAGTGCTATTTTACTATTACTATATTTTTAATTGCCCCTATAATATAGGGCAGGTTTTGTAATCGTGAAAAAATTCGAACTCGAGATTTTAATCAAAAATGATATAACGATGATAGAGAAATTAGAAAAAGTGGGTCTCGCAATTCTGCCCGTCTGTCTGTACCTCGGACTGGAGCCTAAACGGCTGGGCGGATTTGCTTAAAACTTCATATCTGGGGTTAGTGAGCTTATACCCCGAGACAACATCGGAATTTTCATTCTAGCCCCAAAAATAACGGTACTTTACTTGGGGCAGATTTTGCAAAAAGTGGATTTTCTCGATAACGGGTCTAACGATTTTGTTCAAATTTCATATTTGGATTAGCTTAGATATATCAGATAGCATACCAGGTTTTTGGCTAAAAGGTCGTACAACGGTAGTTTACTTATTAACCGATTTTCTAAGATTGACTATTTTTCGGCTATTTCTCAATCGATTTTGTTCAAATTTAATATGGTATTTGAGTAACGTGACATAAAGAACAACATGACATACAAAGACCACCGCGTGTTGTAGCAAGGGGTCTCCACCCCTCGTGCACTAAAGAAGATGTAATGAACGACCTTCAAGGCAAAGGCTTTAAAAGTCTTGATGCTGTCAATATTATCAAGAAGGAGAAACAACAGTCGGAGGGAGATCAGGAAAAAATGGTAATGGACTTCCACTTTTCCAGTCCAGTCGAAAATAAAGATGTAATATATGACATTAAGACTATTCTAAACATCGTTGTCAAAATCGAACCCATGTGTAAGAGCTCCAGATCGATCCCGCAGTGTAAGCGCTGTCATGGCTTCAATCATACGCAGACTTACTACCAGAAAGAACCGCGATGCGTGAAATGCGCAGGCAAACATCTCTCAGGTGGAGTGTCACCTAAACAAGCAAACCCCAGCCACTTGCATAACCTGTAAAGGAAAACACCCTGCGAACTATTGAGGTTGCGAAGTGGCGAAAGAGCTCTAAAAAAGCGCGATACGCTCAAAAATTCCATGGGCCCGAATCCAAAACCAATTAAGAATAGACCCAAAATAGCTTCGGAAAAAGCAGCGAAAGATAAAAAATCCGTCAATATTCTCCTAAGATCGGGTAATGAAGAAAAACCCAAACGTAGTAGAGAAAAGGTGGCAGGAGCTAAATCCTCGAATATTGGCGTGGAGTCTTATGCTCAAGCGGCGATGACAGTTAATGGCAAGTACAAGACCGACGGCTCACGGGAGATCAAAGCAAGAAATCATCCAAACCTTAACGTTAAGCTGCGACATTGGAAAACGGTGATAGAGGAAGCTCACAAGATCATGTATCCCATGTTTTTTCCCTAATTCTTGCGAAACTTGAAGAGCAATCCAAAATAAATAAACTTATTTTCGAGAGACTAGTTGCATTAGAAAACAACATTTATAACACGCGCACAATCAGAATATAAAAAAAAACGCTTAAAATTCTTATTTGAAACGCCAACGGGCTTATACGACGATTCTACGAGTTAGAAATCTTTATACGAGAAAAAGATATTGATGTATGCTTGGTCTGTGAAACTCATCTGACAAAGCAATCGAATGTTAAGATAAGGGGATATAGCGTGTATCACGCCTTCCACCCATCGGAAAGAGCCAGAGGCGGATCATCTTTGTTTATAAATGAATGCATCGAACACTCAGCGGAAGTAAAGATTGAACTAGAAGCAATGCAAGTAAGCACGGTACGCGTTAGAAATAGTCATTTTGCTTTCAACATTTCATCTATATATTGTCCACTGCGATGTAAACTTGAAGAAAGTGATTTCACAAACATCTTCAACTTCCTTAAACCAAATTTTATTATTGGCGCCGACTTCAACGCGAAACAATCATTCTGGGGTTCAAGGTACGCCTCTCAGAAAGGTAGAAAGCTTTATAATGCGGGTATGCAATATGGTTGTGATTTTCACTCGACGGGTAAACCAACATATTGGCCGACTGATAGAAATAAGATACCAGATCTGATCGATTTCTTGATCGTTAAAGGAATATCTGGCAACTGTATAAAAGTTGAAAAAAGCTTTGATCTCTCCTCTGGTCATCCTGCTCTGATGCTCTGATTAAAAAAGTAGAACCGGCCAGATTAACCGACGCGAAAACTAATTGGGATGGCTTCAAAAAAGATATTGAAGCAAATACTGAGCCGTGCGTATCACTTAAAACGCCATACGAACTTGAAGTTGATCGCTTCGTCGAAATCCTACAGAATGCCGCGTGGAAGAATACTCCCAAACCTAAGAAAACGCCGGTCAGTTTCATTCAAACTTATCCATAGGAAATAAAAGAGATGATTAAGGAGAAGAGAAAAGCGCGCAAAAAATGGCAACAAACTCGGGCTCCGCAACATAAAGCACATCTTAACCGTTTGTGCAACTTATTAAAAAGATCTATTAAAGACTTTAAGAATAATGAAATGCAAACTCACCTAGAAAGCTTAACGGCAGAAAAAGATTCTAATTATTCGCTTTGGAAGGCTATAAAAGGTATTAAAAAACCTCAAATTCAAGCCGCGCCAATTAGGAAAAATCAAGACGAATGGGTCAGGCATGATAAAGAGAAAGCGCAAGTTTTTGCCACCCAACTGCAAGAAACTTTCAAACCATTTGATGGAGAAGCTCTTATTCAAAATATAAATATGTACGTCATGTACCGAACTTAAGGAAGAAATAAAGAAACTTAAACCTAAGAAGACTCCTGGATACGACCTAATTACGGGAGAGGTACTTAAAGCACTACCAAGAAAGGCTCTAATTAAGCTTCTGTTCATTATAAACGCCGCGCTTGGACTAGAATATGTTCCCAGTCAATGGAAAGTCGCCGAAGTTATAATGGTCCTTTAGCCCGGAAAACCGCCAAATGAAAAAAAAGGTCTTATAGACCGATTTGGCTTCTTCCAATTATATCCGAAGTGATCGAGTGAATATTGATTAGGCGAATACAGCCGGTAATGGAAGAAGGGCATCTCATTCCGGATCATCAATTCGGTTTCAGAAGTAGGCATTCTACAGTTGAACAAGTACATTGAATAACACATGTAATCGAAAAGTCACTTGAAGAAAAAAAGATTTGTTCAAGCGTATTCCTTGACGTCTCTCAAGACTTTGACAAGGTCAGGCACAAAGGCTTAAAGTTTAAATTACGGCAAGTTCTGCCAGAGAACCTATATAATATTTTGAAGAACTACCTTACGAATAGACTATTCCGCGTCAAATGTGGAAGCGAATATTCATATTTTAAGGAAATAATGGCTGGGGTGCCGCAAGGAAGCGTTCTTTGTCCAGTTTTATATCTATTATACACTCGTGATATACCGCAAGTAGAAGGCACTGAGCTAGCTACATTTGCCGACGACACTGCTATCTTGGCAGTAGGTAAAACGGTCGAAGATAATACAGAAAAACTGCAAGAAACTTCGGATAGGGTAGATGTATGGACAAAGGTTTGGCGAATCGCACTCAACGAGACCAAATCTGTTCATGTAAATTTTACTTATAAGAAAATAAATAATTTGCCGATCTTTTCAAACTCGGTTCAAATCCCGTGTGCAAACGAGGCTAAGTATCTTGGAATGACACTTGACACAAAGCTGAAATGGAAAACACACGTAAAGAAAAAACGCAAAGAACTAGATAATAAATATAGAGAAATGTATTGGTTACTTGGAAAATATTCCAAGCTTAATATAAAGAACAAACTGCTTTTATATAAGCAAGTACTAAAGCCTGTATGGACATATGGTATACAACTCTGGGGTTGTACCAAAATAAGTAACATTAAAATTTTACAAACTTTTGAAAACAAAGTGCTAAGAGGTATTGTAAATGCGCCATGGTATATCCGTAATAGCGATATCCACAGAGATCTTGGCATTAAAACAATCAAAGACGAAATCTAAAACTACGCGAAAAAACATAAAAGTCGACTAGAAAGTCACGTTAATATTACAGTCCTCCAAGTTTTGGATGAAAGAAATTTACTACGCCGTCTACAAAGAACCAAACCTTTAGACTTAGCGCGTTAAGTAACCGCGTCTAAACTGCAGGAACTTCTAATGGGAAGGTACCTGCAAAACGTCCTTATTTCGTGAAATGAAAACTGCCTGATAAGTCGAATACTTAGTTGTAGTAAAAAATATAGACAAGTTTGTTTTGAAGGGAGGTTTTTTAGTGGGTAAGAATCCCACACTACTATGAGCACGCGCTGTCGATCCTCATAGTGTCTTGTTGAAGATTTTCACCTACCTTCGAAAAAAAAAAAAAATACAAAGGTTTTGCAAAATTAAAAAAAATTTATATTCTTTATATTTTATTTGTTATAAGTTCAAATACGTACGACCCAGTCGTGCCCTTTATATTTTATATGGAGCCCACCTTTCAATACCTTTCAAAATATAAAAAATTGTGAGTACTGTTTTGAAATAATTACGTGCAAGGTGCGGAATGCTAAATAGATTTTTGAAAAAAAATCCGCTTGTCTTGCAACTAAGTCAGAAAAATTACTGCTAGGTTGTTGTAGGTAATTCTTTTTTCGGCACACATCTCATATTTTGATTCATTTTGGCTTTCGCGTGACTAGTAACCATTTAAAAGTGGATTAGCAGTAAGAACTACGATGTAATGAGCAAACAACGCCAACAAAGTTGCAGCGGAATAGCTAGCCGTGAACGTGTTTGTATATACCTCGCATGTTTTGCTTCTCTTGCAATACAGATTAAGATCTTCGTGTGCTTTGAACTGCCGTATAAATCGAGAATTAGTCGGGTAGTTCATTTTCGGTAGATTTGAATTCATTCATTTATTGACTTACGAATACTATTATACATTTTTACATTAGTACCATTTTCTACAACATTTCCGCGGAGTTATCCCTTCAATGCTGGATGAAACCTTGAACCCGTAGAAGAGAGGCTGCGTAAAATGATATTAGGGGATACAAATGGATTAGTGCATAGCATCTTACATTTTTTAAATAAATTATTTGAATAAATTTTCCGCGTAGCCGTAACGGCTTGTCTGCAGAATGTTGTTTACGGAAAGTTTCTTATTTTAACAGAGTGAATTTCAGAAGAATTTCTAGGAAATGATTCATAATTACGAAAATGGATGCATACGAATTAAAAAAAAACAATTCAACTTATAAAAAAATTTGACGAACAAATTCGAAATTATTCGGAAGTGCAACGATGTAAGCAAACTGGAGGTTTTCAAACATATTTATTTAGCCACAACAAATGAAAGGGATGAAAGTAAGATTGATTGACTTCTGATTGAATTAGATTTCTATTATTTTAAAATTCAAGATCCGCCAAACAAAAAGTCGCGCATATCTTCTTCTTCTTCTTCCTTTTATCAGCGAGGTTATGATCCGAAAACTAGGGATCATAACCCTCCCACTTCACCGCATTTCTACTGATCCGCCTGTGGGGTTCGCCTATTTGACCTCAGAAAATATCGGCAGGCCTGCCGATTTTGGATCACTCGGTTACTGAGGCCAATGAAATGCCGATGTCGTCGCATTTGTCTGATCCAGGCGTTTATAGGCCTGCCTTTCCTACGCGCATAGATATTGCCTTTTTAACAGGGTTCAAATGATCTCTTCTTTGAACGTGGCAATACCAACTGAGCCGGTCACGCTCTATTTTTTGAACGATGGTTTCCTTGATGTGAAAGCTTCCACGGATCTTCGAACTTCTTATTCGATCAAGCTTTGTCACTCCTGCTGTCATGCGAAGCATCTTCATCTCAGCTGCCGTTAATTTACTCTCATACTTTTTGTACATCGTCCAACATTGTGAACCGTATGTGAGCGCTGGACGTACAACTGCGGTGTAGAGCCTTCCTTTCAACTTAGGGGGCATTTTTCTGTCACAAAAGATAGCGGAATATTCTCGCCACTTCATCCACCCTACGCTTACACGATGATTGATGTCGTCATCACAAGTTGCTTTGTTATTGATCATAGATCCCAGATATTTGAACTTTTCGCACTTGGGAAGCACTGTTCCATTCAAATAAATGTCTGGAATAGGCCTGAGTGGATCAGAGAACGGGCAGCACAAGTACTCTGTCTTTTTTGAACTAATGCGATACCCATTTCCCTCCAAAACGTCCACCCACACATCAAGTGCTCGTTGCAGGGATGTAGGATCCTCACTTATGATGGCTCCATCGTCAGCAAAGAATAACTGATGTACCTTGGGGTCCATCACTTTACCTTCAAGCAGATAATCAAGGACTGTAATAAAGAGCAAAGGACTTAAAACGCTTCCCTGGTGCACCCCGACTTTGATTGGGAACTCTTCGGTTACTCCAGCGGGACATCTTACTTTTGTCTTTGCTCCTTCGTACATGTCCATAATCATCTGTACATAGGTTTCTGGAACCCATCGATGTCTTAGCGCCACCCATATCAGATCTCGTGGTTGTCTGTCGAATGCCTTTTCAAAGTCAACCAATACAATATGCAAATCCCTTAAGGAATCACGATGTTTTTCCATTATGATCCTTATACTTTGGATTGCATCTGTGGTTGATTTACCCGAGACAAACCCGCACTGATCATCAGATAGCCGTATTATTTTTCGCAGTCGGCCACCTAATACCCGCTCAACGATCTTCATGGTGTGTGACATCAGCTTGATCGAACGGTAGTTATCACAGTTTCGCGTATCACCCTTCCCTTTGTATACAGGGAGAAGGTAGCTTTCCCTCCATTCATTCGGCATTGGATCACCTCTCACGAATTTGGAGATGAGAATTCTGAGCCATCTGAACCCGATGTCTCCCATCTTTTTCCAGAACTCAGAGGGTATCTCGTCTGGCCCAAGCGCTTTTCGTTTTTTGGAGTATTTGACCGCCTCACTAACTTCTTCGACTGTAATGTCGGGTATTTGTTCACAGTTTGGGGTGGCTCTTGGAAAGTATAGCCGGGGAAACTGTTCATTCAAAAGCTCTTCACAATACTGCCGCCACCTCTGCAGAATTTTGTCGTCATCCACAAGAAGCTGGCCATGAGCATTGCTAATGAACTTTGGCGAACGAATCTCCTGAGCATTCTTCCTTCTTTGGGCGGCTATTTTGAAGATAGTGGCACTCTTGTTCATATTGTGTCTTCGCAGCTCCTGGATAGCCTGGTTTGCATCAGCAACCGGGGAAAATATTTTCTCCAGCTCCCGATACAGGCCCTCCGTACTCTCTGCTTGAAGCTGAGCGCACTTCTTCTTCGCTTTTTTCTTGCAGCATCTGTATTCCATTTCGAGGCGAGCTTTTTCGTCACTATTATTAGAGGGGCACTTTGACCAAGCTTTGAAAGCCGCTTTCTTCTCATTTATCACTTTCTTAGCTTCATCACTCCACCACCATGTTTCTTTGGCGTGTTGATGGTGGCCTTTTGAAGCTCCTAGCAGTGATTTGGCCTTCTTTAAGCAAGTTCGCTGTAGGGAATCCCACATATTTTGTGCTCTGCATTCTTCATCCTCAGCTCCGTTGATGGTGTGAGAGAGGTAATTTTTCATTACGAAAACAAAAGCATCGCCTTTTTCTTTGTCCAGATTGTACCACTTGATTTTCTCAGAGACCCTTGTTTGTTTGCTTTTCTTTGGTGTTTTCATAAAAATTTCTATTAGCAGGAGACGGTGTTGACGAGCGATTGCCTCTCCCAGGATCACTTTGCAATCTTTTACCCGGGGCTTCATGAAACTGCCTACCAAATGGTAGTCAATCTGAGTTTCATCTCCACCACTGCTGTAAGTGATTAGGTGTCGGCTTTGTTTGATGAACATGGTATTTTCCACGATAAGACCGTGTGATTTGCACATGCTTAGGATGTCTTCACCAGGAAGGTTCCTGGTGCCATATCCTAGTCCTCCATGGCAGTCTTCATAGTCTTCGTTTGATTTCCCGACATGTCCATTCAAATCTCCTCCCACAAACAGAAATTCTTCTTTTGGGATGTTCTTAAGGAGATTGTGGAAATCTAGCCAAAATGCATCTTTATCTATCTGATTGCACCCATTGTGGGGAGCATATGCACTGACAATATTCCACACCTCTCCTTGTATTACTAGTTTGAGAGACATCAAACGGTCGCTGGACTTCGAAATGCTCAAGACGTTTCCAAGTAGCTCTGCCGCAAGGATGATACCGATTCCGTTCCTAGCCTTTTCCGTTCCGTAGTAGAACATCTTGTAATCTTTTGTCCTAACGTCCAAGAAACGCGCCCGATTCCCGGTGTTTTTCCATTTCGTCTCTTGGACACACAAGATGTCCACCCGCCTTCTATTCATCATCTCTTCCAGCTCGTAACTTCGACCGGTCATGCTTCCAACGTTCCAACTCGCGACCCTTAAATTGCGTCCAAACTGTTTCATTATGTTGCTAGCCCCCGGAATCCGTATAGCTCTGACCCGAACATTTCTGCTCGGTCCAGGATCAGTACCATGCACAGCAGTGGTAGTGCCTGGCGGGGTAGTGCCTTTCCTTTTTGCAAGTATTATCATAATGATACAGTTTTGCAATACAATTTTTGCACCATATTGCGATGGTGTTTGTTGTTTGACACGTGCATGCTCCTGTTTTAATATTGTTTGATCTTTCTTTTATGACACCGGTGATCTCCAGTCGTGTCAACCCACGGACTCGCATGCACACTTGTGGGAGGGTTTTTATGGTAGTATATGTGTCGCTAGGCTCACTTGGGTGTTATATTGCCTAGATCTGATTTGTCCCCTTAGTCGCCTTTTACGACAAGCGCTAGTTGTTGGGGGGCGCTGCAGTGATATTCTTAACCCGTCCCTGCACGGGGCGCATATGTACAACGAAAACATGATTTGCACCAGAAGGAAACGGATGACACTATAAAACGGATGATAATATAAAAGTCAGTAATACGTACAAACGATGTCCTCAACCACATAGTTTTGGCTCCGGGAGAAACTGAAATGGTATTTAGTATATCAGCGTCGATGAAACTATCAATTGTACAGACGATGAGAAAACAAATTTTCCAACAGAATTTTTAAATTAGTAATATACTCAAATATCTGCATAACAACAGTAAAACTCCACTCTTTTGACAATCGAAAATCGAAAATTTGGCTCTAACATTAGCCGTGTTTTTTAAAAACCTAGCCAGCCAGTAGGTGCTAGTAAAGTCAAATTTTAGACATAAAGCAAAAACAAACACCGGCTGGCTACTACTCTTGAGTAAAAGTAAAAGTTGCTGGCTGGGAATTTTGTGATGCCTAATTTCAGACGACAAAAACGAAATTGTTTAATTATTTGTTGTTGCTGTCATTGCGAAATTGTTTGGTTCCTAGAGATATGTTCGTATAAAATCGGCTGGCTGGCAAATCTTTTAAATGAACGACTGGCTGGCTAGGTTTCAAAAAAACACTACTATTCAAGCTTCCACTTCCTCTTCAAACTCATTAACTTTACATACAGAAACACCTACACATGCCAAACTCTCCACTGATAAGCAACTCTCAATACACAATACACACACACTTCCCCCATGAAAAGAATATACAAACAAAGAAAACATAAAATCAACTTCTTCACCTAATTCTTCATTAAGAAACAACAACGAACCTGAAATAATGTACGTATCTGATTCTGAAATCGTTGCAACAGATGACGTGAATATAACCATCACATCACGCATATCGTCAATAACTCATACTCTCGTACAACAAAATAAATATTAATTACCTCGCTCTTTATCTGAAAGTGAACTCCGCGAATGACATCAGTAGGGAGATCACACGAAGAATTACTCTTGCCAATCGTTGTTTCTATGGGCTAAAACGGCAATTGAGTAGCAAAGCCCTATCTCGAACTACTAAGGTAACTCTTTATAAAAGTCTAATCATCCCAGTCCTGCTGTATGGCGCAGAGGCATGGGCTTTGACAAAACCGGATGAGGATGCCCTTGGTGATTTCGGGAGAAAAGTTCTTCGACCAATCTTTGGTCCCGTTTGCATAACGGTGAGTGGAGGAGAAGGTACAATGCCGAGCTATACGACCTGTACAAGGACATCGACAACTCAGAAGAGTTCACATACAGCGACTAAGATGGCTGGGTCATTTAGACCGGATGGAGCCCAACGTTCCCGCTAAGAAAGTTTTCGAATCCACCCCGGATGGACGACGCAGTAGAGGACGACCTCGCGGTAGGTGGCGCAAACAAGTGGAGGGAGACCTCAACCAACTTGGCGTGCTAGCTGGAGAGGTTTGTTGGTTGAGGCCCAGGTCCACCCCGGACCGTAGCGCCATCTAAGCAAGTAAATAAGTTTACCTGAAAGTAATGAAAATGAACCTGACTTATAAACAACTACCCGCAAATACGGCCACCAATGCTCGCTAGTCGAGGCGCTTGGACCCACTTGGTGGTCGAAATCTCAACACCAACACACAGCTATCTACCTCTCTTTTATCACACCACAAACCAACTGTCGACAAAAATGTTATAAAAAAAAAAAAAAAAACCGCCTGAACGTTCTCCAGTAGAATGAAAGGATATTTGAACAACTATAGGCGAACAGAGCTCGAGCACGTCGAGAGTGCTCTGAACGTGGTCTGAACCGAGCGTGCTCAGAGCGCTCTGATTTGTTTATGAAATACACTTCAGCACTCTGATGTCATTTGATTAGCAATTATAGGTTGAGCTGTCAAAATATGAATATAATATCTATTGATAGTTATTTTTTATGTTATATCAATTGTTTTGCAATTTTTTTTTTCTTTGTCCTCTGCTGTCAAATATGAAAAATGGCTGTGCTCAGGATTTTGCTCTAAACGCTCTGTCAAATTATTCAGAGTTCATAGAGTGCGCTCTGAGTATACTCTGAACGTAAAAAGAAAAACGCCTTATGACGAACTTAATATCCTAATTGATTGGGAAAGTTTAGGGGATTACTTGCTATTGCACCGATATAAATGAATAGGAACGATAGACTATGTGCAATAAATAAGTTCGATTTATTGAATTATCTTATTCTTCCTTTTATCAGCGAGGTTATGATCCGAAATCAAGGGATCATAACCCTCCCACTTCATCGCATTTCTACTGATCCGCCTGTGGGGTTCGCCTATTTGACCTCAGAAAATATCGGCAGGTCCGCCGATTTTGGATCACTCGGTTACTGAGGCCAATGAAATGCCGATGTCGTCGCATTTGTCTGATCCAGGCGTTTATAGGCCTGCCTTTCCTACATCGCGCTGTGTTTGGAACGTGCATTGATATTGCCTCTTTAACATGGTTCAAATGATCTCTTCTTTGAACGTGGCAGTAGGAGCTGAGCCGGTAGCGCTCTATTTTTTGTACGATGGTTTCCTTGATGTGAAAGCTTCCACCGATTTTGAGACTTCTTATTCGATCAAGCTTTGTCACTCCTGCTATCATGCGAAGCATCTTCATCTCAGCTGCCGTTAATTTACTCTAATACGTTTTGAACATCATCCAACATTGTGAACCGTATGTGAGTGCTGGACGCAAAACTGTGGTGTAGAGCCATCTTCAACTTAGGTGACATTTTTCTGTCACAGAAGATAGCGGAATATTCTCGCCACTTCATCCACCCTACGCTTACACGATGATTGATGTCGTCATCACAAGTTGCTTTGTTATTGATCATAGATCCCAGATATTTGAACTTTTCGCACTTGGGAAGCACTGCTCCATTCAAATAAATGTCTGGAATAGGTCTGAGTGGATCAGAGAACGGGCAGCACAAGTACTCTGTCTTTTTTGAACTAATGCCATACCCATTTCCCTCCAGAGCGTCCACGCACACATCAAGTGCTCGTTGCAGGGATGTAGGATTCTCACTTATGATGGCTCCATCGTCAGCAAAGAATAACTGATGTACCTTGGGGTCCATCTTACCTTCAAGCAGATAATTAAGGACTGTAATAAAGAGCAAGGACTTATGACGTTTCCCTGTGTACCCCGACTTTGATTGGGAACTCTTCGGTTACTCCAGTGGGACATCTTACTCTTGTCTTTGCTCCTTCGTACATGTCCACGATCATCTGTACATAGGTTTCTGGAACCCATCGATGTCTTAGCGCCACCCATATCAGATCTCGTGGTTGTCTGTCGAATGCCTTTTCAAAGTCAACCAATACAATATGCAAGTCCCTTAAGGAATCACGATGTTTTCCCATTATGATCCTTATACTTTGGATTGCATCTGTGGTTGATTTACCCGAGAAAACCCCGCACTGATCATCAGATAGCCGTATTATTTTTCGCAGTCGGACACCTAATACCCGCTCAACGATCTTCATGGTGTGTGACATCAGCTTGATCGAACGGTAGTTATCACAGTTTCGCGTATCACACCAAGAGGCCAATTATACAAATACCACCCATCAAAACAGTCGAAGGAAAGTGGGCTAGAAGTAACGAACACAAAGCCAAAATATTGCCAGAATACTTAAAAAGTGTATTTCTACCGCACGCTGAGCAGGAAATATATATGCCTGCGGAAACAGTCGGAGAAGAAAGTGAAGAAATAGGACTCACGACTCCAAGCGAAGTGAGAAATGAGATTAAAAATAACATTAACCCGAAAAAATGTCCTGGTTATGACCTTATAACTGATGAAATATTGAGGCAGTTACCAAGAAAAGCTATAAATAAACTAACGAATTTAATCAATGCTGCTTTTAGAATGAAATATGTTCCTAGCCTATGGAAAGTGGCTGAAGTAATAATGATCTCTAAACCCGGAAAGCCACCGAACGAAGCGTCATCATACAGGCCAATTTCAATACGGCCAGTCATATCTAAACTTTTCGAAAAACTGCTTGTTAAACGACTTAATCACATCATTGAACGAAAAAATCTGATTCAAAATTATCAGTTCGGATTTAGAAGACGACATTCAACAATTGATCAAGTCCACAGAATAGTTAATATCATTGAAAAAGCTTTAGAAGAAAAAAAGGTCTGCTCTGCAGTATTTCTCAACGTAGCTCAGGCTTTTGACAAAGTTTGGCATGCAGGACTAAATCATAAACTAAGACGCCTCCTACCAAAACAATATGCTGCAATCTTAGAATCATACCTTAGCGGAAGATTTTTCAGAATTAAACAGGAAGATTCGTACTTAGAACTAACGGAAATTAAAGCAGGAGTTCCGCAAGGTAGCGTACTGGGCCCCATTGTGTACCTCCTATACACTGGTGACCTCCCAGAGTTTGAAAACAGCACTTTGGCCACATTTGCTGATGACACTGCAATCCTAGCGGTAGGAAAGAATAATATAGAATCAACGCAGAAACTGCAATCAGCTGTGAACAAAATTTGTAATTGGACAGTAAAATGGCGAATGAAGCTTAATGAAAGCATATCAGTGCACACAAATTTCACTAACAGAAGAATAAATTATATCCCGGTAACTATCAACCAACAAGTAGTGCCGAACGCAAATACAGCAAAATATCTTGGAATGACCCTGGACGCTAAGCTGAGATGGAAAGAACACGTAAAAAGGGGGAAAAAAACGAATTGGAAATAAAATACAGAAACATGTATTGGCTGATAGAAAAGAATTCGTCACTATCAATCTATAATAAGCTTTTATTATATAAGCAATACATGAAGCCAATATGGACATATGGTATTCAACTATTAGGCTGTACCGAAAAGAGCAACGCAGACATCATCCAAAGATTTCAAAACAAAGTGTCACAGATGAAACTAGGAAAAATGCACGAAGGCATGAATCAAGGCTTCAACAAAACACTAACCCTGAGGTAGTACAACTTTTAGACAACGCAAACACAGTGCGAAGGCTTAATAGGACAAAGCCATTTGAATTGACCTAGGTGTATCAAAACACACACATGAAGAAATATATATATACATATATAGCAGGTATAGTATGTATCTGGATATCTATCTAATATTGGAAAATATGAAAATACAAGTGTAATGGAACGACAACAACGAGCGTCGGGGAGCTCGGTGTGAATCTATCCCCCAACGTTTTGAGTGGATTAAATCCCACTTATGCTATGTGCACTTACTTATATACATAAGAAGACACTATCATCTGTCGAGAGACGTCAATGGGCGGAACTCTCGAATCGATAACAAAGACCATAGAGATCAGAAAAAAATTGCTAATTAGTCCACGTGACTAGATCGCAATATCATCGAAGAGCACAGAACGTGGACTGTGGTAGATAAACGCCTAACATCAGGCGTGTCTAAACTCGAAAAAAAACACCCTTCTCTTTGTATACAGGGAGAAGGTAACATTCCCTCCATTGAATCGGCATTAGATCACCTCTCACAAATTTGGAGATGAGAATTCTGAACCATCTTAAACCGATATCTCCCATCTTTTTCCAGAACTCAGAGGGTATCTCGTCTGGCCCAACCGCTTTTCGTTTTTTGGAGTATTTGACCGCCTCACTAACTTTTTCGACTGTAATGTCGGGTATTTCTTCACAGTTAGGGGTGGCTCTTGGAAAGTATAGCTGGGGAAACTGTTCATTTTAAAGTTGTTCACAATACTGGCGCCAACTCTGCAGAATTTTCTCGTCATCGACAAGAAGCTGGCTATGAGCATTGTTATTGAACTTTGGCGAACGAATCTCCTGAGCATTTCTCCTTCTTTGAGCGGCTATTTTGAAGATGGTTGCGCTCTTGTTCATATTGTGTCTTCGCAGCTCCTGGATAGCCTGGTTTGCATCAGCAACCTGGGAAGATATTTTCTCCAGCTCCCGATACAGGCCCTGGGTCATTCCTTCGTCATTATTATTAGAGTTGCACTTTGACCAAGCTTTGAAATCCGTTTTCTTCTCATTTATCATCTTCTTAGCTTCATCACTCCACCACCATATTTCTTTGGCGTTTTGATGGTGGCCTTTTGAAGCTCCTAGCAGTGATTTGGACTTCTTTAAGCAAGTTCGCTATAGGGAATCCCACATATTTTGTGCTCTGCACTCTTCATCCTCAGCTCCGTTGATGGTGTGAGAGAGGTAATTTTTCATTACGAAAACAAAAGCCTCGCCTTTTTCTTTGTCCAGATTGTACCACTTGATTTTCTCAGAGACCCTTGTTTGTTTGCTTTTCTTCGGTATTTTCATATAAATTTCTGTTAGCAGGAGACGGTGTTGCCGAGCGATTGCCTCTCCCAGGATCACTTTGCAATGTTGAAACTGGCTATCAAATGGTAGTGAATCTGGGTTTCATCTCCACCACTGCTATAAGTGATCAAGTGTCGGCTTTGTTTGATGAACATGGTATTTAACACGATAACACCATGTGATTTGCACATGCTTAGGATGTCTTCACCAGGAAGGTTCCTGGTGCCATATCCTAGTCCTCCATGGCAGTCTTCATAGTCTTCGTTTGACTTCGCGACATGTCCATTCAAATCTTCTCCAACAAACAGAAACTCTTCCTTTCGGATGTTCTTAAGGAGATTGTGGAAATCTACACAAAATGCATCTTTATCTATCTGATTGCACCCATTTTGAGGAGCATATACACTGACAATATTCCACACCTCTCCTTGTATTACTAGTTTGAGAGACATCAAACGGTCGCTGGACTTCGAAATGCTCAAGACGTTTCCAAGTAGCTCTGCCACAAGGATGACACCGATTCCGTTCTTAGCATTTTCCGCTCCGTAGTAGAACATCTTGTAATCTTTTGTCCTATCGTCCAAGAAACGCGCCCGATTTCCGGTGTTTTTCCATTTCGTGTCTTGGACACACAAGATATTCACCCGCCTCTATTCATCATCTCTTCCAGCTCGTAACTTCGACCGGTCATGCTTCCAACGTTCCAACTCGCGACCCTCAAATTTCTTCCAAACTGTTTCATTATTTTGCTAGCCCCCGGAATCCGTATAGGTGACCCGAACATTTCTGCTAGGTAATCGTGTCAACCCACGGACTCGCATGCACACTTGTGGTAGGGTTTTTAAGGTAGTATATGCGTCGCTAGGCTCACTTGGGTGTTATATTGCCTAAATCTGATTTGTCCCCTTAGTCGCCTTTTACGACAAGCGCTAGTTGTTTGGGGGCGCTGCAGTGATATTCTTAACCCGTCCCTGCACGGGGAACGAAATAATTGTCATTTACAATATATTAAATATGTAAATGCCTGTAATAACCAAAATATGTACGTTATATGAAACCAGAGCCATAAGCCAGGATGGCAAGCTCAGAAATGAGAAAGAAATACTAAAATATAATAAGAAATTCAGACCAGTTGAATACTGTAAGTTAGAAACTAAGCATACATTCTGTAAAATATCTAACAACCAAACCTGCTTAACTGATTCGTTAACCAACACTACCTTAACGTTTGAATCATACGAATCAACATAGTTGCTACAACAACAACTGATTTGTTGAATAATAAGCAAACCAGATGCGACAAAATCAAAGAAAAAAAGAAAAATCTGAAAATAATTAAGGACGACAGCATACTTGTATCCGGCACAGATCAAATAAGCGACGATACCTACGAAAGGACCTACTTCGTTAATTTTGAAGGCAACATCGTTATAGAAGTTATATATTTAAATCCCACAAAAATAATACAAAATTATTTGAAAACACATGTGGTAGACAAATACGAAGTAAATAACTACCTAGAAGCATTTGATGGAGGACTAAAATTAGAACATCTAAACCTGTTAGAGACAATTCAAACCGAAGCTCTAAAGAGTACAGTATTCTCCATCATATCAATCACACTTGTTGAGTTATACTCCGATACTTCTCCAAATAAAAAAGATGAAAGACTTGTTCCGAACTTCTAGAAACTGATTTTCTTTAATTTTCCTGTAAAATATTTCTGTAAATTTATACATATATGTATATTGCGTTGTGTCTTACGTTTTAGTCTTTTTTTATTTTTATTCTAGTTAACTTTTAAAGGGAGAAAAGGGAGAAATTAAAATTCGAATAAGGCACGATTATGTGCAACTTGTAAAAAGGCCAAAATCCCATCCAAATTGCAATTAGGTGCGAGCATGTGCAACTTGATGAGAGAGAGAACGCTATTTTCCTTAATGCAAGTTGCAATCTGTCCCTTTTAGATCGATAGATTATTTTATCGATTTAAATGGTACCAAGTTCGCTTAACACTCCCCCCTGGTAACTGGGTGAAGGATCCGGCTTACCACCCTATTCGAACTTGCGAACGTCCAATACCGCCAGTTTAACAGCCGGACGGGTGTAAATACCTCCATAGGTTTGCACAACTGCGCTACGTACTGTATCGTCCTTTCCAGCTATCACCTTAAGAACTTTCCCTTTGGCCAAGATTTTCTCGGATTGTTGTAGTCTACGACTTTGACAATATCTCCTTCCTGCAATTGCCTCTGTGGTGTAAACCACTTGGTACGTCGGGCCAAATCAGGTAAGTATTCACGAAGCCATCGTTGCCAAAAGCCTTGCGCGTACTTTTCAGTGGCTACCCAATTTCGTCTTATCGCAACTCCATCATCTATTGGCTCAGCCGTCAGTCGTTCTTCATTAGGATAGCCGATCAGCAAATGATTGGGGGTGAGTGCTTCAGTACTCTCACAATCGATTGGCACATAGGTAAGGGGTCGCGAATTCACAATGCTCTCCACCTCCGTCATCATGCTCAATAATAGTTCGTCGCGAGGATTGCGTGTTGGCGATATTTCAGCGAGTGTTTGCTTAACCGATCGAACCATACGTTCCCAAAACCCACCCATGTGGGGCGCTGCTGGCGGGATGAAGTACCACTTAAACGCCAACTCAAATTCTTTAGCTAATGCGCGTTTGTTTAAGTCTCTTATTGCCTGCTTCAACTCTTTACTGGCACCTCTAAAATTTGTTCCGTTGTCAGAGTATACTTCCTTTGGCATTCCTCGTCTTGAAATTAATCTTTTGAAATCCAATATGCAGGAATCACTGGAAAGGCTGTGGACTATCTCGATGTGGATTGCTCGTAAGGTGAGGCAGGTAAATAACATACCCCATATTTTCTCTAGACGCCTCCCGATTTTTACATAGAGCGGTCCGAAATAATCCACTCCTGTGTACGAGAATGGTCTCTGGAATGGCTGGAGACGGGCGTGTGGTAGTTCTGCCATACGTGGGGGTTGCGGAGCGGCTCGTCTGTTCTTGCAGTGTTGACAATCTTTTATGACTTTCCTTAAAACACGTCTCAAATTTGGAATGAAGTAGTATTGTCGGAGTTCGTTCACTACGGTTTCGTTGAAGAGGTGATAAAATTTATTGTGAAATTCGTTTACAATAAGGAAAGTGATTGGATGCTGTTTTGGTAGAATAATTGGTCTTTTAGTTTCCATAGGCATGTTCTTTATTGCATCGATTCGTCCAGCAATACGAATCACACCATTTTTATCTAAATATGGAGAAAGAGTATAAAGGGGACTGGTTTTGCTAATATTGACCTCACACTCGGATCTTGCTGCGTTGGCTACGGCTTCGTACTCGTTTGGAAAACTCTTCTTCTGACATTGTTTGTAGAGCAAAGCCTCAGCTGCTTCCCTCTCGTCTTGGATAAATATCGGTGGCCTTGAAGGTTTTCGCCATCTGCGAGCAAAGAATTTGATGTAGCGATAAATAAACATTAGTGTCTTTAAAAGACATTTCCATCTTGAAAAGCGGTTATAGTCCAATACAAATGAGGGTGGTGTCTCGCGGTGAATAAAACATTCCTTTACTTCTTCACTGCCCTCATCATACGTAGGGACTTCCGATAGTTTTGCTGGTAGAAGAAGTGGATTTTGGTACAGGAAGTCTGGTCCAGTATACCATCTGCCTGAAGAGCTGAAGTCACAATTACTTTTATACTTTGAGGCATCGTCAGCAATGTTCTCTTTGCTGGAGACCCAATTCCAATTATTTGCGTTCGAACTTTCAAGTATCTCGCCAATACGGACGGCCACAAAACTTTTGTATTTTTTACTGCTTGATCTTATCCAACTGAGGACAACTTGAGAGTCTGTCCAAAATGTTAAACTTTCGAAGTGAATTGTGTTTCCACTCAGAATAAATTTCGAGAGTGTAACTCCTAGCACGGCCGCTTCAAGCTCAAGCCGGGGTATTGAGAGTGTCTTGATGGGAGCTACTTTCGTCTTTGCACTGATGAGCGAACATTCAACTTCGCTTTCCGTAGAGACTCTAATATAGGCGACGGCAGCAATAGCTTCTTCACCCGCGTCCACGAATACATGCAACTCAACGCGGCTTCCATTTCCAAATTGAAGATTCGTAAGATATCCTCTTTTAATGGTTACGTCTCTTATTTTAGGAATCAGGCTCAACGATATCTTCCATTTTTGAAACTGTCGGTCTTTGATCTTCTCGTCCCATCCTGTTCCAGAGCGCCAAATCTGGAGAATGATTTTAAGATGAACTGTGAAGTTGGCAATAAGACCAAGAGGGTCGAAAATGCACATGAGTGTCCTTAATACCTCGCGTTTCGTTGGGATTTGTCTGCCGTTTATTAAATCGTCCTGAAGTTTACTTGACTTAAAGGTGTAGACAAACGTGTCTGTGCCTGAAGACCACCACATACCCAGCAGCTTTTCGAAATCATTTTGAGCATAATCCATAAAGGGCTTGTTACCTTTTGAAGCTTTGTACTGCAGAGTGTTTAAAACGTTTGTAGAATTCGAGATGAAATTTCTAATTTCAAAACCCGCTTGCTTGTGGATATGTATCACGTTTGTTGCCAAGGCTACGGCTTCTTCTTTCGTGTCTACGCTGTCTAGCCAATCATCCACATAGTGGTTTTCAATGATCGCCTTTGCTGCCCTGGGGAACTGATTTTCAAATCTTCTAGCGTTTTTGTTTTTTTATGAATTGAGCGCAAAAGGGTGAACAAGTAGATCCGAATGTCATAACCTGCATCTGGTACACCTCAACCTTTCCATCTTCTACATTCCGCCACAAGAACCTTTGAGCAAATCGAAATAATACTGATGGCAGTGCTGGTACAGTATCTGGTCCTGTCATTAGACACGAGTTCAGAGACACTCCTCCAACTTTCGCTGCCGCATCCCAGACTATTCTCAATTTGTCAGGCTTATTAGGGTTTATGACAGGAAATATAGGTAAATACCAGATTCGCGACTTGGAGTTATTCACCTCATTCTCATTTAGCTTTCTCGCGTACCCTTTCTCTAGATATTCTTTGATTTGTTTATTAAGCCTTTTAACTAATTGAGGTTGGTGTAGAAGGCGTCTTTCAAGACAGCGTAATCTTCTTTCAGCCATAGCTTTAGTGTCCGGTAGATGAATATTATCATACTTGCACAGCAGGGGTACGGCATAACTACTCCCCAAGAAAGTAGTTTTTTCTTCTAATAATTGCACCGCTCTATAGTCTTGGTCCGAGAGTGTTCGCTTTGTGGGCTTGGTGCCTGAACTTTCTAGGGAGAAATATTGTTTTACTGTTTCATGCATCTGTCAGTCCATTTTGTTTTGACAGTCACAAAGGTGAATATTAATATTTGCATCTGTGTCTTTTTTCGGTTCAGTACCAGCCGAAGCAACGCCAAAAAGAGTCCATCCTAATCTGGTTTTAATTGCTGCCGGCTGCGAGTCTTCACCCTCCCGAGTTTTCAGAGGCATGCCTAATCGCCAATGTTGAAGGCCAAGCAGGATTTGCGGCCTCGCATTCCAATATGATTTTATTGGTAATCCCTTCAAGTGGACGTATTGTTGTATCCGGCTGCTTATATCCAGTGACTGTGTCGGAAGATCTAGGGACTTGATTGTATGTGCATTTGGAAGTGAATATTTATTATTGCTATTTTGGCCTGAAATCTCAAATGTAATCTTCATAGATGAGTCCTCTCGGCGGTGAGTGTTGGCAGTCCACCTTAAGCCTAAAGGTTCCTTATCGCCATTAGCACCGAGTGCAAACGCCAATTCTTCATCAACAAGAGTTACTGAAGATCCATCATCTATGAAGGCGAAAGTGTCTAAAGAGTTGTTGTTGTAGTGCAATGTCACGGGAACAATTTTAAATATCGACAATGCAGCGCTCGGACGAAGGGTTATATCACTGCAGTAGGCTTCCTGAGTTCTATTGCTTGCGGTTGGCTGGTTTGTCTTTATATCGCCATTGTACTTGACTTTTGGTTGAATATCGTTGTTATGTAGAAATGCATTATGTCGATAGGTACATCCATCAACACCGCATAGTTGTGACGACAAGCAACGACGAGAACCATGTCGACGTAAGCATATTCGGCAAATGTAAAAACGCTTTTACTTTCCATTTGTCTTGCAACTGCATTTGCGCGAAATGTTGACATGAAGCCAGCGATTTGCAATCACTCCTACAAGCAGGGCTTCGAGTGCCTTCCCTTTCAAGCATCGTTGGAGCCGAATCATATTCTCATTGTTGCTGAACGCGCAAGCCTGCGATGAATTATTCCACCAGCTTATAAAGAGCGGGCACTCTTCTGGTCGTCCTGAGAATTGAATCTGCGCTTTTGACATTAAGTGTCTAGCAGCTATCTGGGACTTGCTCAAAACTGGAGCTGTACCCATTGTACCTATTCCCTTTTCACCCCGTCTCGCGCTCGGTCTTGCCTCTGATGAATTATTTTGCGCCTTATTATTTACACTTGCACCTGTTCCCTCCTGCACCACTCATGAACACGGTCACTGACACTATACGCTGTCGCGACTGATTCCTGGTCGTGGTCGTCTGTGGAGCATTGTTCAAGGATACCATATTTTTTATCGATGTACTCTCGATCACGCTTTTCCTGTAGTTGTCGCTCTTCTTCTAGTTTTTTTAATTGTAATCTGGATTTCCTTGTACTCGATGCTGTAGCTACAGAGTTGCTTCTTGACTTGATGATGACTCGTTCCTTTTTATTTGCGACCGGTCTACACAGCCCTTGCAATGGAATATTACCGTCCGCGGAAGTAGCATCCTTCGAGGAAACTTGGATGTTGACGTCTACAGCAGCAGCGTTATCTTTTGATTGGTCCTTCAAGGCTGAATCATGAACTGCTTTAAGCTTGATAATGCAATCGCTGCAGTGCCAATCTACGTTCTCCACTTCCTGAGAAACCCCAACGCAAGAAAAATGAAACCAATTTTCACACGTGCCGCCACTCTACCATAGAGTCCTGACTATCGGGAGCAGTACATTTTTTGCAATTTTGAGCATTTGATGACGAAGATGTGTGAACATTGCGAATAGTTGACATATCTCTACTATGACTACTATAATTACGAGGCATACTGACTCACCTTGTGCCAATCGGATGGGAATGATGATGTTGATAATCTGATGTTGAACCAGCTGAAGATGAGGATTACGATGATCAAAAGAGACGATGAAGAAGACGATGATGATGTGAAGCAGTTCGTCCACGTGCTGTGACTTTGTTGTTCGTTTAAAACGAAAATCAAAGGATGTTGAGTTATACTCCGATACTTCTCCAAATAAAAAAAAAATGAAAGACTTGTTCCGAACTTCTAGAAACTGATTTTCTTTAATTTTCCTGTAAAATATTTCTGTAAATTTATACATATATGTATATTGCGTTGTGTCTTACGTTTTAGTCTTTTTTTTTATTTTTATTTTTATTTTTTTTTATTTGTTTCAAAATACTTTATTTCAAATAACTTTGTACAAAATTCTAGTTAACTTTTAAAGGGAAAAAAGGGAGAAATTAAAATTCGAATAAGGCACGATTATGTGCAACTTGTAAAAAGACCAAAATCCCATCCAAATTCCAATTAGGAGCGAACATGTGCAACTTGATGAGAGAGAGAACGCTATTTTCCTTAATGCAAGTTGCAATCTGTCCTTTTTAGATCGATAGATTATTTTATCGATTTAAGTGGTACCAAGTTCGCTTAACAACACTAATAGCTTCTACAGGGTGGGCCAACTACAAGTTTCTTTTTTAAAAATGCAATAAAATGAGCAAAATAAAATTTTTTCCATCTATTATAGCTTCATTAGTAAGAACAAACATTCCCATTAATTATGGAATACGACGTCGTTCAAATGGCTGCCTCGGCTGGCCTCGCAGTAGCACATTCTCTCACTCCAATTTTCCAAGACCTTGTTGATGGTTTCGGGCTGTAGCTCACGGATTGCTTGGATGATATCGGCCTTAAGTGCTTCAATCGTTTCCGGATTGTTGGCATAACATCGGTCCTTCACGGTTCCCCACAAAAAAAAAGTCCAAATGGGTCAAATCGCAGTTCCGAGGCGGCCAATTGACATCGCCAAGACGGCTGATAACACGATTTGGGAATTTGTTGCGCAAAGACCGATTGTGGCATGGGCTGTGTGGCATGGCGCGCCATCCTGCATGAACCAGAGGTCGTCCAAATCCATGTCTTTAATTTAATAAAAAAAAAGTCGTTAACATGGCTCTGTAACGCCCACCGTTGACCGAAACGATGTTCCCAGCCTCATTTTCGAAGAAAAATCGTTCAATGATGCCACCACTCCACAATCCGCACCAAACTGTCACTCTCTGTGGATGCATTGGCTTCTCGACAATAACGTGCGGGTTTTCCGAGCCCCAGATGCGGCAATTTTGTTTGTTAACGTAGCCGCCGAAATAAAAATGTGCCTCGTCAGAAAAGATGATTTTTCGCCCAAAATCGTTGTCCAATTCAAGCTGCTCTAAGGCCCAAACTGCGAAGCGATAATGAAGCGAATGGTAGTGCGCTTTCAATTGCTGAATCAATTGGACCTTGTAAGCGAATAATCCCAGATCTTTGTGCAGAATTCTCCTCAGGCTAGTGCGTGAAATGTTGAGCTGTTGAGATCGATGACGAGTTGATGTTCGTGAATTGAGTCCCACACTCTTGGCTACAGCAGCCACATTCTCGTCTTTGCGCACCGCACGAAGACGGGGACCATGAGTGTTGTCCACTAACATACCAGTCGCACGAAATTTTTGCACAAACTTGCGTACAGCAGGCGCGATGGGTGCTTCATTTCGGCCAAAACTTCTTTTCAAAAAACGCACTGTTTGGGCTACACAGCACTCACTTTGGAAATAAGTTTTCAATATTTCCCAATATTGTTCAAGCGTAAAGCGACTTATTTCGTTCTGCGGAGGTATGATACTGACCTTCTGTCAAGATTTCGAGCGGGAAACAGCTGTCAGTGTCAAACGAACCTATGATTTAAAAAGAAATCACTAGAGGGCCCATAATTATAGGCATTCTAGTATATGAATTCCTACATAGAAAACCACGGTTATCCTTGCAATATAAAAACTTAAAAATGTTCAATGAATTGCCAATTATCATAAGAAATGAAAGAAATCTAGCAGCTTTCAAAAGAAATATTGTCAATTATGTTAAGGGCAATTTTTAAGTTTAAAACTCTTATACAAGATAAAACACTATTTGTAAAATGTATTTATGTATATGGCTAAATGGTTTTTTTTTGAACAAAAGCCAAATAAATAAAATAAACTAACTAACTAACTATGAAGATCTCATAGACTAAAGAGTCGAACACATTCAAATGCTAATCAGACGTTATGAAAGCGAAGCTGCGGAACGCAACTATTGAAGTATGGGGGAGTTAACGCACCAATCCATCCTTACTAGAATCCTAAGCCAAGCCATCGAAACTCAACATATGCACGAAGAACAAACACCCAAGCCGCATCAACAAACTCATTTCATCAAATCTAAATTTAGACCCAAGCCATCGAAACTCAAATTTTTTTTTTTTTTTTTTGGTTGCGCCTGGAGGTGCAGGAATCTTCAAAAGATACCAATGGTCCGTACCATTGGTTATGCCCGATTCATATATCTGACAATGCCATCAGTGCTAGTCAGTATATGCCTACGGGCTAAACCTCACCCCCTCAGAGAGGCACTATGAGAACCGGCTGCGCGTACTCATAGTAGTAGGAAATTCTTCCCTCTCATTTTTTCATTTTTGTGATGACTACGACTAAGTGGCCTTAACGAGTAGTTTACGCTTCTGTAGTGTTAATCGCGTTAGGTAGGTAGCTTTTCAGTGAAGGCACCTACTAATACCGTCATTACATGCGGTTTTTCCTTTGTAGTCGGCGCTCAAGGTTTGTCACGTCCATAGTACGGATTATTTCATTATTGCAGTGAACATGAAGACGGGTACGAAGTTTGCGAGCAAAGTTTGTTACTTCGTCCCTCACGGTAGCAATTCCTAGATCTCTGTGAATATCACTATTTCTTATATACCAAGGAGCATTCAGGATTGCTCTTAGTATTTTGTTTTGAAATGCTTGCAGTAGAGCCATATTGCTTGGTTTGGTACAACCCCAAAGTTGTATACCATATGTCCAAGACGGTTTTAGCACTTGCTTATACAGAAGCAGTTTGTTGTATACGCTTAACTTCGAGTATCTTTCGAGTAGCCAATACATTTCTCTAAATCTGATTTCGAGCTCTTCGCGCTTCTTTTTAACGTGTGGTTTCCACTTAAGTTTTGCGCCTAGAGTCATTCCTAGATATTTTGCCTCGTTTGCGTACGGTATTTGCACCGAGTTAATGGATATAGGTAAGTTGTTTATCTTTCTTAACGTAAAATTGACATGCGGTGATTTTGTCTCATTAAGGACTATTCGCCAGGTTTTTGTCCATTCGCATACTTTGTTCAAAGCTCGTTGGAGTTTTCCCGTTGATGATTTGATTGACTCATCCGTTACGAGGATAGCCGTGTCGTCTGCGAACGTTGCTACAACGGTCCCTTCATCTTGTGGTATATCTCTTGTGTAGAGCAGGAACAGGATTGGACCGAGAACACTTTCTTGTGGAACACCGGCGTAGATTTCTTTGAAATCCGAATAATCACTCCTGTGTCTAACACGGAAAAGTCTGTTTTCAAGATAAGATTCCAATATTCTGTACAATTTTTCCGGTAAGATTACCCTTAGCTTATACCTTAGGCCTTCGTGCCAAACCTTGTCGAAGGCTTGCGATACGTCGAGAAAAGCGCTAGAGCATATTTTTTCCCTTCTATAGCTTTTTCAATTTTGTTCGTTATTCGATACACCTGATCGATTGTGGAATGTTTGACCCGAAAGCCGAATTGATGATCCGGGATCAAGTGTCTTTCTTCAATTACTGGTTGCAATCGTTTCAGCAGAAGTTTCTCGAAGACCTTAGATATTATTGGCAGAAGTGAAATGGGTCTATATGATTTCTTGTCATTTGCACATTTCCCCGGTTTCGGAACCATAATAACTTCGGCGATTTTCCATTGCGTTGGAATATATACCATATTAGTCTTAAGGAAGCATTTGTGATGTAGAGCAACTTAACCAGCACTTTTTTCGGTAGCTCTTTCAAAATTTCGCCAGTCATTAAATCATATCCCGGAGCCTTGTTATTTTTCAATTTTTTTGTTGTCATTCGGAGTTCGGACAGGGATACGGTTTTCACTTTAAAGTTGTCGGGTGCCATATTATCAATCGGATCTTCGATCAATGGTTGTCCATCGAACGGCTTGAACGTTTCCTCTAAGTGATCGGCAAATAATTCTGCTTTCTCTTTGTCTTCTTTTGCCCATTCCCCGTTAGCTTTCCTAATTGGCCGCGAGTGCATTACAGGTTTCCTTATGGACTTCAAAGCTTTTCATAGAGAGTAGTTTGAATACTTGTCAGCGGTCAGACCCTCGAGGTAAGTAGAAGTCTCGTGATTTTTTAGGTCCTGCAGCACATTTTTTACCCTGTTACAAGGGTGGTTCAGATAAGTTTTATCCGGTGGTGCACGGGATTGTTGCCATCTCTTGCGCGCTCTCCTCTTTTCTCGTATGAGGTCTTCGATTTCAGGCTGGTATTTGACTTTATTGTTAGGTGCTTCTGTCTTCCGCAAAGGAGTGTTTTTCCACGCTGAGCTCTGAATGGCTTCGACGAGTTTGTCAATTTCTTCTTCTATTTCGAACGGTGTCTTTAGCGGTACATTTAAGCAGTTAGTTTTGTTACTAGTTAACCTAGGCGGTCCTTCTTTTTTTACTAGACTTCCACCTATTTTCAGAGTGACTGCTGAGTGATCTGAGCATAGACCATAGCATTTTTCGACTTCCGCCAAATTTTTAGTTAACCCTTTTGCGATAAAGAAGTCGACGAGGTCAGGGATTTTATTTTTGTCAGTTGGCCAATAAGTTGGCTTTCCTGTCGAAAAAAAGTTCACCCCACGTTTCATGCTGGCTTTGTATAATGATCTGCCTTTTGTCGAATTGCATATTGATCCCCAGAAAGTATGTTTCGCGTTAAAGTCACCACCTAAGACAAAATTAGGTCCGAGTGAGTCAAAGAGACGAACAAGGTCGTCTTCTACTAACTTATATCCCGGAGGGAAGTAACTAGATCCGATGTTGTAGTGTAAGTGGTTTATTTTTACGGAGACTGAGCTTATTTGCATAGTATGAAATTCTATTTCTATGTTTTCGGAGCGCTTAATACAGTCTTTGATGTAAAGAGAGGACCCGCCTCTCGCATTTTCCGAAGGATGATTCGCATGGTAATCGCTGTAATCTTTTATTTTGGGTCTAGGTCCCTTTTTTAAGTGCGTTTCCGATACCAAACATATATCAATATTATTTTTCCGTAGAAACACCTCTAACTCGTCGATTTTTTTCAGAAGGCCGTTTGCGTTCCACGTTAGTATCTTAAGTAGCTGTTTCATATTCATGTTTTTTGATTGTCTTGGGAGGTTTGAACTCGAGCTTGCTCAATTTGTCAAGTATAATTTTATTAACTTTGATTTGCTCCTCAAATTTTTCCAATATATTGGTAAATATTTGGCTGATCGGATCTGTTGTAGCTGATCTTAACTTGTTTTCGTTTGACGCGACTTGCGCGTACGATCTCGCGTCAACCTGTGGCGGTTTTTCCGCTGCACTTGGACCAGCGACGTTCTCTTGCGCAATGTTTTTTATTTTCCTTTATTGGTCTCGTCGTTTTAACTGGCTTAGCGGTCTTAGGCTTATCGGTTTTACGATCCCTTAAGCTTGGGTTCGGGTGTATGGGTTTCTTGAAAGTATCGCGCCTTTTTTGAAGCTCCTTTGCTACTTCACAACCTCGATAGTTTGCTGGGTGCTTGCCTTTGCAGTTTATGAAGGTCGCCGGAGCCTGCTTTTTTAAGTCACACTATTCTGATAAGTGGTTCCCGGCACCTTTTACACATTTCGGTTCTTTTTGGCAATACGACTGGGTGTGATTGAAACCTTGACAGCGTTTGCACTGAGGTATCGATCGTGTATTCGTACGCATAGGCTCGATTTTAACTACGATATTCAAAATACTTTTTACATTATAAATATCGTCTATATATTCGCTTCTATCGAAGGTTAGCATAAAGAGCAGAAGTCCATGCTTGACCAAGATTTCATTGCCTTGTTTCGTTTTCTGCTTGGAAATGGTGTAGTGGTAACGTCGTCAGTTGCCACGCTAATGGTTCATGGTTCAAATCCTGATGTCAGCAAGCGTTTATTTATTTCTCATGAAATATACAAAGTCAGTCCGATCATTTGCGAAAGCTTGTGTGAACACTACTGCGAAGGCATAACACTGGCATTAGCTTGGTCATGTGGCTGGAAAAATTGTTCGCTCTGTTGATGACATCGATTATCCGGAAAAAGTACTGTGAATCAGAAGCAATGACAATAGTAACAAAAATCTCCCCAGTTATCTGGACGCCACCCCCGGAGAATAGCTGAAGCATAAACAATTGAGCTTCAAGAACCACTACACCAAAAATCTTTCTCTCTCTCTCTCTGTCCATCCTTTCCAACGCCCGCACTGTGTGTAAACATGTTAAAGGTATTCATAACCCTTTGAGTGCGCGAAAATTATAAAAAAAAAATAAAAAATCTTCTTTAAGATATTAATTGCGTCGATAATTTTCAAGCCTTTTCCTTTAAGGTCATTTATAATGTCATCTTTAGTGCACGAGGGGTGGACATCCCTTGCTATAACACAGAGTGGTCTTTCTGATTTATTTTCGTAGGTGAACCACTGGATCTTTTCCGCGTTTAGTTTTTTAGATATTGCTCGGTAGCCATCAGAGTCAACTACATTAATTTTCCAATCATTGTTTCGGAATGACGTTACCTTAAATTCCGATGTCACACTTCCCTTGAGAAGGCAATGCAATTTATTGTAGTAAATTGTAATGCCGACGACGTTTATTGCAGGCGGGGGATGTAATTTGTCGTGAGTTTGTTTCTGTTTCAAGTGTTTTTCTTTGTCTTGTTTTCGTGGCTCGATTTCAGGTGAAGAACCGGCTCTTCGTTGTTTGCTGGGTCTTTTCTTTGAGACCCCATTTGTTTCGCGTGCTAGCTCTTCTTCATCCGTGTGATATTTGGGACTAGCTGCACGGGGTGGGATAGCTTCGCGTTCTCTTTGCAAAAGTGAATTCTTTAAGGCCTTGTTTTCCTTTTTTAGTGATTCTACCTCTCTCTTAAGCTCTTGATAGAGTAGATCCATTTTATTTAGCTTAATACGGAGTTCATTGTTTTCTTCCTCAAAGCTATTACATTTCCCTGAGTCCCGTTTCTCTTGCGCTTGCGCTTCCGGCGGACTTCTTTTTCCGGAGACATTCGGTCTTGATGGTGGAGACCGAGTTACCCTCGAATTTCTCAAAAAGGGGTTTATTAAATGCAACAATTGGCTCTCCCCAGAATCCGTAGAGCCTACCTCCGAAGAGGGTGGATTTTCCAGAGAACCTGGACTGCCACCTGGGGTACTATATCTATTTGTTTTACTCATTGCATATTATGTATACATTTTATCCCGGTATACGAAGGGTGGATTTTAGTCGCCTCTTACGACAGGCATGCCAACCTCGGGTATATTCTGGCTCCTACCCGAAGGGGTACGAAGAGCCAACACCCAAGCCTGCACCAGGAAACTCATTTCATCAAATCTAAATTTAGACCCAAGCCATCGAAACACAGCATATGGACGAAGAACCAATACCCAAGGCGGCATCAGGAAACTCATTTCATCAAATCTAAATTTAGACCCAAGCCATCGAAAAACAACATATTGACATGGAACCAACACCCAAGCCAATAGGGATAAGCATATAAAAGGTACCACAGTCAACACACAGCAATTCAGGTCAATTCTTGTTTTCCTCCGTTAAGTTATCGACGATACTTTGATCGCATTAGATATATTCCTATTCTATAAATCATTTTTAGTATTTGAATAAAGTTTTTTTTATAACAAACTCGAGTTAGTTTATTTCATTTATATACACCATGTCAATGTTATATCAAATCTACCACATTTTTTTGTCCTATCTACCATTTTTTTTCAAAATCCAAGTGACAACACTGACCCTCCTTACTTACCAGATATTTTTATTTTTTTTTTTCGAACCCCGCCATCTTCCCTTCCCAACCGCGCGAGGGGACACACTTACGCGCGCGAGTTACATATCCATAACGGTCACTCACCCCATCAGCACCTTTATCCAGTATACGTACATATATTATTACACTGCCCTTTTTTTTCTTTATTATCTGACCTTATTAAATTGTTCACCTTAATGTAAAGTCAATGCACAGTTCATATCAGATTTCGTTTATTTCCTTTTCCATAGAATATATTTTTGTCAAATAAGCTTTAATTATAATTTTGTTTCCCATAGAATGCATTTTGTCAAGTAAGCTTAAATTACGTATAAAAGACACTGTAAAATTTTATTATTCGAAGTCTGGTTAATAAAGTGGGCGAAGCTCTGCCCAATCGAAAATTTAATTTTGTTTTTTTTCATTCTCCGTGGCAGCAAACACGTAATTGGCGCAGTCGGCAGTTCGGTGACGGTTTTCTTTGATTGTTTGCTCTAAATAAATTATAATCGGCGGATTCCCGGCTAGTTTATCGAAAAGTGAAAGTTAAAAGAAATTGATATTGTGACGTTATTATCAAAGGATAATTGCTAAGAAGCGTCGGTATCGAGTGAATATCGATATAAAGTGATATCATTACCGCGGGATTTCATGCCCTAATCACCGCAGGAACCTCAATCCCTTAGACCAAAATAAGAAATAGTGAACTAATTGAACTAAAAGTGAAATAACTGAAACAGAAGTGTTTGCAAAGTGTAAAATAATAGACAGGCACTACCTGGAACAAAAGCTATTCAATTGGGATCAACTATACAAGCTCTACTCTACAGATACTCAACAATGAAAGCAGCGTTGTGCATGTAAGTCAAAGTAGAATATTTTCCTTCCTTCCTTCCCCATGTCCGACAATAACAAAAAAGGCAGACCAAGAAGAAATCCACACTATTATTTGCCAGCTTCCACTAGTAACTTAAGTGATTCCGACGAAGAAGTCGAGTGTAGTAGTATAAGAACTAATATAGGAAAAAACAATATCCTGAGTAGTACCAATAATTTCAAGCAGTTAGGAAATATTAATTTAGAAATGTTGGTAGATCAGGACCATCAGGAAGTTCCTCAACTTATTTTTTTTCAAAATAATGCTCAAAATGAACAACTAAACCCTTCTCAACCAGCAGTACAACTAGATATTTTTCAGGCATTATGAGTGCCTGACGCCATAAAGGATTTGCCGAAGTTTGATGGCAACCCTAGGCTTCTCTTTGAGTTTATTCATAATGTTGAAGAAATACTGAGCCTCATTCCACGTGCGGATGGCACAGTGCATAGTAAATTTCTGCTTAGAGCAGTGCGAAATAAAATTGTTGGGCCAGCTAATGAGGTCCTCAATATGTATGGCACCCCATTGACTTGGACGGCAATCAGGTCGAATCTTGTACTACACTACTCTGACAAGAGGAACGAAACCTCTCTTATCAGAGATCTACACACCTTAAAACAAAATCACAATAGTGTAGAAAAATTTTACAGCAGCGTGATAGAAATCTTTGCCACAATAAGTAATCACGTATAGGTGTACGAACAAAACCCAACTGTAATCAAAGCAAAAAGCGATTGGTATAATGAAATGTGCCTCAACACATTCTTAGTAGGCCTACGGGAACCTTTAGGCTCCACAGTTCGGGCAATGAAACCAACATCATTGCCAGAAGCATTTTCCTTTTGTATAAAGGAACAAAACATTTTCTATGCAAAATCCGAACCCAACCCTGGAAGGACGAATTATTAGAAAGCAACAGACTCAGGTGAGCGCTTTACGCAGTTTTCTCAACAACAACCAACATACCAGCAACAGCAACCTATTTTCCAGCAGCGTCCTCAACAACAGCCAGTATACCAGAACCAATTTCAGAGAAACCATCAATTTCCTCAAAGCCAAAAAAGACTTCCACCACCAGAACCAATGGAACTCGGTTCCGGGAACACCAGGCAAACCAGATCCCAGCAACATTCTAATCTGGATATTTCGATGGGTTACTAGGACTAGATACACTCACTGCATTAGGAGCTAAAGTTGATTTAGCTAATAAACTCTTAATTACTAAAAATTCCAAATTGCCTATATTTCTCAAACCCAATTTCATGTCACACAAATTCATCCTTTCCGGAAACTCCAAAACTATAGTAAAACTGCTAGTTGATGTAGAAGAAGGTGACATCCTCATTAATCCTACGTACATCAAACCCCACTTATACATTCCAGAAGGTATATATAAAACAGTGAAATGGTATAGTAATTTAGTAGTAATAAACACTTCAAATTCGAGTGAAACTTTATTTTTAGAACAACAAGCTAAAGCTAACAAATTCGATAAACACAACTATTGTGGATTAAATAACTTTGAAATCAATAACAACGACCCTAACACAAGTTCCATAAGTTCAAACGACATAGCTAATCTGATCCGAACATCTCACCTCAACGTTGAAGAAAAAAAGGTAATTTATAAACTATGTCAGGCATACGAAAACATTTTTTTCAAAGACGGACAAAACTTAACTTTTACTAACAAAATCAAACATAGCATAAAGACAACAGACGACAGTCCTATATTTTCAAAATCGTACAGATATCCGCATATTCATAAACAAGAAGTTAAAACTCAAATTCAAAAAATGTTGGAACAAGGTGTAATAAGACCGAGTTCCCATGGAGTTTGCCAATCTCGATCGTTCCTAAAAAGAAAGATGCCAGTGGAAAAGTTAAATGGCGATTGGTAATAGATTATCGTAAGCTCAACGAGAAAACAGTTAGCGATAAGTACCCACTCCCCAACATAACTGACGTTTTAGACAAACTTGGACGAAGTATGTACTTCACCACACTAGACCTCGCTAGTGGATTTCATCAGATTGAAATGAACCCATTAGACGTTGAAAAAACAGCATTCATGGTAGAAGGCGGATACTACGAGTATGTTCGTATGCCCTTTGGCCTCAAAAACGCTCCATCGACTTTTCAAAGAGTGATGGATAATGTTTTGCAGGATTTACAAGGCAAAATCTGCTTGGTTTATTTAGACGACATAATCATTTTTTCCACATCCCTTCATGAACATGCCGAAAATCTAGATAAAGTATTTAAAAAATTACGAGAAGCAAATTTTAAAATTCAACTGGATAAGGCCGAATTCCTTCACAAGGAAGTTGCATTTCTTGGACACCTAGTAACTAGTCAAGGTGTTAAGCCTAACCCCGACAAAATCAAGGCAATACAGGATTTTCCGATACCCAGAACTCAAAAAGAAATCAAGTCATTCCTAGGACTTCTCGGTTATTACCGCAAATTTATACGAGACTTTGCAAAACTGACAAAACCACTCACAGAATGTCTCAGGAAAGGTAAGACAATTGAACTTAATGACAGATACATTTCAGCATTTGAATCAAGTAAAGACCTCTTGATTAACGACCCAATTTTACAATATCCCGACTTTTCGAAACCATTTATCCTCACTACAGATGCGAGTAATTTCGCATTAGGTGCAGTACTATCACAAGGTACTATAGGTAGCGACAAATCTATATGTTACGCCAGTAGAACCTTAACCGACACGGAAAGTAACTATTCAACAATAGAGAAAGAATTATTAGCGATCGTTTGGGCAACTAAATATTTCCGCCCCTATCTATTCGGTCACAAATTTAAGATCGTTACTGATCACAAGCCATTACAGTGGCTAATGAGTCTCAAAGATCCAAATTCCAAGTTAGTAAGATGGAGACTAAGGCTTGAAGAATTTGATTACGAGATAGTTTACAAAAAAGGTAAATTAAACTCAAATGCAGACGCATTAAGTCGGATTAAAACACCAACCTCTGAGACCAAGTAGAACTAAATGCTAACGATATAAAAGCTCATAACACTGACTCTAATTGTTCCACTATACATTCAGCTACTGAAAATCTTGACGACCATATATATATTTCAGAACGTCCCCTTAATGAGTTTAACATTCAACTTATCCTAGAAACAAGTGACAGAGACAGACCAGTTACAGTTCAAATGTTATTTAAAAACAAACAAAGACGAACAGTATACAGACAATACTTTTCCGAAGACAGTATAATTAACATTTTTAAACAATTTTTACCTCCAAATAAATGTTGTGGTATATATACAGATGATGAAACATTCAAAATCGTCCAAAGTGTTTACTCGAAATACTTTTCTAACAGCAAAATTTTTAAACTAATTCGATGCATGGAAATATTATCAGACATAACAGAAAATGACACACAAGACAAACTAATCACTGACTATTACACCAATAATAACCATAGAGGCATCAACGAAACTCTCTTGCACCTAAAAAGACAATACTACTTTCCATACATGAAGACTAAAATAATGAAAATAATTAATAATTGCGAAGAATGTCAGGTAATGAAATACGATAGGAACCATCCCAGAATTAAGTACGAAAACCCAGAAACACCAGGGAAACCTTTAGATACAATCCATATCGATGTTTACAGTATAAACAATAGGAAGATTCTAACAATAATAGATAAATTCTCGAAATTTGCAGCAGCATACACACTCCCTATTCAGAATAGTCTTAATTTAATCAAGTCACTTAAACATTTAATGAGCCTCCACGGCGTACCTAAAAAATTAATTTCCGATCAAGGATCTGAATTCACGGCACTTATATTTAAAGATTTCTGCAAACAATACAACATTGATTTTCATATCACCTCCTTCCAACAATCGAGCAGCAATTCCCCTGTGGAACGTATGCATTCCACATTTACAGAAATCTATAGAATCATATATAATAAACAGAAAGAAAGAGATCATGATGACATTTTAAATGAAACCGTAATCACATACAATAATGCTATACATTCTGCCACAAAACTTACTCCTTATGAATTATTTTATTGTAGAACATACAAATTTAATAAAGAAGTAAAATATAATAATGAACATGAATATCTAAAAAAATTAAATGAATTCCAAGAAAAATTATACAGGTAGACAAACTAGTATCTAAGAATATAAACAAATTAAACACAAATAGGGAAGACCCTAAAGTACGTAAGGAAAATTCTATTATATTAAGGAAAGAATTTAGAAGAAACAAACTTACACCTAGGCTTAGTAAACATAGAATTAAAACAAATAAAAAAGTTACAATTATTACTAGAGATAATAAAAAACTTCATAAATCTAAAATAAAAAGAAAACGTAAATTTCAGATTACTAACGATAACAACGTTGACGACAGGGCAGAAAATGGAAATACAGAATCTTAGCGACAATATGGGTATACTTCCCATGAAATTAGGAAAGGCTAGAACCATTAAAGCTTACAATAACCTCATACACATAGTAAGACTAGACGCATACGAAACAAACATAAAAAAGATAGCAAAATCACTCAATGCATTTGATAAAATTGGCGACCTTAAAGATTCATTAACCATACTTAACGTTAAGGTGACAGAACTAAAAGCTAAACTACAGACATTAATGCCAAAATTAAGAAACAAAAGAGGATTGGTTAACGGACTAGGATCAGTTATAAAAAGCATAACCGGAAATATGGATGCTGATGACGCCATACACTTGAATAAAGAGATAGAACAATTAACTCAGGGTCAATCAGTAATGACAGGCGAAATAAATCAATTAACCCAAATCAATAATCAAATGAGCTAAAGATTTAGCGACATTACTAATCACATTAACAGACAGCAAGAAATAATTGAGGGCTACTTAAGATATTCTCGTAATGAACTAAACAACAGAATAAAATCTGATGAAATAGCAATAAGATACACACAGTACCTTAATCAAGTAAACTACAACATAGACCTACTGAGTAATCACTTAAGTAACATAGCAGAAGCAATAGTATTGGCAAAGCTTAATATCATATCAAAACAAATTCTAAATTCAGATGAACTAAATGAAATATACACATTTTTTAAAAATAAATCCATAGAAATAAAGTCAGATGAGCATATTTATGAACTTCTTGGCCTCCAAGCCTATTACAACAATACTAATATCATATTCAATATCCAAATTCCACAAATCTCTGAAGAAACCTATTCATTTTTCCACATTATACCCCTTCCTATTAACAACACTAAAATGATTATTTCCAAACCTTTTGTTATTTCCAATCCCAAAAATATTTACCGCTTTGATGAGAAATGTCCAAAAATCGAGGGAACATATTACTGTAGAGAAGCAAGGAAGTACAACATAAATCCCAATGACACCTGCATCGCCAATCTTCTAAACAACCTACCAGCGGAATGCAGTCTACGAGAAGTACCGGAAGTAACGGAAATACTACAACCAGAACATAACTTTATCCTACTTATCAACATCCCCGAGACAACGATCCAGACAACTTGCGAACCTCACCAACAAAAACTTAGAGGAACACAACTAATACACTTCGAAAACTGCCAACTGGAGATAAAACAGATCATTTATGAAAGCAACGAAAATATATACTGGGATGACGTACACATCTTTCCATCACTACTACAACAAATCAACGTATCATCAATAATTAAGTCACCCAACATTCAGAAGCTACAAGATCATCAATTCAAGAACATGAACCTAATAAATACACTACATACAGCAACCACTCGAACCAGCAGCATCACCATACTTAACAGCGTAGTAACTTTCGGCCTCATCCTAATCATCATCCACCTACTGAGACACTGCCTATCATCATCAAGGAAAGCATTTAACATCCCAAGAACAGAAACTACACAGGTCATAGTCGCTCCTGCCCCAGAAACAGCAGCACCGCAGCTTCTTTGGCATTCGCTCCACTCTAAGGGGGGAGGAGTTACGTATCCATAACGTTCACTCACCCCATCAGCACCTTTATCCAGTATACGTACATATATTATTACACTGCCCTTTTTTTTCTTTATTATCTGACCTTATTAAATTGTTCACCTTAATGTAAAGTCAATGCACAGTTCATATCAGATTTCGTTTATTTCCTTTCCCATAGAATATATTTTTGTCAAATAAGCTTTAATTATAATTTTGTTTCCCATAGAATGCATTTTGTCAAGTAAGCTTAAATTACGTATAAAAGACACTGTAAAATTTTATTTTTCGAAGTCTGGTTAATAAAGTGGGCGAAGCTCTGCCCAATCGAAAATATAATTTTGTTTTTTTTTATTCTCCGTGGCAGCAAACACGTAATTCGCGTTAGCAAGATATCGGTTCATAAATTTGGCAGTATACCATATGCCATTTAGCTTTTCGGTTATCATTTTATATCATAATTCAATTGTCCGATTTTAAAAATTTCACAATTTCTTCTTTAAATTCCTTCAAATTGTTTATGTTCTTTATTTCATTCGGGAGACGATTAAACAGTTTCAATCATTTGAACATTAAAGTATTCTGAGCACGCGCGGATGATTTCAGTTCTTATCGAAAATTTTGAGCACCTCGAAGGTTATAAGGCTGACTTTCACTTATGTATCTTAGATTGTTAAAAAGATAGTTGGGGAGCATTTCGTTTTTCATTTTAAAGACGAACACTAACACGTTTAGGTTGATTTGCTGCCTTATACTTAGCCATTTAAGCCTTCCCAGCATATCCTTTATGTGGGTTAGTCTTGCGCCCTTGAGAATTATCCTCATGGCTTTATTTTGGAGCCTTTGTAGCCTTGTTAAATCTTCTTCCGTTGATAGATAAAGTATTGTTGAACAATTTTGAAAATGCGGTCTTATCATTGCATTATATATTCTTATCGCTGTAACAGTAGATATTTTGTGCCGAAGAGCCGGTTCTTCACCTGAAGTCGAGCCACGAAAACAAGACAAGGAAAAAGACTTGAAACAGAAACAAACTCACGACAAATTACGTCCCCCGCCTGCAATAAACGTCGTCGGCTTTACGGACTACAATAAATTGCATTGCCTTCTTAAGGGAACTGTGACATCGGAATTTAAAGTAACGTCATTCCGAAACAATGATTGGAAAATTAATGTAGTTGACTCTGACGGCTACCGAGCAATATCGAAAAAACTAAACGCGGAAAAGATCCAGTGGTTCACCTACGAAAATAAATCAGAAAGACCACTCCGTGTTATAGCAAGGGGTCTCCACCCCTCATGCACTAAAGATGACATTATAAATGACCTTAAAGGAAAAGGCTTGAAAATTATCGACGCAATTAATATCTTAAAGAAGATAAAGCAGAAAACGGAACAAGGCAATGAAATCTTGGTCAAGCATGGACTTCCGCTCTTTATGCTAACCTTCGATAGAAGCGAAAATATAGACGATATTTATAACGTAAAAAGTATTTTGAATATCGTAGTTAAAATCGAGCCTATGCGTACGAATACACGATCGATACCTCAGTGCAAACGCTGTCAAGGTTTCAATCACACCCAGTCGTATTGCCAAAAAGAACCGAAATGTGTAAAATGTGCCGGGAACCACTTATCAGAAAGGTTAGACTTAAATAAGCAGGCTCCGGCGACCTGCATAAACTGTAAAGGCAACCACCCAGCAAACTATCGAGGTTGTGAAGTAGCAAAGGAGCTTCAAAAAAGGCGCGATACTCTCAAGAAACCGATACACCCGAACCCAAGCTTAAGAGATCGTAAAACCGATAAGCCCAAGACCGCTAAGCCAGTCAAAACGAAGCGACCGATAAAGGGAAATAAAAAACATTGCGCAAGAGAACGTCGCTGGTCCAAGTGCAGCGGAAAAACCGCCACAGGTTGACGCGAGATCGTACGCGCAAGTCGCGTCAAACGAAAACAAATTAAGATCAGCTACAACAGATCCGGTTAGCCAAATATTTACCATTATATTGGAAAAATTTGAGGAGCAAACCAAAGTTAATAAAATTATACTTGACAAATTGAGCAAGCTCGAGTTCAAACCTCCCAAGACAATCAAAAAAACATGAATATGAAACAGCTACTTAAGATACTAACGTGGAACGCAAACGGCCTTCTGAAAAAAATCGACGAGTTAGAAGTGTTTCTACGGAAAAATAACATTGACATATGTTTGGTATCGGAAACGCACTTAAAAAAGGGACTTAGACCCAAAATAAAAGGCTACAGCGATTACCATGCGAATCATCCTTCGGAAAATGCGAGAGGCGGGTCCTCTCTTTACATCAAAGACTGTATTAAGCACTCCGAAAACATAGAAATAGAATTTGATTCTATGCAAATAAGCTCAGTCTCCGTAAAAATAAACCACTTAGACTACAACATCGGATCTAGTTACTTCCCTCCGGGATATAAGCTAGTAGAAGACGACCTCGTTCGTCTCTTTGACTCACTCGGACCACTTTCTGGGGATCCAG
Source organism: Brachypalpus laphriformis (assembly GCA_945910035.1). Classification (NCBI taxonomy): domain Eukaryota; kingdom Metazoa; phylum Arthropoda; class Insecta; order Diptera; family Syrphidae; genus Brachypalpus; species Brachypalpus laphriformis. Next base: position 18,822,352 of record OX246757.1, read on the forward strand.
ATGCAATTTGACAAAAGGCAGATTATTGTACAAAGCCAGCATGAAACGTGGGGTGAACTTTTTTTCGACAGGAAAGCCAACTTATTGGCCAACTGACAAAAATAAAATCCCTGACCTCGTCGACTTCTTTATCGTAAAAGGGTTAACTAAAAATTTGACGGAAATCGAAGAATGCTATGATCTATGCTCAGATCACTCGGCAGTCACTCTGAAAATAGGTGGAAGTCTAGTAAAAAAAGAAGGACCGCCTAGGTTAACTAGTAACAAAACTAACTGGGACGCTTTCAGAAGAGACTGCAAGGAAAATGTTGCTTTAAATGTACCGCTAAAGACACCGTTCGAAATAGAAGAAGAAATCGACAAACTCGTCGAAGCCATTCAGAGCTCAGCGTGGAAAAACACTCCTTTGCGAAAGACAGAAGCGCGGAACAATAAAGTCAAATACCAGCCTGAAATCGAAGACCTCATACGAGAAAAGAGGAGAGCGCGCAAGAGATGGCAACAATCCCGCGCGCCACCGGATAAAACTTATCTGAACCATCTTTGTAACAAGCTTAAAAAAGTGCTGCAGGACCTAAAAAATCACGAGACTTCTACTTACCTCGAGGGTTTGACCGCTGATAAGTATTCAAACTACTCTCTATGGAAAGCTTTGAAGTCCATAAGGAAACCTGTAATGCACTCGCCGCCAATTAGGAAAGCTAACGGGGAATGGGCAAAAGAAGATAAAGAGAAAGCAGAATTATTTGCCGATCACTTAGAGGAAACGTTCAAGCCGTTCGATGGACAACCGTTGATCGAAGATCCGAATGATAATATGGCACCCGACAACTTTAGAGTAAAAATCGTATCCCTGTCCGAACTTCGAATGACAATACAAAAATTGAAAAATAACAAGGCTCCGGGATATGATTTAATCACTGGCGAAATTTTGAAAGAGCTACCGAAAAAAGTGCTGGTTAAGTTGCTCTACATTATAAATGCTTCCTTAAGACTATTATATGTCCCAAGGCAATGGAAAGTCGCCGAAGTTATTATGGTTCCGAAACCGGGGAAATGTGCAAATGACAAGAAATCATATAGACCCATTTCACTTCTGCCAATAATATCTAAGGTCTTCGAGAAACTTCTGCTGAAACGATTACAACCAGTAATTGAAGAAAGACACTTGATCCCGGATCATCAATTCGGGTTTCGGGTCAAACATTCCACAATCGATCAGGTGTATCGAATAACGAACGAGATTGAAAAAGCTCTAGAAGGGAAAAAAATATGCTCTAGCGCTTTTCTCGACGTATCGCAAGCCTTCGACAAGGTATGGCACGAAGGCCTAAGGTATAAGCTAAGGGTAATCTTACCGGAAAAGTTGTACAGAATATTGGAATCTTATCTTGAAAACAGACTTTTCCGTGTTAGACACGGGAGTGAATATTCGGATTTCAAAGATATCTACGCCGGTGTTCCACAAGGAAGTGTTGTCGGTCCAATCCTGTTCTTGCTCTACACAAGAGATATACCACAAGATGAAGGGACCGTTGTAGCAACGTTCGCAGACGACACGGCTATCCTCGTAACGGATGAGTCAGTCGAATCATCAACGGGAAAACTCCAACGAGCTTTGAACAATGTATGCGAATGGACAAAAACCTGGCGAATAGTCCTCAATGAGACAAAATCAACGCATGTCAATTTTACGTTGAGAAAGATAAACAACTTACCTATATCCATTAACTCGGTACAAATACCTTACGCAAACGAAGCAAAATATTTAGGAATGACCCTAGACGCAAAACTTAAGTGGAAACCACACGTTAAAAAGAAGCGCGAAGAGCTCGAAATCAGATTTAGAAAAATGTATTGGCTACTCGGAAGATACTCGAAGTTAAGCGTATACAACAAACTGCTTCTTTATAAGCAAGTGCTAAAACCGTCTTGGACATATGGTATACAACTTTGGGGTTGTACCAAACCAAGCAATATGGCTCTACTGCAAGCATTTCAAAATAAAATGCTAAGAGCAATCGTGAATGCTCCTTGGTATATAAGGAATAGTGATATTCACAGAGATCTAGGAATTGCTACCGTGAGGGACGAAGTAACAAACTTTGCTCGCAAACTTCGTACCCGTCTTCGTGTTCATTGCAATAATGAAATAATCCGTACTATGGACGTGACAAGCCTTGAGCGCCGACTACAAAGAACAAGACCTTTCGACCTAGCGCCGTAAGGAAAAACCGCATGTAATGACGGTATTAGTAGGTGCCTTCACTGGAAAGCTACCTACCTAACGCGATTAACACTACAGAAGCGTAAACTACTCGTTAAGGCAACTTAGTCGTAGTCATCACAAAAAATGAAAAAATGAGAGGAACGAATTTCCTACTACTATGAGTACGCGCAGCCGGTTCTCATAGTGCCTCTCTGAGGGGGTGAGGTTTAGCCCGTAGGCATATACTGACTATCACTGATGGCATTGTCAGATATATGAATCGGGCATAACCAATGGTACGGACCATTGGTATCTTTTGAAGATTCCTGCACCTCCAGGCGCAACCAAAACAAAAAAAAAAAAAAAAAAAAAAAGATATTTTGTGCCGAATTCTGCTAAGGAAATTTATTTTCTTGGATACTTTCTTACATATATAATCAATACTGGCTCTCAAAATCATCTGGTCATCAATTATTACACCAAGATATTTAAATTCACTCACAAGACTTATGTCTTCCCCATCAATTTTAACACATCCACTCTGATCACTGTACTTTGTCTTTTTATGTTTAACATCAGCTTATTCACTTTTAGCCACTTGCTCACCGATTTCAGGTCCTCGTTTATTTGTTGGATGCATTCCCCTGAATTACTTCCACTGATAAATAGGAGCGCATCATCCGCGAACATACACAATTTACTATATTTCACTGCTGCGTTTATATCATTTATATATGTATATTAAGAATAGAAAAACACCCAATACCGAGCCTTGGGGTGCTCCTATTTTAATTTCAATTGGATCCGCGATACTTTCAGTTACTATTGTGCGTTGAGTGCGGCCGTTTAGATATGACTCAAACCATTTCAGTTCATTGCCATTGACTTCATACTTAATCAGTTTTTTTATTAGAATCTCCCGGTCCACCGTTTCAAAAGCTCTCTTGAAATCCAGAAACACTGCTACAATTACTTTCCGTTGATCCATTATGCTTTTCCAGTTTTTTATCACCCAATTTAAAGCCGTCTCACATGAGTATCCTTTTCTAAATCCCGATTGATGTTGCATGATGTAATTATTTTCCTCTATATAGTTTCTAAACTGCTTCTCTACAAGTTTTTCGAATAGCTTTTCATATAAAGGCAGCATATTCACCGGTCTAAATTCCTCACACACGACAGTATTCTCTACTTTCTGAATAGGTCGAACAATATTCCTTCCATCCACCAGGAAATATTCCTGTCCTCATGGATTTGCTAAAAAGCTCCCGCAGAATTGAGCCGATTATTTCAATGACATCCAGGAACATACTTCCGCTCATAAAGTTAAAGTCTTTCTTTTTGCCCATATCTTTCAGTACTTACACTATATCCCTAATATTTATATATTTAAACTTAAAAACGGTGGCAACTTGGTTTATGGAATCTTGATAGGGCAACCTGGGAATATCGGTAATTATGTTTTCTACACTCTTTACAAAGAATGTATTAAATTCACTGGAATTTTTTTCACTTTCATGTACAATAATTCCACCGAACGAAACATTACTAATGTCACCTTGATCCTTCTTTAAAATAAACTTCTTCATGTTTCGCCATACTGTTTGTTGGTCCGTCGCTGTATCGATCTTCTTTCGTATATGCTTGTCTCTGTGTATTTTGAGTTCCCTTTTATAGATGTGCCTCGCTTCCTTGTACGTATCCCACGCTGTACGATTGTTGTTGAATTTAGCCTTCTCATATTTTATAACTTTGCTCTTTTTTAATCGAGCTAGTTTTTTATTGAACCATTCACATTCATTAGGACATACAGTTTTTTCTACCAACATTTCATTCACTAATCTACTCATTTCACGCTTAAACAACTCAGCCAAATCATTCACGCTACTGTTCACAACATCCACTCCAACCAAATCACTCAACAAAAGCTTTGAATAAAAATCCGCTTTATAATAGTTTAAAACTTTATATTTCTTCTTATTTAACTTGGGAATATTATTTCTTAAAGCTATATCAATAGTAATTGTCTCATGTTCACTTATTTTTAGATTTGCATCTGTCTCGGCTTTGATCTCTAAGGAATTTGAAATAACATAATCTATAAGCGTGGATGTACTATCCGTTATCCTCGTCGGTTGATCGTTGATCACGGATAAGTTGTTTCCATAGCATATAGTTTTTATCTGATTTTTATAAGTGTTATCACTGAGCCAATTAATATTTAAATCTCCCACTATTATTAACATTTTGTCCACACACATATTCTCGAGCAAGTCCGCAAACACAGAACAAAAAAATGCCTTTGAAAAACTTGGAGATCTACAAACTACCAGAAATTTAACCATCATTTGTCCATCACCAACATTAATTTCTAAGCAATATATTCCATTATTATCTTTGACCTCATTAATAATTTGATAGCATAGTGGCGTTCGTATGTACAGCGAAACTCCGCCAGTGTGCTTCGATGTACCTAAAACTTGGATAAAATTATAGTCTTGCAACATAATTTCCGATTCACTTATTTCCTCAGTCATATGTGTTTCACTCAAACAAATTACATGTGGTTTTTTACCGTTTACTAATAATTCAATTTCGCTAAAATTATTAACGAGGCCTTGTACATTTAAATACACACACTTCAATATACTTAGCTGCTAATAAGATTTTTTTTCCCTTTCCATCTTCAGCTTTCTTTGTAAAACTGGACAGCTGGCATCCCTAGAGTCATGATTTTCGTCTATGTGTATGTTTAGCCGCTCTTTCATTTTTACACAATTAATGCACTTACTACATTCACTCGTGCACTCTTTTGCTGAACGATCATCTTTACCGCATTTAGCACATATATTTTGTTCACTCTTACACACACTTGCGACATGATTAAATCCGCAGCACTTGGAGCATCTCTTCACATTTATGCTTTCATAACACACACACTCGTCCCACTCAATGCACAATGTCTTCACTCTCATTATCTCACGAAATGCATCACCGCCCACCTCTACAATCGCATTATAAAGTCTTTTATTTTTGCCCGATTGAAAGACTTTGGTACACTTTAATTGATGAAAATTAATTTTTTTATTTTGTGCCTTTGGATTTCGTAAATCCTTGCTTATAATTTCTCTTTCGATCTCACTTGCACATAGATATAGCCCCAAGCGACTTTTTTTTTTGTTCCCTAGGCTAAAATTTGCGTTCGAAGGACAGAGATTTTCGTCAAATGAGGAGGCCATCACCTTCGTAAACATTATTTTGCAGAAAAAGACGGCGAGTACTATTTGGACGGGTTAAAGAAATGGGAGCATCGCTTGTCTTTTATCTTTGTTAGGTCGAAAACGTTTCAGACCACCCTCGTATTTGCAGCACATACAAAACAAAGTTATCGAGAAACGTTGAAATCAGGAAGGGGGGAGTGTATATCACAGGCACAACGAAGGACTTTTCACATTTCTTTTAAGGGTAAACCATTAAGCATATACGCACAATACCATTATCATAAGCTTTAGTGGCTGGAGTTCTATCTTTCTTAAATATTTTCTATACTAGAGTGTGACGGTATGTATCAACTTTTCAACAGTAAGGTGAATGTTATCGACACTTTTTCCGTATGTTACTGCCGAATTAAGTAGAAGGAGGTCTTTTCCGGTAGAAGAAGTCTCGACTAGATTTTACTTTACCGGAAATGTCGAAAATTAAACTTTTTTTTGTTTAGTCCGATAGATTAGCTTACGCTGAGCACGAATCTGTAACTTTATTTTGGCGCCAAATAATGTTTGCAGATTCGTGCTCACCGTGAGCTAATCTATCGGATTTAAAAAAAAAGTGCAATTTTCGACATTTACAGTAAAGTAAAATTTTGCTGATGTCTCTTCTGGAAAATCTCCAGTATATCCAGATACTGCCAGAAGTAAGACACATTACTACACAAAAAGTTCCATACACTAACATTTATATCATACGTATTTAAATATTGGACACAAATTCAGGACGCTCCGCAAGTTCTAAGAGTAAAAGAACGATATTCTTCCCAGTTCTTTCTGACTCAACACATTTTATTAATTATTAGGTATATAATTTACCAATTTTTGTGTTTGTATGCTTTTAACGGCTGCAAATTACTATTTAGAATATCAATCGGGGTAGATTATTACCTTTTTTCAATCCCATTATTTCTACTTGGCGCACATTTAATTCTTACAGGAAGTCTTTATATTATATTAAAAACACGCGTCTTGAAATTTTGCTATGAAACAATTTACATATTGTTTACTTCGTTAGAAGTATGTTTAAGGTATTCGTAATAAAATATTTAAGCTTTATAAATATTCCACTGGTATATAGCAGCTCACTTTTGACATTAGTAAACATTGGTCGGGTTCAATTTTTAGATAATCGTTGGTATGCAATCTAAACTCAATTTCACTGAACGAGTCGTTTCATCATTTTCAGCATCCAGTGGTGCCAAATTTTTTTTTTGTAAATTCCCCATTTTCGGGAAATTTTTTTTTTAAAATATTCCCGATTCAATAACCATTATTCTAAAGTTCATAGGGAACTACCTAGACAGTACTATGAGGTACTTAAATCTTTTATAGCAAAGAAGTACTTTTGAATTCGATATGCTACAAGCAGATGTAAGTGATGGATGCGTGGCTAAAGCAACAGAAAAGCTACAAAATTTGGTTAATGAGATATGTGATTCGACACTACGACGGCGAACTAAAGATAATGGGCCTTACTAACAACCAAATTAAGTATAGAGCGTAAGTATAATCTCCATACTTTTCAAAATGTTTGCCTCAATAACGAAATTAATAGTTGACTTTAGTGTTAGTATGGAGCTTAATTTGAATGTACAGAAAGCCAAGTCAAATTTTTTAATATACGACATTAAAGAACAGAGTAGTATAGTAGCTAATGTAGTAATTTAATACTTAGAACAATACTAAAAATGATTAGATTTGCGTAAAATGGTTTATAAATTTTGTTGCAATTTTGTAAGCGTTATTTAACTTTCATAAATAACCCATAATAGGGTTCTTTTATCAAAAATCCACAGTAAATCCATATGCAAAGACAATTCTCGCTATAGGCAACCTTTCGTTCTCAAACCATTTCACTTTTGGCAGAAGTCTTCATTTGAAATTTGCGTTGAACGAGAGAAGACGTAAATATAGCTACCCTGACATAAAAATATCAATCGTTCTTTTCCACTTGTAGAATTTTTGCCAAAAATGTAGGTGCAGACGAAACATGCTGTACAATATGCATATTTGCAAATAAAATACTTATGCGGGTATTTTTTTTTTTTGACATTCATCCAATCATTTACCCTCATTCGTTGGCTAAGAAAAAATCGTCACTTCCGAAAACATCCTAAAATAGGAAAAACCCCAAGGAAGTGCGCTCAAAATCGACACTACTTAGTACGTTTATACGCAGGGTCGATAAATAGGTAGACGCGTATAATGTTTGTTGTAGCTAAAAAAAAATCTTTTTTTATGACTATTTACCTCTTTTGGTTTTCCCATCTGCAATTAGGTTTCTTGTAGTTTTTCCCTAGAGCAATTAGTAGTTTGCATAAAATTACGATGTATTTTGAAATCAATCACCCAACAACAGCAACATAACCAGCAGAGTAGTAAAAGAATGCAATCTTTTAGCACAGATAATAAACTTACCCAGATGTCGCATCCCCATACAAAATAATGTTGATCTTTTTTGCGATGAGCAAACAACGATGGGCAAACAAAAAGCTTTTCTGCTTCGCAGAGAAAAAAAAACGGAAAATAAATTGTCTGTGCGAAAAGCTTTTTCTTTTGCTTTGCGAAAAGCTTTCACCACCAGCGTAGAGTTTGTGACATATCCACAGCGAAATATATTTTTTGTTTTGTTTCGTATCAGCGTTGTCACTTTTGCTACATATGTAGCAAAACTGCTACATTTTGGAGTGCCATGCTACATGTTACATCTTTCCCTCATTATGCTACATATTTCCAAAGTGTCTACCTAATTTTTTATTTGTTTTTTTTATTATTTCTTTATTTTGCTTCTTCCTATTTCAGCAAGGTTATGATCCGAAAAAAAGGGATCATAACTCTTCCACTTCACCTCATTTCTACTGATCCGCCTGTGGGGTTCGTCTACTTGACCTCAGAAAATATCGACACGCCTGCCGATTTTGGATCACTCGGTTACTGAGGCCAATGAAATGCCGATGTCGTCGCATTTGTGTGATCCAGGCGTCTATAGGTCTACCTCCTGCGATGTCTTTCGAACGTTAATTGATATTGCCGTTTTAACAGGATTCAAATGATCTCTTCTTTGAATGTGGCAATATCAGCTGAGCCGGTCGCACTCTATCTTTTGTACGATGGTTTCCTTGACGTGAAGGCTTCCACGGAACTTCGAACTTCTTATTCGATCAAGCTTTGTCACTCTTGCTGTCATGCGAAGCGTCTTCATCTCAGCTGCCGTTATTTACTCTCATACTTTTTGTACTTTGTCCAACATTGTGAACCGTATGTGAGCGCTGGACCCATAACTGCGGTGTAGAGCCTTCCTTTCAACTTAGGTGGCATTTTGCTGTCACAGAAGATAGCGGAATTTTCTCGCCACTTCATCCACCCTACGCTTACGCGATGATTGATGTCGTCATCACAGGTTGCTTTGCTATTGATCATAGATCCCAGATATTTGAACTTTTCGCACTTGAGAAGCACTGTTCCATTCAAATAAATGTCTGAAATAGGCCTGAGTGGATCAGAGAACGATCAGCACAAGTACTCTGTCTTTTTTTAACTAATGCGATACCCATTTCTCTCCAAAACATCCACCCATACATCAAGTGCTCGTTGCAGGGATGTAGGATACTCACTTATGATGGCTCCATCGTCAGCAAAGAATAATTGATGTACCTTGGTGTCCGTCACTTTACTTTCAAGCAGATAGTCAAGGACTGTAATAAAGAGCAAATGACTTAAAAGCGGGACATCTTACTCTTGTCTTTGCTCTTTCGTACATGTCCATGATCATCTGATCATCTTTCTGAAACCCCTCGATGTCTTAGCGCCACCCATATCAGATCTCGTGGTGCCAATGTTGTAAATTGCATCAAAGCTACATACCATATGCCCATTTTGCATATAGCCTCAAGCGACAAGGCCAGTTCAAAGACTTTCAAGAACATTTTAATTGTTAGGGGCATAAATTATTGCGGCATGTAACAACATATTGTCTGTCTTTGGAAGCCGTAATAAATAGAGTGTTAGAACGATGGAGTTCCTTGTTTCACTATTTCACATTGGCATCATTTGAGGATGAAAATGAGAAGGTTATTTAAGATTTTTTTTATTAATGAGGAGAATAAACTTTATTTACTGTTTTCATCGTATTTATTTAAAAAAAACTTAACGATTTGAATAAATGTTTTCAAACAGAAAAGGTACAAATATACTCGTATTTATTAAATAAAGAAGTAACAAATTTGTTATAAAAATTTTATTAAGCCTCAATATTTAAATATAGATATCGATTTTAAAAATAATTTTTATCATTTACAAGCGGTAAATTGTTATACCGGTATGCAATTTGAAGTATGTGTACAATCATCTAAAATAAACTCAAACTTAATATGTAGGTATTGTAAACTCAAATGCAATAGAAGTTTATATTGAATTATGCAAGCAGCTACATCAAAGATCCTTTGCTAATTATATGCTTAATTTCCGTTGACTTCTCCACAGTAGTGCTTGCACTGAACGAAAGTTTTCTGAATTAAACATAATAAAAGACGATCTGAGAAATCGGCTAAGTTCAGAAGCTGTAGACTCAATTTTATTGGCTAAAGAGCTATTAAAAACTGAGGCAATATTTGATCCTTCTAAGGAGTTGGGAAGGTTTTGCTTACATTTTAAATTTGTCGATTGCAATTACAAATTAAGTATAAATGTTTGCTCCTCTTATTAGTATTCTTCTTTTATTTAATATAAGAGACACCTACTTCTCTGTGCAATTAAATATGTATTGAATTAGCTTTTATTTTTTTATTTAATTTTGTTGTTTTACCAATGAATTCCTACTATTATTTTTTCTATATCATTTTTTTGTTTTACCAATGAATTCCTACTATTATTTATTCAATGGTATCGATTTGTGATTTATAAATGAATTTATTATTTTTCTTTTTTGTTAATTTTGTTACGAGTATGTTAATGGCTTTTCTTATATTATTTGTTATTTAATGTTTAATAACGCAAAAATAAAGAAAATTAACAAACATTTTTCTTATGCTACATTTTTTTTTTTAAATGCTACATTTTTATTGTCAGTATGCTACATTGCTCTGAATAGAAGTGGCAACGCTGTTTTGCATTCTCGTATTTTTGTCCTGGCCTGCGACTTTGGCACTGTGGGGAACAGACAGAGCAGAAATATACCTACATATGCATGTATACCTACATATGTACATTAAATTAGGGTAGGTTAAGATAAGGAATAATTTTAATGCCATCTGCGACGATGTTAAGAATTTGTAGGTACGGTACAAACAATTTAAATAGTAGGTACTGCAGGTATTGTAGGCTAACTTTATTTTACTTTACTTTGTTCATATGTATGTATGTAGGTATTTACGTATTATAAGATTGAGGCTGAGACAAATAATTATGTTTGAATACATCTGTCTTTTACAAATCCTTGTGGTACTCCTACTCTCATTTACAGTATGTTTGATGTCTGGTCCTTACATTTTACATAAAAGAAGAGGTCTGATAAGTAGTCATAGCCACTCTTTTATTATTGTTTTGTTCATGCACGTTAAACAATAAGAAACAAAATCAACTCTGCTCTTAGCCCACTTTAGTTAAAGGCATTTATGTGAAAATGCATTTGCAATATATTTTTGTCTTTAGACATTTACATAATACATATTAGAAGTATGATTTTTAGCTATTCACAGTGCCTTAACCAAAGTGGTTTCCAGGGGACACGAACAAGGACGTGGCAGAATGTTGACCCCCCACCACCTCCCTTACCACACCACCGTCTTAGTTTTCTTTTCAAATATTCATACATTATGTACATATGTAAATATTTATTTTAGTTTACATATTACATTTACAACTTTTTTGTCTTTTGCTTTGGATTCCTTTTCTTGTTTATGCTCTTGTCAATAAACCACCCACAATTTTTCCAAAGCAGAACTACCACAAGGAAATTGACTGTATCAATTTTTCGCGAATAACATTTATTTGTCATTTCAAACCAATCTGGATAGTGCAAATTTATTTTTGAGATACATTGATTTACTATATTTTCTCTAAGATTAGATGCAAATGGACATTTCTGAAAGCAAGTGGTAAATACTTGTATATGAAGTTGACATATTTTGAAGTACTTGTCTGATGGCCAGACAAGTATTGGATTTTCATTCGAGTGTTCATATTCTTTCAATTTGATAAATTTTCCGTGAGATCGAAATTGTTTTTGTTCTTTGTCATTTCATTGACATAGTTCTCACAAACTGCATTCATTTTTTCAAGCGTTTTAAAAAAACAGTAACCTGCAAAATACCTTGTGGCTATGTCATTCATTTCTGTCGTTTTTATTGTAATCGTGTCTTCATCCGGTAATTCTATCGCTAGAAGTTCGGATTCACAATATTTGGCTAGATCGAATATGTTTTCCTTCTTCTCTTGCTCCTGTGTTGGGACAACCTTTGTTTTATTTTCAGTATCCAACACAGCATTCCAATTCCAAAATTTTGACTTAAACAAAAATTTGGGCAGTGTGAGCCAAATTCAGACGCGTTTTGATTGTTTTTATTAAAATTTCTTGCTCTTATTTTTCCGAAAAGGTTTTCAAGTCGGTCCTGATTGAACTTACTTACTTACTTAGGTGGCGCTACAGTTCGGGGTGAACTTGGGCCTCAACCAACAAGCCTCTCCATTTAGCTCGGTCTTTAGCCAATTGCCTCCAGTTGCGCACTCCAAGTTGGTCCAGGTCCCCTTGAACTCGTGCGCGCCACCTACGGCGATGATTCCTTCTACTGCGTCGTCCCTCGGAATTAGATTCGAAGACTCTGCGGGCCGGAGCGTTGGTGTCAATTCGCTCTACAGGTCCTAGCCATCTCAGACGTCCAATACGCAGTTTTTTTGACTAGGTCGATGTCGCTGTACAGCTCGTATAGTTTGTGATTGAATCTTCTCCTCCAAAACCAGCCAACGTAAATGGGACCGAAAATCTTACGAAGAATTTTTCTCTCGAAGCGACCAAGGATATCTTCATCCTCTTTTAATAAAGTCCATGTTTCAGCGCCGTAAAGCAGGATGATCAGGGTCTTATACAGAGTCTCTTTAGTAGTTCGAGATAGGGCTTTACTGTTGAATTGCCTTATAAGCCCAAAAAAACAGCGATTGGCAAGAGTTATTCTTCGCTTGATTTCTGCGATTATGTTGTTCTAAGAGTTTATAGCAGAGCCAAAGTAGACAAAGTCCCTTACTACCTCGAAGTTATAGCTGCCCACGGTGACATTTTGTTAAATTCGTCGGTGTTGGCTGTCCCCTTCTTGTTGACAGCATATACTTGGTTTTGCCCTCGTTTATCGCTAAACCCATTTTGACCGCTTCCGCCTCAATGCTTGCAAACGCACCTGCGACAGCTCCCTGAGTTCTTCCGATAATGCTTATATCATCGGCGTATGCAAGCAGTTGTACAAACTTGTAATAGATTGTGCCTCCGATGTTGGCTTGCGAGTTCCGCACAATCCGTTCAAGTACAATATTGAAGAAGTCACATGACAGCGCGTCACGTTGTCTAAAACCTTTTTTGACATCAAAGATCTCGGTGAGGTCATTACCGACCTTGATGGAGCATTTTCCATCGTCAGCCTGCACAGACGGACAAGTCTGGCAGGGATGTCAAAACTAGACATGGCTCTATAAAGCTCTTTTCTATAGATGCTGTCATAGGCGGAATTGAAATAGAGGTGGTAATAGAAATTGGTAATTGGTTTTCTCCAGGATCTGCCGAAGTGTGAAAATTTGATCGGTGGTGGACTTTCCTGGCCTGAAACCGCACTGAAAAGGTACAATCAGGCTGTTGATAAAAGGTTTCAGGCGTTCACACAATATCGCAGAAAAGATCTTGTATGCGATGTTGAGGAGACTGATGACTCTATAATTGGCGCAGTTGAGGGGGTCTCCTTTCTTCTGGATCGGGCAAATGATGCTGAGGTTCCATTCATCAGGCATACACTCGTCTGACCAAATCTTAGAGATGAGTTGGTGTGTGCACTCTACCGATTCATCCCCAGCTGCCTTGAAAAGTTCGGCCGGTAAACCGTCAGGTCCAGCAGCCTTGTTGGATTTTAGCTTGAATATCCTCACTTCGTTTTGGTCAGGTGGACGGAAATTTTGACTATCATCGTCTATGTTGAATGGTTCATTCTGCCTGACAGCGGGATGTTGGTCTAAGTCGCCATTATACAGTCTGCAGAAGTAGTTTATCCATATTTTCAGCTCCGACTATACTACGAGGCTTCCATTTTCATCTCTACAGGTTTCTGTATGGGTATTGCTTCTCTGTCACGTTCTTTTTACCTTTTGGTAAAACTTCCGTACATTGCTCCTAGAGTATAAACTCTCGAAATTCTCAAACGCGCGCTTCTCATGTTCTTTCTTCTTCTTTTGGAGAAGCCGATGTTTTTCCCGTCTCTTTTGCTCGTAGAGCTCATGAGCAGCTCTCGTCTTCCTTCGCAGCGTGGCTTTGTATGCCTCTTGTTTTGCTGCATGCACTCGCCGGCATTCTTCGTCAAACCAGGGGTTTCGCGGTGGTGGGCGAGCGAGACCCAGCACATCAGTCGCGGCGTTTCTGATGGCATGTTGGCAGCGTTGCCACTGGTCTTCGGTACTTGACGCTGGCGGCAAAGGGGTGATTGAGAGATTTCGGGATACGCGTTCAGCGAAGAGTCTGGCGGTCTCTTGCGATTGTAGCTTTTCGACGTTAAATTTTCTCACAGTAATTCTTCTTTGTTGCTCAGATTGGGATATCCGCATTCGTACCTTGGCTACAATAAGGTAATGATCCGAGTCTATGTTGGCCGCTCGGAAGGTCCGGACATCCAGAATACTGGAGGCATGCCTTGCGTCGATCGCAATATGATCAATTTGGTTGATCGTGACATGATCATTGGACCGCCATGTCTGCTTATGAATATCGAGATGAGGAAACCATGTGCTTGCTATGGTGACATTTCGCTCCACAGCGAAATCAATTAGCCTTAGTCCGTTATCAGATGTGGTGTCGTGTAGGCTATGCTTACTGACTGCCCTAGCAAAGACGTCCTCCTTTCCTATTTTGGCGTTAAAATCGCCCAATACGATTTTAACGTCGTATTTAGGACATTGCTCGTATGTTTTATCGAGGAGCTCGTAGAAACACTCTTTGGTGGCAGGGTCCTTTTCTTCTGTGGGGGCATGAACACATATTAGGCTTATGTTAGCGAATTTAGCCTTGATCCCGATAGTCATAATACGCTCGCTCACGTGTCGGAAGCTTAAGACTTCTTGCCTAAGTCTGCCGCGTATGACAAATCCGCATCCGAATAAGCGTTGCCTGTTGCCTCTGTAGCAATCACCGTAGTAGATGTCACAGTTTTTCATCCTCTTTTTGCCCGGCCCATCCCATCGCACTTCCTGGATGGCGGTAATATCTGCTTTATAGCAGTCTAGGGCCTCTGCTAGTTGTTCGGCTGCACGTGGTCTCTAAAGGCACAGAACATATCACGTACAGATCCGAAGGTCGTTGTCCTTATTTCGTTTGCTGGGGTCGTCATTAGTTGAGTCATCCTTATCCGAGGCTTTTGGTTGTTTCGGAACCATATGTTTTTTACGTGGTAGGGAAGTTACCCCGACGGCATAACCCCCAACCTGGAGGGCCAGTTCCTTAATTATTCCCCTAGGACGAAGGGCCAGGTACACTGGTGGCAGTGGTCCACTATGGGAGTATGAGCGCTGCCGTTGGCCCATTAAGGGCTCCTCCACCACCATCTCTATTCCAATGTCCTGACCAACATTGGAAATTCCTTACCGACCTGTGATCCGAATACGTCGAAGCAGCTCGCGCAAGGTATTCACTAAGTTCAACCTAACTGGAACTATAGACGCCACCGTTGACTCCGTCTAGGGAGTCTAGGGAATTCATCCGCTGCCGCCTGGAACAGGAAGGAGTGCTCTAGTCAGAAAGCACTCTTCCCCCACTCTCTCATCTGCTGCCTCCAAGAATCCGTCAAACGGGGTTGGTTACCCATTTCTTGGATTAGGGTACTAGGCAACCGGCTGTCACCGCGTGGAGGGGTTGAGAGTAGGAGTTGGTAGGCCTTAGCTGAATGAAATCGCTTGTGTTTTCATATGATCGCATGCACTACCGTTTGACCGTCCCTGAGGAATACCTGCTTATATTTCTTTAAGTTCAGAATACGCTGAACCATAGCGAACTCTTAAGAATCTATTTGCTATATAAGATTAAAGTACTTCATAATATTGTCTAAGTAAGTCCCTATGAATTTTATACTCTTAACCCTTATGCCAAACTTTATCAAAAACCTGTGCAACGTCTAAGAATATTACAGAAGAAACTTGTTTTTCTTCTAATGCTTTTTGTATAACATTAGTTATACGATGCACTTAGTGTATTGTTGAATGTTTATTTCTAAAGCCGAGCTGATGGGTGGGAATAAGCCTTCTTTGCTCTATGATTCAATCTAGTCTTTTATGAAGCAGTTTCTCGAAAAGTTTTGATAATACCGGTAAAAGGGATATGAGGTAACTTCTGACAGAGGAACCTTGTTTGGGTATAACAATAATTTCTGCTATCTTCCAGTGAAGTGGGACATATCGTTGTTTGAAACAAGCATTGATAATAAGCTTGAGTTTTACCAATGCTTTGAGGATTTGGGCAGTTATAAGATCATAACCTGGAGATTTTCTATTAGATAGTTTATGAATGCATGAATTGATCTCTCTTAGTGAAACATAAGCAATTACGTCTTCATCTAGTCTATCAGAGAAATCAAGACGTTCGTTTGCCATGCTACGTGGAAAGGGTTTAAAAACATTTGTCAGGTGCTCCGAAAAAAGTTTGGCCTTTTTTTTGGGTCGCCGATCCACTTCCCACCAGATGTGTTTAACGGGGATCTTGCGCTTGAAGTCTCTTCAAACATTTGGCAGCCTTCCAAAGGGAGCAGTCTGTGACTTTGTAACCTGTTAAGTTACGAAGGTATTTATTTAGAGATCTATTTTTAAATTCACCGATACTTTTCTTAAGTTTGTTATTTAGTCCATTAAGTATAGTTTTGTCACCAGGATATCTTGTCATTTGCCATTTCCTGCGAGCTCTTCTCTTTTCTAATATTAGTTCTCTAATTTCTATGGGATATTTTACCCTTGTTTGTTTTTTTTTGTTGATAAGTCGGTGTACTATCTTCTGCTGCCTGTTGTATGTCGGCAATGAATTGCTCCTCTTTGATGTCAATATGGTTTGATGTAAGATCTAAGGTTAATAAATCCTTCGAGTACTTCTTTAAATTTACATCAGTTCGTTCTTTTGTTGGTAAGTCTTACGTTTTTTAACTGTTAGGATTACGGGTTTATGATCCGACGACAGATCATCACTGCTTTCAATTTTTACCTATTTTCCATTGATTCCCTTGGTTATGTAGAAGTCAACAAGATCTAGTAATTTCGCTGGGTCAGATGGCCAATAAGTGGGCGAACTAGTCGAAATAAAATCGCAGTTAAAATTTCGCCCTGCTTTGTAAAGCTTCCTGCCTTTTGTCGTTATTAATCTTAACCCCCAGTAGGTGTGTTTTGCATTGAAGTCACCTCCAATGATAAAGTTGTTGCCTAGAATTTGAAAAAGGTCATAAAGATCTTCCTCTGTAGGCGAATGCTTGGATGGGCAGTATATAGCAGCTATTTTAAATTTCTTGTTTTTAGTCAAAACGTTTATTGCAGCTACTTGCGTGGTTTGTTTTGCTATTTTTGGCAATTCGTAAGGTTCCAAAATACTTTTTACAATCACAGTGCTACCCTCCCTGGCACTGCCCGCTGGATGGGGAAAGTGGTAACAGAGGTACCTAGGAATTCTAATCTTTGTTCCCTGTTTGAAGTGCGTTTCAAAAATCAGGCAAACATCAATATCTTCATTGCATAGAAGTACCTGAAATTCAGAGATATGTTGGAGTAAACCGTTTGCGTTCCAGGTTCCGAGTTTCAGATTTTTAACTATTATTATTTTATTGGTTTTTTCCTGTGGAAACTTCTTTGCTTAGTAGCTTAAATATTTTACCTTGATTATCCAATCTTTGAATAATAGTAAAAAGCATTTCCTTCATTCCATTTCATTTCATTTCCTTCACTGAAATTTCTTCTTCTCTACGTGTATTTTTCACAATTTGGGAATACGATTTGTTATTCACAATCCGTGTGTTTGTTTTAACAGCAATTGGTATTTTGTCTACTTTATTGATTTCGATATTTACTTGTTGCTTGTTTTTATTTTTGGATGGGTTTTGTTGGTGATTGGTAGTAACTTTGTTTTTCCTTTCTTGATCTTGCATTGCAACTGGACAACCTCTGTAACTAGCTAGGTGATTTCGATGACGATTGATATATTTCGCTTTGTCATCCTTCTTTAGTGGGCAACCATTTGTTGGATGTTTTTCTTCACATTTAACACATGCAAAATCTCTTTTGCAGTAGCTTTGCGTATGCCCAAAGTCTTGGCATTGTTTGCATTAACTACACAGGAACATCTTTTTTTCCAAAAATCACGTGTCTCTTAAGCGAAAATAAAACTGCTGGATAAGAGTCGGCTTAGTTATAGTATTAATTTTGAAGAGATGTGTTTTTTTAGTGAGTAAAAATCTCACACTACTATAAGCACTCGCGGTCGGGCCTTATGGTGGCTTTAGAAGATTTTTCACCTGCTCTCGGCATAAAAAATATATGGGTTCTGTATCTATATGACACAAGGGGGTATGCTGTTACATTCCAACTCTCGCCATTTACTAGGTTCATCAGTTTCTCCATTGTAAGATGATCACCTCCGAAATGTGCTGCCTGATTTCCTTCAGTATGTGGCAGGTACCTACAAAGTGCAATATGTCTTCTTTCTCCCCTTTGTTGCACAGACTGCATCTTAGTTCCACATCTGCATCTTAAAAGTTCTCCTCTGGAGCGAGAAATAAGCGAAATCTGTGTTATTCTAATGTTGGCGTGCAAATAGTTTATGTCCTGATGCTTCAAGTGCTTCACTAATTAAGTCTCTTTTCAGAGCCCGGTCAGCATTTGTTACAAATCTGTACATGTAACTTTCCCATTCTAAAAGATTTGTTTCAACCGTATGTAGACGAAGTCTGTGCTTCTCAGAAAAATTCTTCAAGTCGTTATAGAATTGGGAATTTATTCTTAACGCATTCTTTGCCAAGATGTGCATAAGTCGCGTGTATTTTTCTAATTTCAATACCCTCAATATGTACTTCATGTTTAGCTTAAGCGTGTATATGAAGAGTGGTGACATATCACTTTCAATGTGTAGCATATAGTTGAGATTGTTTGAGGGCAAATGATATAACTTCTTCAGAAAGAACTTCAGCAATCTCTCAACTTTATCCATCGCAGGGTTTACTTCTCTATACCTGTGCCCCACGGCACATTACTGAGCAGTAGAGTTGGGTCGTTTCGGACATACATATATAGATCTTTGAACTATGTCCTCTGTCGGAAACATTTCCTATCTCTCCGTAAACTGCACTGAAACATGTTCATATACCTACCATATAGTTCCGACTTCACAGAACAAACGAACGGAAGAAAGAAAAGAAACAATACTAATGGGAGTGGAATTGCGAACGAAAGCAACTATAGCCGTGTTTTTTTTAAGCCTAGCCAGCCAGTAGTTGCTAGTAAAGTAAAATTGTACACATAAAACAAATACAACAACCGGCTGGCTACTACTCTTGATTTTATCCCCAGCAAAGAGTTACTGGCTGGGAATTTTGTGATGCCTAATTTCAGGCGGCGCAAAAACCAATGTTTTTTAGTTATTTGTTGTTGCTGTCACTGCGAGGTTGCATGGTTCCTAGAGATATGTTCGTATAAAATCGGCTGGCTTTGGCTGGCTGGCAAATCGTTTAAATGAACGACTGGCTGGCTAGGTTTCAAAAAAACACGGCATATGCCACTAAATGAGAGAGCGATTACGATGTATTTCATTCATGAGCTATCGTTTGTATATATGTACATACAAATCGTTTCCTTTTTCTGTTTTTCCCTTTTCGAACTTATACCCCTGGTCTCCACTGGCAATAATTTATTGCAAGAAATATTTCATGCAATCGAAATTTCTAATGGAGACCGAAAATTTCTTGAAATGACTCATTTCAAGAAATCGATTTCTGCTTTTATTTCTTGCCATCTCTGTGGAAATAAAACCTGAAATAAATTTGACAGGGAGTGTCAATTTGAGTTTTACTACTAAGAAAACATGGCTGATTGGTGCCTGATATGAAGTCTGAAATAAATCTGTCTCGTGGAGACTCGGTGCCAAGCAAGAATTTGTCGTTGCTTGCTCTTATGTGATATGGCTGAAAATGAAATTTCTTGACATAATTTGCCCACCGTATAAAAAAATTTAAATTTCTAACATGATGTCTGACATAATGTTTGAAATAAATATGTATATGTGATATACTCCGATGAATCACCTTGTCCATGTGTATATTTGTGTAGTATTTTTTTCTTTTCTTTCTTCTGTTCGTTCGGTCTATGAAGTAGGTATACATATGTATGGCATTATATAGTTCCGAAGATATGTTTCCAGGAACTAGTTCCTTTTAAAAAAAGAAACGTTCCGTGTCCGTTGATGATGGATGAATGATGGACGCATGTCTACTGAGCAGAACATTTTATTTTTTGTTTTTTGCCGAGAGCAGGTGATAAAATCTTCTCAAGACACCATAAGGCCCGACCGCGCGTGTTTATGGTAGTGTGAAATTTGTACTCACTAAAAAAACACATCTCTTCAAAATTAATACTATAACTAAGCCGACTCTTATCCAGCAGTTTTATTTTCGCTTAAGAGACACGTGATTTTTGGAAAAAAAGATGTTCCTATGTAGTTAATGCAAACAATGCCAAGACTTTGGGCATACGCAAAGCTACTGCAAAAGAGATTTTGCATGTGTTAAATGTGAAGAAAAACATCCAACAAATGGTTGCGCACTAAAGAAGGATGACAAAGCGAAGTATATCAACTGTCATCGAAATCACCCAGCTAGTTACAGAGGTTGTCCAGTTGCAATGCAATATCAACAAAGGAAAAACAGAAATACTACCAATCACCAACAAAACCCATCCAAAAATAAAAACAAGCAACAAGTAAATATCGAAATCAATAAAGTAGACAAAATACCAATTGCTGTAAAAACAAACACACGGATTGTGAATAACAAATCGTATTCCCAAATTGTGAAAAATACACGTAGATAAGAAGAAATTTCAGTGAAGGAAATGAAATGAAATGGAATGAAGGAAATGCTTTTTACTATTATTCAAAGATTGGATAATCAAGGTAAAATATTTAAGCTACTAAGCAAAGAAGTTTCCACAGGAAAAAGCCAATAAAATAATAATAGTTAAAAATCGGAAACTCGGAATCTGGAACGCAAACGGTTTACTCCAACATATCTCTGAATTTCAGGTATTTCTATGCAATGAAGATATTGATGTTTGCCTGATTTTTGAAACGCACTTCAAACAGGGAACAAAGATTAGAATTCCTAGGTACCTCTGTTACCACTTTCCCCATCCAGCGGGCAGTGCCAGGGAGGGTAGTACTGTGATTGTAAAAAGTATTTTGGAACCTTACGAATTGCCAAAAATAGCAAAACAAACCATGCAAGTAGCTACAATAAACGTTTTGACTAAAAACAAGAAATTTAAAATAGTTGCTATATACTGCCCATCCAAGCATTCGCCTACAGAGGAAGATATTTATGACCCTTTTCAAATTCTAGGCAACAACTAGATAACTAGATAACAAACTTTAAAAAAGTATCGGTGAATTTAAAAATAGATCTCTAAATAAATACCTTCGTAACTTAACAGGTGGCGCCGTGGCGTAAGTGGTTAGTGTGTCGGATCACTATGCATGAGGTTCCAAGTTCGAGTCCCAGAAAATACCAAAAAGTTTTTTCACGGTCCCACCTCGCGCGAGCGTCTGACAAACATCCGAGAGTATTGTTGTCACGAAAAAGCTTCTCAAATCGCCGTTCGGATTCGGCATTAAACTGTAAATCCCTGCCATTCGTGTGAAAAATATAACGCACACAACATGAGTGGTTGCGAGAAGCTAGGCCCTGGCTCTTTAAAGAGCTGTTGCGCCAAATATTTGTATTTGTATTTGTAACTTAACAGGTTACAAAGTTACGAGACACGCGATTTTTGGACAAGGAGGATTGTATGTATTTAAAAAGAAATGTAGGACTTAAGACAGGTTAAATTCCAATAAAAGTTCCTGCCTTTTTCATGACCGGCATATACTATGACGCGAAGTCAAAAGGTTTTGTCCTTTGCAGACGACGAATTGTTCGCTTCAAGTAGTTGAGTGACGGTACGGTTACAATGGCCGTGAACACGATCTTTGTGTTTACGCGCAAATTTTGTTATCTCTTCGACGACGCTTGGAATTCCCAGATCTCGATGAATACCTTCGTTACGTACATACCACGGTGCGTTAACTATCGTTCTAAGAGCTTTATTTTCAAAAGTTTGTATGATGTTTCTATTACTTTTCTTGGTACAACCCCATAGTTGTATATCATACGCCCACACCGGCTTTAGCACTTGCTTATAGATAAACAGTTTGTTATGTAGGCTCAACTTCGAATGTTTTCCGAGTAGCCAGTACATTTGTCGGTATTTGTTTTCGAGCTCTGCGCGTTTCTTTTTTACGTGCGATTTCAATTTAAGCTTATCATCTAGAGTCATTCCTAGATATTTTGCTTCGTTCGCGTACGGAATTTGAGCCGAGTTTAGATACACAGGCAATCTATCGACTTTTTTGTAGATAAAGTTGACGTGAGTAGATTTGCTTTCGTTCAGCACAATACGCCAAGAATTCGTCCAATCAATGAAACTTTTTTTACTTTAAAGCTGTCAGATGTCGTGACTGGGGAGCCGGGCGTTTACACAGGGCCGTCGAACGGGTTAAACGTTTCTTCTAAGTGCAGAGCAAAAAGCTCTGCCTTTTCTTTGTCGCTCTTGGCCCAGTTTTTATCGTTTTTCGGAATTTTTGGCGCTGTATTTGAGGTTTACGGATGCCTTTTAGCACTTTCCAAAGCGATTAATTTGATTCTCTTTCAGCGGAGAGATTGTCAAGGTAGATCGCAATCTTATTGCTTTTAAATTCCCGAATATTATCTCTAAGGCGATTGCATAATCGGTTAAGGACCGTTTTATGCTGCGGTGCAAGAGTGATTTGCCATTTCTTTCGTGCTTTTCGTTTCTCCCTCACCAGTTCAATGATTTCTCTTGGATACTTTTCGATGCGGTTGATCTTATAACTTATAGAAGGAGCCTTTCTCCATACCGCCCTTTAGATTGCTTCCACGAAACGATCAACTTCGGCCTCTAGTTCACAAGGCGTTTTTAGTGATACATTTAAGGCGATATTTGTTTTGCAATCATTTCTAAAGCCCTCCCTGTTTGTTCTATTGCTAGTAAGTCTTGGGGGTCCTTTTTTCTCGATCAGCGCTTCTCCAAGTAATAAAATTACAGGGGAGTGGTCCGAAGAGAGATCAAAACTTTCTTCGACTGTAGTAAACTTCTCGTTAATGCCTTTTGTAACGAAAAAATTGATAAGATCGGGAATTTTTCCTGAGTCGGTTGGCCAATACAACAACCGAACTCATTTGCCACTTCGTAGAGAATTTTTCCTTTAGAAGATATGCATCTTGAACCCCAGAAGGTGTGCTTCGCGTAGAAATCTCCACCAATAAGGAAATTTGAACCAAGGGCATTGAAGACAGGAAAGTAGTCGTCTTTTTCTAGCGAGCATCGCGGCGGACAGTAAACAGATGCTCTATTGTAACTGAGGTGTTTATTTTTAACCCTTACCGTGCACAACTGAAGTTTTTCCAGCTCTATGATAATATCGACTGAGTGTTCGATGTTAGTTTGAATGAATAAGGACGAACCGCCCCGCGCTCTATCAGAAGGATGATAGGCGTGATAACCAGCATAGCCCCTTATCTTTATTTGCGATTCCCTTGTTAGATGGGTTCCGGAGATCAAAAATATGTCGATATTTTCTCTTATTAGGAATATTTCTAATTCGTTAGATTTTTGTAAGTGTCCGTTTGCATTCCATGATTTAGATATAAGGTTAGCCATACCTATACAATAGCTTTCGACGTTACTAAGACGTTCGAGAATCCGTTCGTTCATTTCGCATCGTTCCTCGAACTTAGCGTAGCTGCAGTTCAGAATTTCTTTCAACGAATCAGAGGGTGGGCCGTCGTTCCGCTTGGTTGCTTTGACTGCAGCCTGAGAATACGTCAGATAACTGGGGTTCGCTGGCTTTTCCGATGTTATTTTTCATTCAGCCTTTTTAGTGGACGACTTTGACGTACTTTTGATCGGCTTAGAAGGCTGATTGACTGGTTCAAGAGTCTGCACTGCTGATTCGAGCACCCTTTCAGTCGGCTCAGGAGCCTGTGCAACTGGCTTACGAGCTCACTCAGCCTGCTTCGCAACACGTTCTACCGACTTTGGAGCCCGATCGACTGATTTCGTTCCCCGTACAAACGGCGTTATCAAATTTTTCCTTCGCATCTGTAATTCCTTTGCGACCTCGCAACCGCGATAATTTTCTGGGTGCCTTCCTTTGCAGTTAACGCAAGTCGCTTTTTAATTATTGCTCAAACTGCAAATTTCGGAAGAGTGTTTTTCAGCGCACTTAACGCAGCGCGGCTCTTTCCGACAGTACGCCTGTGTGTGATTAAACTCTTGGCAGCGCTTGCATTGAGGGATAGTCTTCGTGTTGACACGAAGCGGCTCAATTTTTACGACCATACTCATGATTGATTGATATAACGTTTCTTTATCGCATGATGGATGAAGTCCTCTAGCTACGACCCTCAAGGGTCTCTCAGACTTGTTTTCGTTAGTATGCCATGGAATTTTTTCGTTGTTAAGCTTTTGAGATACAGCCCGATAGCCCTCAGCGTCATAAACCTTGATTTTCCATGCATCATTCCGCAAGGAAGTTACTCTAAATTCACTAGCGATCGTTGTTCTTAGAATTTTCCTCAAAGAATTGTAGTCGGCAACGCCCATAATATTTATTGGTGGAGGGGCGCGTTTGCTTTCAATTTGCTTTTCCTGTTTCGGCTGCGCTTTGCGATTAGGTTCCTGTTGTGGAAGAACTTCAGGCGATGAACCGGCCTTACGTTTTTTTTTGAGTATTGGACACTCGCGCGTGAGTTCTTCTTCATCCGTTCTGTTGTGATGGCTACCCGGAGAAGGCTCACAGTGAATAACCGTCTGCGTTTTTGAAGACTCGTTTTGAAGCAAGGATACTTTATTCTCTGGTTCAAGATTATCAAGTTTGCTTTTGAGCTCTCGACACAACAGCTGCATTTCGTCAAGCCTCTTTCGGAGCACGGCGTTTTCCTTTTCCAAAGTACTCTGTTCCAAAGCTTACGTTTTCCGAGTTAACATATCCGGATTCGCGAGACTTTTATTTTGCGCTTTAGGAGAAGACTCCTGAGGCGGAGATCTTTGTAGCCTTGAGCTTTTCCTAAATGGGTTAATTAGATTTTGATGCAATAAATAGCTCTAACCAGAATCCGTAGAGCATGCTTCTTGCGAGGCTGGGTTTTCCAGTTGAACTGGGCTGCCACCTGGGGTATAAATACTCTTAGTTTTGTTCATTGCATAATCGATATTACCATAAGAAAGACGGCGGGTTGGCATTTTAGTCGCCTTCTACGACAGGCATGTCTACCGTGGGTATATTCTGTCCCCTATCCCACAGGGGAAAATATATACTCATATATATATATATATATATATATATATATATATGTATATATATGAAGATAATTTTTAACTAATAAATAAATATTTAAATTATCACTAAACATCTTATCGTTAAAGAAAAATATTGTCAAATCAAAGGCAGACGGCAAAGCCATTGCTTAGATCGTACTGATTTATATTTTTGTAAATATTATTGAAAGGCAAAGTATTATTATTTATTATATTATTTGGGTAATGACCGAAAGAATATGATGTGTTAAAGTATCTATTATATTTGACAAAAATTGTCTCGTCCAAATGATATTGTAAAGAACATTTTTCTTACACTTCGCTGCCCAATGTTACGTATACGCAACATTATCTCCCACTCAACCCACACCACATATCAGATTCAAACTTTTTATTTATCTTTCTTAGGCTCCTATTTCTCCCTTACGTGACTGTGATATACCGCCGAGGTGCACAGATAATTCAATATGAAAAATAAAGAATTACTGCGAATACTGTTTAAATTAAATTACGTTTTATTAACGAGAAGAGTGATTCAGTTGTGCGCTAATTATGGACTAAACTTAAAATCTAAATTCGATTAGAGAAAAGTCCGCATGTGGATAGAAAATTGCATATCAGTTCTTGTCAGGCAATCGCCGATCTTTCATATAGTGCTGTCTTTATAATCCTCTCTTTCCATTCGCTCTTCAGGGTAAGTGATTCAAGAGTTATTTTCTCTTTAATCTTTGACAACTGAGAATGCACATCAACAACTGCATACGGTAAATTACAAACGGACGGGGGGACACCCCTTCTAGACAGTAACCGGTTTAACCTACTCGAATCCGAGTTTGTGGTAGGCCGGGGTAAAAAACATCAAACCAAGCGAAAATGCCACGAATCAGAATACGCAACATTACCAACAATTAATAATGATAACAACATTTCTCGCTTTATCGTCATCTCTGGCACCGAAAAAATAGGAGAGAACCTAAGACCACTTTCTTCGTACAATCCCTTCCAGATCAATCGCGGTTTGCAAACAGCCAAAAAATTCTTGAATGCAAAGTTCGTCGACCTTATTCCAGTAAAAATCACAAGCAATGCAAATCTAAACTCATATATTATATTCTAGATACATTACTGATATTTCTGAGGAAGAATTGTTATCCGAACTCATAAAATTTAAGGTGATCGAAGTCAGAAAAATAATGAAAAAAGAAAAAAAACCAACAGGTGCAGCCATCATCACATTTGTCCTGATTCGACGACTGAACGAAATAAAAATTGGCTGGCTCAACTGCAAAGTTGAAGAGTTTATTCCAAACCCAATGCGCTGTGTTTTATGCCAAAAACTTGGTCACACGAAAAACCGTTGTAATAATTCGGTAGTTCGCAAGGAATGCTGCCTTCCACCTCCGCACGATACTTGCCCACGTACCTTCTGCGTTAACTGTAACGAAGAAAGTCATACCTCGTAGGACCCTGCCTGCCCCGCTTTCCTCCGACATAAATCGGTAATAAAAATTAAAACTGATCGTCGCTGCACTGTTCGAGAAGCCTGGCAGATATATAACGATAACCCCGCTCTGCACCAACTTCCAGCTCCTAAGCAGCGAAGCACTAGTAAACCAACAATAGCTGAAATTGTAAAGAATCGCATAGCAATGGAAAAAAGCGCACACAAAATTATTGCTACAAAACTTAATACTTCCAGTAGCTCCTCACTAACATCCTTTACTGAATCCCAATTGCAAATAGAACAAAATAACACAACTTCAAACAAGTTCACTCAGCAGCCGCAAACAACTTTCTCAGCAATCAAAACCATTTCCAACACTATCCAACACACCTTGCCACTTCATAACCTTAAAGAAAACTCACCACAAGAAAACAATGATAACAATCAACAAACAACAAGGATCAAAGACACCTCCGAGCTCGAATCATTAACTTAATCAGAAACCACCTCTATGGATATAGAGACTGAGAGCTCTTGTGCTTTCTCTTCAATCATACATGAGAATAACGAACAACATTACCTCTCAAACACACAAACTTTCACTCATTCAGAATTACTCAAAAATATAACAATCCTATTCCAACACACTCAAAAGAAAACAACAAAACAACAACTCCTATATCATAGCACTACAAGAAACACATATTATCACAAAAAGTTTCCAATATTTTAGCATGAAAAACTACCAAGTTTTTCATCACAACGAATCGTATCAGTATGCTAAGTCAGGTATAGGTATTCTTGTGAAGAACAATATACCGGTTATTTCTCACATTACATCCACCTCCAATCTGCTCTACCAAACGATAACAATTCAAACAAAAAAGCCTTTACTTATAACAAATATTTATAGAGAACATGAAGTTTCAGAAACGCCGAAAATTCTCAATGACATTCCTTTAAACATTAACAGCCATCACATCATATTGGGAGACAATTTATGTCTCTAACATTCTTTGGGGTTCTAATGCAACGAATTCTCTTTTGTAGAATTTGCAAATGATCGGAGTCTAGTAATCCTTAACGGTAGTTCGCCCACACTGTTTAGCACTAGAACATCTTTATAGCCATTGATGTTACCTTTGCTTCCGAAGATATTGCACCTTTTCTGCAATGGGAGATAGTAGATACGGGAAAAGAGAGCAACCGTAGCTAAATGCATCCCTACCACGAAAATAAAAAAATTTCAATAAAAAACAGCCAATATGGTTTACACAAGAAATTGCAAAACTGCGTAAAGAGAAAAACAAAGCTTGGGTTAAACTACGTCGAAACCCCATTACAGAAAATTGCATTGCATAGAGAAAATGATTTGCAAAATTTTGAAGGGAATCAATTCTGTCAAAGAGAGCGTCGTGGGAAAATTTTGACAACACAGTGGATCCATCTTTAGATTAAAAAACTTTGTGAAACAGAATTAAATCACTTCGATCTTCAAAACCACCACAAAACTTCCCTTATATGCTATCGAACCAAACTCTGATCAATGATCCAGAGATAATAGCTAACACTTTTGCACGATTATGGAAATCCTATAGTTCAGACAGCAGTTACCCGGACAACTTGACTACCTCCAAATAAAACTTCTCTATTAACGATCTCCCATGGTTGTCGATGCAATCAGAACACCTTGCTGAACAAACCACAATAATTGAGCTAGACATGACTATCTATACCGCAAAAGGAACTACACCGGGAAATGATAAAATAACGTACAATATTGTAAAACATTGCGATGAAGAGTTAAAAGCAAGGATTTGTGCTCTATATAACAATATTATAAACACTGGCAACTTTCCACCTGACTGGAAAAGAGCACAACTTAAGCCCATCCCCTAACAAACACGGATATGTCATCTATTTGAAGAATATCGGCCTATATTGCTTCTCCCCGTTCTCTACAAAATCTTAGAGAAAATCATTGCGAGAAGAATCAGCTCGGAAATAGAGAAAAAGATACATCCCACACAACACGCGTTCAGGCCAAATAGAGGTGTCCAAAGCCTCTTACACCTTTTAGAGGGAAAACTAGCTGATAACCTGTCTATGCTGAAACATAGTGTTATCATGTCAACTGACCTTAAAAAGGCTTTTGACAGAGTGATATTTATCCCAGCTATTAAACAGCTTCATTCATGGGGAGTCCCAAAAAATATCTTAAGGATAATCATTGCTTTTATGACAGGAAGAACATTTCAAGTAAATGTCGACAGCTTTATGTCTTCCATAGCTAAACTGGAGAACGGGGTTCCACAAGGATCACCACTCTCAGTCATTATATACAACGCATATATTGATTCTTTGATACGTCAGCTTGCTAGCCCCAGATTTGACTTAGATTTTATCGGCGTTTATGCAGACAACATCTGCAACATCTGTTAAAGAACTTTTGGAAACAACTGACTCTGCAATCCATCAATGGACTCAAGAAAGAGGTGCTTCTGTTCCACTAAATAAAATCGAAGCTATCCACATTTGCAGAAAAAGGAAATGCATCTGCTCGCCTCTGATCCTGCGAAATGTTACAATTCCAATCAAAAGAGAACTAAGGACACTCGGCATATATTTTTCTGCAAATCTGAAATGGAATCCACAAATAAAAAAAGCAATTAATCAACTTAAATTACGCAATAATGCGCTCAAATGGTTTGCTCCAAATGCAAACGCCCCCATATAGAGACGGCCATCCGATTAGCTAAGATCTTAGTAGAGGGCTCTCTCCAACATGGCTTGACAACATTTATGTGGACTACTAAGAAAAACATTGCAAGTATCAACGCTGCGATCAACCAATGCTTTCGCACGGCAACAGGGGGCCTAAAACTTACTTACTTACTTACTTAGATAGCGCTACAGTCCGGAGTGGACCTGGGCCTCAACCAACAAACCACTCCAGCCAGCACGGTTACGAGCCAGCTGCCTCCAGTTGCGCACGCCAAGTTGGTTGAGGTCCCCCTCCACTTGTTTGCGCCACCTACCGCGAGGTCGTCCTTTACTGTGCCGTCCGTCCGGGGTGGATTCGAAGACTTTCTTAGCGGGAAGGTTGGGCTCCATCCGCTATAAATGACCCAGCCATCTTAGTCGCTGTATGTGAACTCTTCTGGCTAAGTCGATGTCCTTGTACAGGCCGTATAGTTCAGCATTGTACCTTTTCCTCCACTCACCGTTATGCAGACGGGACCAAAGATCGCTCGAAGAACTTTTCTCTCGAAATAACCAAGGGTATCCTCATCCGGTTTTGTCAAAGCCCATGCCTCTGCGCCATACAGCAGTACTGGGATGATTAATGTCTTATGAAGAGTTACCTTAGTAGTTTGAGATAGAGCTTTGCTACTCAATTCCCGTTTTAGCCCATAGAAACAACGATTGGCAAGAGTAATTCTCCGTGTGATCTCCCTACTAATGTCGTTTGCGGAGCTGACCATAGAGCCTAGATAGACAAAATCCTTTACTACCTCAAAATTGTATCTGTCTATTGCGGCGTTCTGTTCAAGACGCTGATGTTGGGTGTTCTTTTCTGTAGACAGCATATATTTTGTTTTGCTTTCATTGACCGCTAGACCCATCTTTGCTGCCTCGTTCTCAATACTCGTAAATGCCCCATTGACGGCCCGCTGAGTTCTTCCGATTATGTCAATGTCATCGGCATAAGCGAGTAGTTATACCTGCGGTGTTGGCTTGTGAGTTTCGTACAATTCTCTCAAGCACTATGTTAAAGAGATCGCATGATAGCGCGTCGCCTTGTCTTAGACCTTTCCTGACATCGAACGGTTCGGTGATGTTCTTACCGACTTTAATGGAGCAGCGAGAGTTCTCCATCGTCATTCTGCACAAACGAACGAGCTTGGCAGGGATGCCAAGCCTAGACATGGCTCTGTATAACTCGTCTCTATACACGCTATCATAGGCAACTTTGAAATCGATGAAAGGGTGGTGCGTATCGATTTAATATTCATGGGTTTTTTCCAAGATCTGCCGTAGTGTGAATTTTTGGTCAATGGTGGAATTTCCAGGCCTGAAACCGCACTGATAAGGACCTATCAGGTTGTTGACGATCGGTCTTAGGCGTTCACATAGTACAGCAGACAGGATCTTATATGCGGTATTTAGGAGACTTATACCTTTGTAGTTGGCGCAGTTCAGAGGGTTTCCTTTCTTCAGGATCGGGAAAACGATGCTGAAGTTCCATTCATCGGGCATACTTTCTGTTGAAGGCGATAAAGTATTAAAGTAAAAATATGAAATAAAATTCCTTATTAAATTAAATTAAAAATAAAACATAATTGTGAATTGTATAAATAAAATATTTCACCTTATTATTGTGAATTAGCATACAACTTAGTGAAATGTCATTTGACATTAGACCAATTGTTTATGTACAATTGGTATATAATAATCAGTTTACTTTTGCAATAAACTTAACACTCGCATTATCATTTTCATTTTTGTGATGACTACGACTAAGTTGCCTTAACGAGTAGTTTACGCCTCTGTAGTGTTAATCGCGTTAGGTAGGTAGCTTTCCAGTGAAGGCACCTACTAATACCGTCATTACATGCGGTTTTTCCTTACGGCGCTAGGTCGAAAGGTCTTGTTCTTTGTAGTCGGCGCTCAAGGTTTGTCACGTCCATAGTACGGATTATTTCATTATTGCAGTGAACATGAAGACGGGTACGAAGTTTGCGAGCAAAGTTTGTTACTTCGTCCCTAACGGTAGCAATTCCTAGGTCTCAGTGAATATCACTATTTCTTATATACCAAGGAGCATTCAGGATTGCTCTTAGTATTTTGTTTTGAAATGCTTGCAGTAGAGCCATATTGCTTGGTGTGGTACAACCCCAAAGTTGTATACCATATGTCCAAGACGGTTTTAGCACTTGCTTATACAGAAGCAGTTTGTTGTATACGCTTAACTTCGAGTATCTTCAGAGTAGCCAATACATTTCTCTAAATCTGATTTCGAGCTCATCGCGCTTCTTTTTAACGTGTAGTTTCCACTTAAGTTTTGCGTCTAGGGTCATTCCTAGATATTTTGCCTCGTTTGCGTAAGGTATTTGCACCGAGTTAATGGATATAGGTAAGTTGTTTATCTTTCTTCTTCTTCTAATTAATAAATATTTTATTTATGCTATATTGTTCTTCTTCTTCTTCCTTTTATCAGCGAGGCTATGATCCGAAAACAAGGGATCACAACCCTCCCACTTCACCGCATTTCTACTGATCCGCCTGTGGCGTTCGCCTATTTGAACTCAGAAAATATCGGCAGGCCTGCCGGTTTTGGATCACTCGGTTACTGAGGCCAATGAAATGCCGATGTCGTCGCATTTGTCTGAGCCAGGCGTTGAAAGGCCTGCCTTTCCTACATCGCGATGTCTTTGGAACGTGATTTTTTTTTTTTTTTTTGGCGCAACAGCTCTGGGATTCGAACTTGGAACGGCATGTGTAGTGATCCGACACACTAAGTACTTACGCCACGGCGCCCATAACGTGCATTGATATTGCCTTTTTAACAGGGTTCAAATGATCTCTTCTTTGAATGTGGCAATACCAGCTGAGCCGGTCGCGCTCTATCTTTTGTACGATGGTTTCCTTGATGTGAAAGCTTCCACGGATTTTCGAACTTCTTATTTTATCAAGCTTTGTCACTCCTGCTGTCATGCGAAGCATTTTCATCTCAGCTGCCGTTAATTTACTCTCGTACGTTTTGTACATCGTCCAACATTGTGAACCGTATGTGAGCGCTGGATGCACAACTGCGGTGTAGAGTCTTCCCTTCAACTTAGGTGGCATCTTTCTGTCACAGAAGATAGCGGAATTTTCTCACCACTTCATCCACCCTACGCTTACGCGATGATTGATGTCGTCATCACAAGTTGCTTTGCTATTGATCATAGATCCCAAATATTTTAACTCTTCGCACTTGGGAAGCACTGTTCGATTTAAATAAATGTCTGGAATATTCCTGAGTGGATCAGAGAACGGGCAGCATAAGTACTCTGTCTCCAGAGCGTCCACCCACACATCAAGTGCTCGTTGCAGGGATATAGGATCCTCACTTATAATGGCTCCATCGTCAGCAAAGAATAACTGATGTATCTTGGGGTCCATCACTTTACCTTCAAGCAGATAATCAGGGACTGTAACAAAGAGCAAACGATTTAAGACGCTTCCCTGGTGCACCCCGACTTTGATTGGGAACTCTTCGGTTATTCCAGCGGGGCATCTTACTCTTGTCTTTGCTCCTTCGTATATGTCCACGATCATCTGTACATATGTTTCTGGAACCCCTCGATGTCTTAGCGCCACCCATATCAGATCTCGTGGTTGTCTGTCGAATGCCTTTTCTAAGTCAACCAATACAATATGCAAATCCCTTAAGGAATCACGATATTTTTCCATTATGATCCTTATACTTTGGAGTACATCTGTGGTTGATTTACCCGAGACAAACCCGCACTGACATCAGATAGCCGTATTATTTTTCGCAGTTGGCCACCTAATACCCGCTCAACGATCTTCATGGTGTGTGACATCAGCTTGATCGAACGGTAGTTATCACAGTTTCGCGTATCACCCTTCCCCTTGTATACAGGGAGAAGGTAACTTTCCCTCGATTGATTTGGCATTGGATCACCTCTCACAAATTTGGAGATAAGAATTCTGAGCCATCTGAACCCGATGTCTCCCATCTTTTTCCAGAACTCAGAGGGTATTTCGTCTGGCCCAACCGCTTTTCGTTTTTTGGAGTATTTGACCGCCTCACTAACTTCTTCGACTGTAATGTCGGCTATTTCTTCACAGTTAGGGGTGGCTCTTGGAAAGTATAGCCGGGGAAACTGTTCATTTAAAAGCTCTTCACAATACTGCCGCCACCTCTGCAGAATTTTGTCGTCATCCACAAGAAGCTGGCCATGAACATTGCTAATGAACTTTGGCGAACGAATCTCCTGAGCATTGTTCCTTCTTTGGGCGGCTATTTTGAAGATAGTGGCGCTCTTGTTCATATTGTGTCTTCGCAGCTCCTGGATAGCCTGGTTTGCATCAGCAACCGGGGAAAATATTTTCTCCAGCTCCCGATACAGGCCCTCCGTACTCTCTGCTTGAAGCTGGGCGCACTTCTTCTTCGCTTTTTTCTTGCAGCATCTGTATTCCATTTCGAGGCGAGCTTTTTCGTCATTATTATTAGAGGGGCACTTTGACCAAGCTTTGAAAGCCGCTTTCTTCTCATTTATCACTTTCTTAGCTTCATCACTCCACCACCATGTTTCTTTGGCGTGTTGATGGTGGCCTTTTGAAGCTCCTAGCAGTGATTTGGCCTTATTTAAGCAAGTTCGCTGTAGGGAATCCCACATATTTTGTGCTCTGCACTCTTCATCCTCAGCTCCGTTGATGGTGTGAGAGAGGTAATTTTTCATTACGAAAACAAAAGCATCGCCTTTTTCTTTGTCCAGATTGTACCACTTGATTTTCTCAGAGACCCTTGTTTGTTTGCTTTTCTTTGGTGTTTTCATAAAAATTTCTGTTAGCAGGAGACGGTGTTGACGAGCGATTGCCTCTCCCAGGATCACTTTGCAATCTTTTACCCGGGGCTTCATGAAACTGGCTACCAAATGGTAGTCAATCTGAGTTTCATCTCCACCACTGCTGTAAGTGATCAGGTGTCGGCTTTGTTTGATGAACATGGTATTTAACACGATAAGACCATGTGATTTGCACATGCTTAGGATGTCTTCACCAGGAAGGTTCCTGGTGCCATATCCTAGTCCTCCATGGCAGTCTTCATAGTCTTCGTTTGATTTCCCGACATGTCCATTCAAATCTCCTCCAACAAATAGAAATTCTTCCTTTGGAATGTTCTTAAGGAGATTGTGGAAATCTAGCCAAAATGCATCTTTATCTCTCTGATTGTACCCATCGTGGGGAGCATATGCACTGACAAAATTCCACACCTCTCCTTGTATTACTAGTTTGAGAGATATCAAACGGTCGCTGGACTTCGAAATGCTCAAGACGTTACCAAGTAGCTCTGCCGCAAGGATGATACCGATTCCGTTCTTAGACTTTTCCGTTCCGTAGTAGAACATCTTGTAATCTTTTGTCCTAACGTCCAAGAAACGCGCCCGATTCCCGGTGTTTTTCCATTTCGTCTCTTGGACACACAAGATGTCCACCCGCCTTCTATTCATCATCTCTTCCAGCTCGTAACTTCGACCGGTCATGCTTCCAACGTTCCAACTTGCGACCCTCAAATTGCGTCCAAACTGTTTCATTATTTTGCTAGCCCCCGGAATCCGTATAGCTCTGACCCGAACATTTCTGCTCGGTCCAGGATCAGTACCATGCACAGCAGTGGTAGTGCCTGGCGGGGTAGTGCCTTTCCTTTTTGCAAGTATTACCATAATGATACAGTTTTGCAATACAATTTTTTGCACCATATTGCGATGGTGTTTGTTGTTTGACACGTGCTGCTCCTGTTTTAGTATTGTTTGATCTTTCTTTTATGACACCGGTGATCTCCAGTCGTGTCAACCCACGGACTCGCATGCACACTTGTGGGAGGGTTTTTAAGGTAGTATATGTGTCGCTAGGCTCACTTGGGTGTTATATTGCCTAGATCTGATTTGTCCCCTTAGTCGCCTTTTACGACAAGCGCTGGTTGTTGGGGGGGCGCTGCAGTGATATTCTTAACCCGTCCCTGCACGGGGAGCCTAAGTTGTTTATCTTTCTTAACGTAAAATTGACATGCGTTGATTTTGTCTCATTAAGGACTATTCGCCAGGTTTTTGTCCATTCGCATACTTTGTTCAAAGCTCGTTGGAGTTTTCCCGTTGATGATTTGACTGACTCATCCGTTACAAGGATAGCCGTGTCGTCTGCGAACGTTGCTACAACAGTCCCTTCATCTTGTGGTATATCTTTTGTGTAGAGCAGGAACAGGATTGGACCGAGAACACTTCCTGGAGGAACACCGGAGTAGATTTCTTTGAAATCCGAATATTCACTCCCGTGTCTAACACGGAAAAGTCTGTTTTCAAGATAAGATTCCAGTATTCTGTACAACTTTTCCGGTAAGATTACCCTTAGCTTATATCTTAGGCCTTCGTGCCAAGCCTTGTCGAAGGCTTGCGATACGTCGAGAAAAGCGCTAGAGCATATTTTTTTCCCTTCTATAGCTTTTTCAATTTCGCTCGTTATTCGATACACCTGATCGACTGTGGAATGTTTGACCCGAAAGCCGAATTGATGATCCGGGATCAAGTGTCTTTCTTCAATTACTGGTTGCAATCGTTTCAGCAGAAGTTTCTCGAAGACCTTAGATATTATTGGCAGAAGTGAAATGGGTCTATATGATTTCTTGTCATTTGCACATTTCCCCGGTTTCGGAACCATAATAACTTCGGCGATTTTCCATTGCGTTGGAGCATATACCATATTAGTCTTAAGGAAGCATCTGTAATGTAGGGCAACTTAACCAGCACTTTTTTCTGTAGCTCTTTCAAAATTTCGCCAGTCATTAAATCATATCCCGGAGCCTTGTTATTTTTCAATTTTTTTGTTGTCATTCGGAGTTCGGACAGGGATACGGTTTTCACTTTAAAGTTGTCGGGTGCTATATTATCAATCGGATCTTCGATCAATGGTTGTCCATCGAACGGCTTGAACGTTTCCTCTAAGTGATCGGCAAATAATTCTGCTTTCTCTTTGTCTTCATTTGCCCATTCCCCGTTAGCTTTCCTAATTGGCGGCGAGTGCATTACAGGTTTCCTTATGGACTTCAAAGCTTTTCATAGAGAGTAGTTTGAATACTTGTCAGCGGTCAGACCCTCGAGGTAAGTAGAAGTCTCGTGATTTTTTAGGTCCTGCAGCACATTTTTTACCCTGTTACAAGGGTGGTTCAGATAAGTTTTATCCGGTGGTGCACGGGATTGTTGCCATCTCTTGCGCGCTCTCCTCTTTTCTCGTATGAGGTCTTCGATTTCAGGCTGGTATTTGACTTTATTGTTCCGTGCTTCTGTCTTCCGCAAGCAGTGTTTTTCCACGCTGAGCTCTGAATGGCTTCGACGAGTTTGTCAATTTCTTCTTCTATTTCGAACGGTGTCTTTAGCGGTACATTTAAAGCAACATTTTCCTTGCAGTCTCTTCTGAAAGCGTCCCAGTTAGTTTTGTTACTAGTTAACCTAGGCGGTCCTTCTTTTTTTACTAGACTTCCACCTATTTTCAGAGTGACTGCTGAGTGATCTGAGCATAGACCATAGCATTTTGCGACTTCCGCCAAATTTTTAGTTAACCCTTTTGCGATAAAGAAGTCGACGAGGTCAGGGATTTTATTTTTGTCAGTTGGCCAATAAGTTGGCTTTTCTGTCGAAAAAAAGTTCACCCCACGTTTCATGCTGGCTTTGTACAATAGTCTGCCTTTTGTCGAATTGCATCTTGATCCCCAGAAAGTGTGTTTCGCGTTAAAGTCACCACCTAAGACAAAATTAGGTCCGAGTGAGTCAAAGAGACGAACAAGGTCGTCTTCTACTAACTTATATCCCGGAGGGAAGTAACTAGATCCGATGTTGTAGTCTAAGTGGTTTGTTTTTACGGAGACTGAGCTTATTTGCATAGAATCAAATTCTATTTCTATGTTTTCGGAGCGCTTAATACAGTCTTTGGTGTAAAAAGAGGACCCGCATCTCGCATTTTCCGAAGGATGATTCGCAAGGTAATCACTGTAACCTTTTATTTTGGGTCTAAGTCCCCTTTTTAAGTGCGTTTCCGATACCAAACAAATATCAATATTATTTTTCCGTAGAAACACTTTTAACTCGTCGATTTTTTTCAGAAGGCCGTTTGCGTTCCACGTTAGTATCTTAAGTAGCTGTTTCATATTCATGTTTTATTGATTATCTTGCGAGGTTTGAACTCGAGCTTGCTCAATTTGTCAGGTATAATTTTATTAACTTTGGTTTCTCGCATTATAACGTTCGAAATAAACAGTCGTATTTTCTTTGTTCGATTTTACTTCTTTTCCGGAATATAATCCTTACGGAAATTTCAGATTACTGACCCAGTACGGAAAAAGAAGTGTACGCTATTTTCCGAAGATTTACCCAAAGTAACGCGACCCAAACCCGCAGTAAAACGGACGCAACACTTTCACCCGACCAGATTTTACAGATGAGCTGGTGCATGCTCCTTACCAACTCATCTCCTCCTGCCTTGAAAAGTTCAGCGGCAAGGCCGTCGGCTCCAGCAGCTTTGTTGGATTTGAGTTTAGATATCGCTATCCTCACTTCATTCTGATCGGGTTGACGGGAGTCTTGACTGCCATCATCACTGTTGAATGGCTCATTCTGCCTGACACGGGAATATTGATCATCATCGCCGTTTAACAGTCTGCAGAAGTATTCCTTCTATATTCTCAGCACCGACTGCGATTCTACTACTATGTTGCCATTTTCGTCCCTGCAGGCTTCTGTTCTGGCTTTGAAACCCTGGAATGTTCTTTTACCCTTTGGTAAAATTTTCGAACATTATTTCTGTAATAAAGTCTCTCAATCTCCTCGATCGAGCGCTTCTCATGCTCCTTTTTCTTCCTTCTGAGAATTCGATGTTCCTCTTTTCTCCTGCGCACGTAGATCTCGTAAGCAGCTCTAGTCCTTCTATGCAGCGCCGCTTTGTACGCCTCTTGTTTTGCTGAATGTGCTTGCCGGCATTCCTCATCAAACCAGGGGTTTCGTTGTGGTGGGCGAGAGAAACCCAGTACATCAGAGGCGGCATCTCTGATGGCTTGTTGGCAACGCTGCCACTGGTCTTCCGCATTTGCTGCTGGCGGCATAGGACTTAGATTGAGATTAGAAGAAACACGATCGGCAAAGGTTCTGGCGGTCTCTTGCGATTGTAGCTTTTCGACGTCAAATTTCCTCACAGCATTTCGTTGATTTCGCTCCGTTGTGGATATCCGCATCCGTACCTTGGCTACAACTAGGTAGTGATCCGAGTCCACGTTGGCTCCTCGGAAAGTCCGGACACCCAGAATACTGGAAGAGTGCCTTGCGTCGATCGCAATGTGATCGATTTGGTTGACAGTTTTTCGATCAAAGGAGAGCCATGTTCCTTTGTGAATATCGAGACGTGGGAACCGCGTACTAGCTACAACAAAGTTTCGCCCCGCCGCAAAGTCGATTAGCCTGAGTCCGTTGCCGGATGTGTTGTCGTGCAGGCTGTGCTTTCCGACCACACTACTAAAGACGTCCTCTTTTCCTAGCTTTGCGTTAAAATCACCTAGGATAATTTTAACGTCGTGGCTAGGGCATTGCTCATACGTCTTGTCCAAGAGCTGGTAGAAGTCATCCTTTGTCGCATCGTCCTTCTCCTCGTGAGGGGCGTGAACGCATATTAGGCTAATGTTGGCAAATTTAGCCTTGATACGGATAGTCATGAGGCGCTCGTTCACATGCCGGAAACTCAAGACTTCTTGCCTAAGTCTGCCTCCAATGACAAATCCGCACCCGAATAGACGTTGTCCTTTTTGTCTGTAGCAATCGCCGTAGTAGATGTCGCAGCTTTTCATACTCCTTTTGCCCGGCCCATCCCATCGCACTTCTTGGATGGCGGTAATGTCTGCTTTGAGACACTCTAGGGCCTCCGCAAGTTGTTCGGCTGCACGTGGTTTGTAGAGGGACCTTACATTCCGTGTGCAGACACGAAGATCGTTGTCCTTTTTACGTTTGCATGGGTCGTCAACAGTAAGACCATCCGTATCCGAGGCTGTTGGTTGCTTCGTAACCGAAGGTCTTTTACGTGGTAGGGAAGTTAACCCGACGGCACAACCCCCAACCTGGAGGGCCAGATACTTTTTTTTGTACGCCTAGGACAAGAGGCCGGATACACCGATGTCAGTAACCCACTTCGGGGATATGAGCGCAGCCGTTGGCCCATTAAGGGTTCATCCGCCAGCATCTCTTTTTCAATACCCTGACGTAGTATTGAAAGTCCTTACAGAACTCAGCTCCAAATATGTTGAAGTAGCTCCGGTAAGGTATCCGCCGGTCTGTAGACGTCACCGTTGATTCCATCGAGAGAATTCATCCGCCGCACGTCCTCCTTCTGAGGAGCTCTTGCTAGACTTCTGAGACGCATATTTCAGCCAATCAGGTCAACAAGAGGTGCCTCGTCCGGTTAGACCTATGCGCGTTGAAGTTCACCCAGATGTGCTTACGCAGGTCTGAGTGTTCAGCTGCACATATATCGTCAGACTCAGCATACGCTCATCGTTAGTTCACTATCAGATAGCTATCCAGCGGGCACCGCGAAGAGGTGATGTTGCGATTTTGCCAACCTAAAAACATCGCCGATAATAGCACTTCGGAGAGAAGCTGGTTATTTATCATTTGAACACCTTGAAAAGAAAAGATCAGTTACACTTGCAAGCAGGGTTCTGGAAAATCCATTGCACCCACTTCACAAGGCAACTAAGGAATCACTTCGTATGGGAAAATCTCGGAAGGGCACTATTTCTGCAATATGGAACATGACGGGTTTACTATCAGCCTCAGGTTTTTGCCTTCCAAGCTCATTTACAGCCGACGATCCATCAGCATTTAATCCTCCACCACCTTGGAAAAGAAGTATGTTACAAATTAACACCAGATTGGCGATCTACAAGAAAAGAGACACACCGGACCGGTAATTTAAAGCGCTTCACAACGATATGATTGCTGAAATCAAAGCCGATCGTATTTTTAACACTGATGGGTCATTCAAAGATTCCAACTCGTCATACTCAGTAGTTGAACTGATATCCAACAAAGAAACAAAAACAATCCATCAAGGACTGCTACCTAAGTTGACTGGAAGTTATATATCGGAACTGACAGCAATCCAAAAATGTCTATCCTTCACCAAAGAGCTACCTGGAAAGAAACTTATATTCACAGACAACCTAAGTATATTAAGAGTATGAGTTAAATAAATGCCCCTCTTTGGAAAACATTAGAAGTATACTAAACTCCTCTAAAGATATCGTTTGGCTTGGTTTCCTGAGCACGTAAGCATCAAGGGGAACCAAGATGCAGACACCACAGCGAAAGAAACATTTAGCCACCCACTTACAGAAGAAATTCCAAATTCTCTTTGGACAATCCGCAAAACCTTTGCACAACTGTTAGATAGAGAGATAGCTACCTCTTGGGAAAGCAGTCAAACATTCTTGCGCACCTACCAAACCCATCATATACGTACAAGGAAAAATTGCATAAAGCTGCTACGTATGAGATTGGGGAAAACGCTCTTTAACAGCAGGCACTACTACACCAAAGAGGCTCCAGAAAAATGTGGTTTTTGCAATGTGGAATTAT
Source organism: Brachypalpus laphriformis (assembly GCA_945910035.1). Taxonomy (NCBI): domain Eukaryota; kingdom Metazoa; phylum Arthropoda; class Insecta; order Diptera; family Syrphidae; genus Brachypalpus; species Brachypalpus laphriformis. Next base: position 18,863,530 of record OX246757.1, read on the forward strand.
CAATCTGGCATATTCTACTTACCTGTCCTGTATCCAAATTAATTAAGGACGATGGCGATGATACAAATAAAACGAACAGCAACTTGCGGAATTACTAAATCCAAACAACCCTGAGTCAATACAGCACATCAAACAAGCCACAACACTTCATCATAAATTTAATGAAATTTAAGTGAATTTGTTAATTATACAATTTTGGAACTTTTGAATACTTGATTAATTGCTTTTCTATTATGCCCTTATGTTCTTTTATATGTATGTATTATCCCAAAAGTAATGGTTTCATAGATCTTGACTCTAAAAACGACTTCAAATGGTCTTGCTGTCCTGAAGTCTTCAATGTAAATAGTTTATAAATTTATTTTGTAAATTATTTAGTAAAATAAATAAATAAATAAATTCCATATCAGCACTTTTTCCTTGAGCGAGTGTGCATGGACTATGACTCCATGCTTTGTTTATTAATTCGCTCTTTCGTTTATCTTTAAATACTATAAAAGCAGTCGATTTTCCTTGTGAACACCGTTTCTCGAAAACTACTAGACGTAGGTACTTGAAATTTTGCACAGTTATTCCTTATTTTGCCTAGATGCGAGATAAGAAGGGATTTTCCGAAATTCAAGGTCTAAGTGGCATAAAGGGGTTTGAGATCGAATTTTCCATCTGTTAATATTAATTCCACAGCCGTAGCTCACTACTGGCTCTCCGAATTAAAAAATGAAAAATTGGTGAATTTAGTAAATTCGCCGCTGATTCATTTAAGGTATCAAACATCCTTCTGCGTTATCCTGAAGCTGAGCAGTGCTAAAAACAATTACTCAAATCATCGCCCACAATTTTCCTTCAGTGGAGACCACGGCCTGTAGTCATGCAGCAGTGGCTACCGTTGCAATAGTTTGTGTGTGTCAGTATATGGTCACGCTATCCCATGATTATGTTTTAATCTTGAGTGTGCGATCTCTTCTAGAGTTAAAATTGAAAAAAAAAAAAAACATTATCAGTGCCAAATCTAAGATATTGTAAATTTTATTAATTAAGTTATTCATGTGCTGTCAAAACTTCATGCAATTAAGAGACTTGGGAATATACGCGTAGGTACATATGTGCATGCATATGCATGTGCTGACATATAACGATTGCAATGTTTTTTTTTTTAATTTTATTAGATGAGATGTTGTTGATCGTTGGATTTGTCCAAATTTTTGAATGTTCCAATAAATTTAAAATAAATTATTCACAGCGTGGCGTAGGCAGTATATTGAAAGTTGAATACCTATACTTTGAGTCTATTTTCCTATGTTTTAGACAACAAATGGAAAAAGTTAAAATGTTGAAGATTACGCAGAAGCACACTAATACGGAAAAGTATTTAACCGCAAAAGTGGTGAACCTATGAAAAATAATTCGAAACGGAAGTAAAAAATACCAAAGCCGATTTGAAAAATACAGTTTTTTACTGTTGCGTTCTGTTAAATTGTACCAACAGAAATAATTGGGGTACAAATTGTCGATGATTGCATTATTGGCAAGTGTTTTTTTTGGAATATTATTAGACGTTTTCTGCGTGCGATTTATTCATTAAGAAATAATCTCGGTTATATTGCGTTTAATCCTTATAAAACTTAAATTAAACCAACACAAACAATAATTCAAAGAATTCAAGTGAGTTAAAATAAGTCTCGTATAATATATTGTGAAATTTTTGAACTGAAGCTTCTTAGCTATGAGTAATATTTTATCGAGTGTTACGAAAAAAAGTGAATTATGAAATGTGAACCCGGCATTTTGGTATTTTTTATCTGAATTTATTGTTAAAAGCATTAATAATAAAGTAGAATATTGCGAGTTATTAGTCAGGGCCAAGGGAAAGGTAAAAACAATCAGTGTTGTCGTTTAAGTAAATTTAGAAGCGATAGTAAAGTAAATGAGAAGTTTCACTTCCAACGCGTAAAAGTTTCATGCACTTTCGTTTTTATTTCCTTTGCATACTAACATATTTTTTTAGGACAGGTAAATATTTTCACATACACATATATATGTATTTATGAATGTACACTAATAAAAACGAGGTAAGTGTGAAAAAAATGTTTTTCTCCTGTTACTACTTGACAAAGGAATTCTTATAGAGTGTATGATTTTGATGAAAAATAATTATGGACGTGAATCAAGAAATTTTATTGATTGGTGGTGGGAAGGTGCTTCACCACGTGGTGCTTATGAGATAGAATGGCGATTGCCTCTTTTCTTCCGTATCTTACGATGTATATGGAACAGAAGTGATGGCACTCGAGGTGCGTCAGGAAGTTTTTGATTACGTCTCAGCCAACTGGAATTGGTTAGCAATTTTAACGGCAATGTCGAATGGCAATAATTATTCGACGAAAGAAGAGTATATTGCGGACATGGGCTTATATGGGACATTTGGCACGACTTGTGAGTTAGTGGCAGCGGAAGAAGTTGGCCCTTATGAGTTCCAGATTTTTAGGAGTGGCGTTATGTTTGCGCAGTTTGGAGAGCCTGTAGCAGGTCACGTTGGACTTCGGTTTTCTGGCGAATTGTTTGGGAGACATTTTGATATTTTAATTCTAGCCGAAGAGCTAAGCACCACCTACACGTCAAAGCATATAGCTTCTCTGCAAACCATACCAACATCCTTACCATCAAAACGGAATAGAGTAAGGGTTAATGACGCCATACGCAGGACAAGAATTAGACAATCCACCAGTGTTCCCAGATTGCGGGGAAAAGCGCCACTTTTGAAAGTTTTTGATCGGAAAAGGTGAAAAGGGGAAACTGTCTATCGTGATAGAGTGACCAAATTTAGTTGGCGTATTCAAGGTGGAGTCTGACAAAGGTGATGTAAAAGAATTTGAAGACGGATACTAGGAAAGTGATACGTGTTCCGATCGGATTATGTTACCGTTTCGAAATTTTTCCGAACGGATACCTCGATAAGGCTGTATATATGTGTATTGTAGAGGTTCATTTATGTGATCTTATTTATGTTTTTATTGTCAAATGAATACCTGCGGTCTTATTGATATATTTGTTTTATAAAACTTTAAGTTATTTTTTGTTTTCAGGTTTTAAAAACATAACATTAAAAAATTGTATAAAAGACATTTTTTTTGTTTTTAAACGACAAATTTGTGTTACTTTTTAAGAATACGTGTTTTTTCCTTCGTTTAAAAATAGGAGAATATTGCAGGGAAAATATACTGGAAAAAAGGGGAAAAATAGGCAGAATGCGACGGAAAAAGGGGATATTCATTTAGAAAATCTGGGAACACTGCAATCCACGGCCATATACCGCAAAGAAAATGACCGAATTCTTAAAATCCACTCCTCAAGTTCGCAATCCAACAGATTCTAATGCCATTGAAATCAGGCAGTGGGAACAGAAATTACTTTCAGCATTTCAATATAGTGTTTTTCTTGACTATCTCGGTGATAAAAGTGTAAACTTTGGAAAACTGTCCAACATTTGCAGATGGTGCAAGGCCTAAAAATGGAAAAATGAAAGTGTAGGAATGTGCTGTAATAGCGGCAAGGTACAGCAGCCCAAATTTCAGATGCTGCCTGAACCGCTTAAAAGTCTCATCACTGATCATCATCCCCAGTCAGAGCATTTTCTTAATATGGCTAGAAAGTATAATGCTTGCTTTCAAATGACTTCTTTTGGAGCTAAGAAGCTTAGATAGGGTAACTTCACGTCAACATTTAAAGTTCAGGTGCAGGTCTACCATCGAATAGGGAGCTTACTACCTGCATCACAACATCAAGCTAAATATCTCCAGATTTATTGCGTTAGTGATGACGAAGAACAGAAGTATATTAGGTGCGGTTATTTCTCAGATGTTAGGCCTGGTCTGGTTTCCCAGCTACAAAAAATGCTCCACAATGACAATACATGCGTGAAGGACTTCAAAACTGCAATAGACAGTGTTCCAGAAGGAACCGATTTCAAGGTTGTGATACATGCTGATAAGAAACCGGCAAATGCACACAAAGGTCAATTCAACGCACCTACAACCAATGAGGTAGCCATTGTTATTGTTGGACAGGCCTTCGAGAAAGGGGACATAGTTCTTCAAAGCAGATACAACAAGCTATCATGAATCTGTGACACTCATCGTGCCTACGACGCCCTCCAGTATCCTCTTATATTTTGCCATGGTGAAGACGGCTACACTATAAATAAACCTATGTGCCTAACAACAAAACCGCATTATGGAGCGAGAAGGACAATATAATCATTTCCTTTATTTTCGCAACCTTTTCAACCAATTCTTGGTTGATACATATATATGCCAAAACAGAAACTGAAACAGAAACAGAACAGAGCAGAAACTAACAGAAAACCTACATAAACATCAAAAGGCTAATCACCGCTAGGACTTGATAGCCCGTTTTTTCCATCTAAAAGCGAAAAAGATGATACATCTTCTTGCAAAAGGTGCTATTTTCGGAGAGGCGAGGTGTCACATGTATTCCGTTGAATGGCAGAAACGGGGTCTACCAAATGTTCACATCTTACTTTGGTTAAAGGATAAACTTAAACCCAATCAAATTGATGACATCATAAGTGCCGAAATCCCAGGGCCCCATAAAGACCCAGCGCTCTACGTTATAGTCAAAAATAATATGATACACGGTCCTTGTAGGAGCTTTGATGCTAATTCGCCCTGCATGTTGAAAGTTTCTTGCTGCAAATGATTTCCCGACCATTGATTAAAAATACACAGACTGGTGATGATGGCTATCCCCAGTACAGAAGGTGGTCTCCCGAAGACGATGGGTTTACAGGGTATATAAATGGCACAGATCTCGATAATCGATGGGTGGTTCCTTACAACCCCATCCTTTCTCGTGTTGTTTTTGATCATATTAATGTTGAGTTTTGCAATTCAGTAAATTTATTAAATATATATGCAAGTATATTAATAAAGGAAGTGACCTAGCTGCATTTGCTGTTAAAAAAATAATGATGAGGTAACACTATATGAGACTGGGCGATACATCAGCAGTTCAGAAGCCGTTTGGCGTATCCTTTGCTTTCCCATTCATGAATACTTCCCATCAGTTATACATCTAAGTGTTCATTTGGAAAATGGCCAAAGAGTGTACTTTTCTACAGACAACGTTATGGAAATCCTCCAAAGACAACTTTGATGGCATTTTGTGAGTTATGCAAAAACGATGACTACACTAAACAGCTTCTGTATTGCGAGGTACTATTTTATTATTTCTGGAGAAATAATACATTTTCCAGTAGAAAGCAGAGAGTAGAAGTACCTGGACGCTCCGGGGCAAAAAAAAAGACGAAGTACTTGGAAGGGTTTATACTGTTCTTCCTAATAATGCAGAGTGCTATAAGCTCCGTCTCCTGCTTCACGCAGTTAGAGGGCCTACACCCTTCTCAGACTTAAAGACAGTAGCTGCTGAGGTTCTTATTACATTCCACTTAGCTTGCAGGGCTCTGGGACTATTGGAAGACGATTGACATTTTGACCAGACAGTAGAAGAAGCAGTTTGGCTGAAGATCTTAAAAAACAGTTGCAAAAAGAATTTGTGAGTCTGGATGATCAACATAGTATGGATGTGGTCTATAACAAATGCTTGATATTGCTCGACAACTAAGTAATTGGGATGGGAGGCCAACATCTTAAGCACTATAGTTTACCACAGCCCTTAGTATCAGCTGAAACTTTTGACAACCATGATTACTTAAGACAAATGTCATATGATATCGATGATATATCCAAGAGGATTTTGGAAAACCAGCCAGTACTCAATTGCGATCAGAAGAAAATTTATGGTGAAATCATTGAAAACTTTAAAACAGCAGTTAGTAACATTTTCTTTTTAGACGCTCCAGGTGGGACGGGAAAAACTTTTCTCATTAACCTGTTACTTGCTAAGGTTAGAGAGAAACGAGAAATCGCTGTTGCTGTCGCCTCTTCTGGAATAGCTGCAACACTGTTGGAGGGAGGCAGGGCTGCGCATTCAGCATTCAAGTCGCCTCTTAATTTAAACACTTTTGAAACTCCTCTTTGTAATATATCTAAGCAAAGTAATATGGCTCAGGTGCTTCGAGAATGTAAGCTCATAGTTTGGGATGAGTGCACTATGTCAAACAAGGGAGCGATCGAAGCATTAGATAGAACGCTAAAGGATTTTCGAAGTAATACTATGCTGATGGGTGGAGTCACTCTATTTCTTGTCGGTGACTTAAGACAAACGTGACCGGTTGTTTCAAGGGGAACTCGTGCTGACGAGATAAGGGCCTGCCTAAAATCATCCTACTTGTGGCCAAAACCGAAGCAGAGGCGCATCCAAAAAAATACGAGAGTACATTTGGGACACGACTTGTGTGGAGAAGAGTTTGCGAGGGAAGTATAGAAGAGAAGGATGGAATAGTTGTGCCGCATCGTAAGCGACATAAAGGCACTTACTGAAAATGTTTATCTCGATTTGAAAACATCAGTACCAAACCAATTACATGTCTAAAGGAGCGAGCTATATTAACACAAAAAAAATGATGCAGCAAATGAAATCAATGCTTACCTTTTACTTGAGTGTAATGATCTTGACATGGAATACAAATCTATGGATTCAGTAGTACCTATGGAAGAAGTAGTGCATTACCCGCTGGAATTCCTACACACTCTTACTTCCCCAGGGATTCCTTCACATAATCATTCATAATCACATAATCATAATCACAATCATTAAAAGTCGGCGCACCTGTTATGTTCTTAAGGAATTTAAACCCTCCCAAAATGTGCAACGGTACTAGATTGCAGATATAAGCTCTCCAAAAGAATTTGGTAGAGGCGATTATTCTTACTGGGTGCGGCCAAGGAGAAATTGTGTTCATTCCTCGCATCCCGCTTATTCCATCTGATTATCCGTTTTGTTTCAAACGACTGCAATTCCCAGTGAAGGTTGGTTTTGCCATGACGATAAATAAGGCTCAGGGTCTGTCCTTAAAGAAGGCTGGGGTTAATTTAAGGGCAGACTGCTTCTCTCATTGCTAACTATATGTGGCATGCTCGAGAGTTTGCTCACTCGCAGTCAGTCCATTCTACAGACTAAGGGAAAAACGGCAAACATAGTTTACAGAGAGGTGTTGAAGAAATAAGGTAACCCAACGGCAGTTCTAAGATTTATAAAACACCTCGGATTAATTCGACAAGTAAGTAAGTAAGGGTGCGGAATGCTACGCAGACCTTACCTCCTTGTGGGGCATTCTGGTTAACACTAAAATGTTCTGCTTCATTAGTACGTCTTTGAACTACGTAGTTACACAGTTTATAAAAATGATAGTTCGGCCGAATATTCACTAAAAAAAACTAGTTGAGCTGGGGAACTTTTACATGCTTTACCGAGAAGAGTCCTATTACCAATTCATTTATTGGCGCGACGAATACCATCAGCCGCTTAAGGTATACCGTTTGGAGTCTGTGACTTTTCGGACAGCGGGTGTACCTTATCTTACCATACGAACACTCAACTTGGCAGCTGTTGACAAGGAAAATCACGTCTTCATGGGTGCCAAGATAGTACAAGAGAAGATGTACGTTGATGACTTTATCTCGGAAGCTGATTCATTGGAGGAAGCCTTCCAGAAACCTAATGAAATTAGGCACTTACTATGATCAGTAGACAAGCAATACCGATGAAGTCCTGCAACGTATTCCAGAAGATCAAAGTATTGAGGGCTTTCATTGCCATTTTGTTCCACACAACACATCAAGGGCTTAGGTATTAAATGGTTTCCGATAGGTGATGTGTTTTCCAGAATGGAAGTCGAAAACGAAGGGAGCGAACGACCTGAAAAGGAATTGAAAAGCATTTAGTACAGAGCTTCTTGTGTTTAAAAAGAACGAAAGCCACGTTGGATTCGAGTTCATTTATTTCTAGGTTATGGAAAATATATTTTTAAGAAAAATTTGGAAACATTAGATAAAGTGGGTTTTATTGGACTACCTAGTGGATAGCCACCGGTGACATTTCAGTAGTCCCGTCTCTCTTTCCCGTAGATTCTTCATATGTGTACCTCTGCAGGGTGTTCAAGAACTTCAATATCGACTTTTCGTTTTGCTCTGTCTCGTAGATGTTGGCATAAATGTATTTATCGACGAATTTCTTTATTTCCGGTTCGTGCTCTTCCCAAGTGAGTGGTTGATGGACACTATCCGTACCATACCGTTTGTCGTAACGATCATAGTGCACTTCTTCGAATAGCAAACCCAATCCAGGTGCTATTGGCAGATCCAACTTGTTTTCGGTGAATGCATGAGCCATTTTTCCCTCATCGGTGTTACCTCTGACTATGGCGATGGCTAAGGCGACCATTTGTCTTATCTGAAGAGGGTAGAACCTTTCGCGCCCCCTGACTTTGAGCGTCAGGAATTCAATGCCTTGTGGGCTGAGGAATGGTTCACTGCTTTCGAAGTGGAATATAAAGCGTTCCCCTGAAGGGTCCCAGGGACTTTTGCCGTAAGTGAAGTTGTGATAATTCCTTTTGCCCTTATAGAGCTGCAAAGTCGAGTTGACCTTCTCCAACAAATGAGAGGGTATTCGATAGGTTTCCATGTTAAGCTCCTTGGAATGATCCTCAAATGCCACAGACGGCAAGATATATATGTATGTCCTAGCATCACAGTTATCGTCCGCATTGAAACCTTTAGTTACACGTTTCACGGCGAAAACACGAATTACCTCGGGTAGGTCTGCATTCAGGGCATCCAGATCGAGATCGTTAGGCAACTTCATGGAGCACACCTGCCTTGCTGCTGATGCTCCAGCGCCTGTTTTAGCGGCCCGTTGGAACTGTGCATGCTGTGTCTGATTCAAGCCCTCCGCTGCGATCCATTTGTGCTTCCGCATCGCTGTAAAGAGATCATCCTCGATGGTACGCTTTCCAGGGTGACTCTGCATGCCATAGTAATTTGCTCCATTGTAGCCTATGAGAACGGCACACTTTTTCCTTTTGACACCGTCCGACGGGTACTTAGCACGCTTTGCAGCGATGTCCTCTTCATTTCGTTTGGTCTCAACCCATTGGCGCCTCCTCTTGCGTCGATTTGTGTTACCGATTGCTTCGGACATTGTGGCGGGATAACTTCTGGTAAATCGCGTTAAGTGATCTGCAAGGAAAAGGATTTAAAACTGCACGGTTTCAGCGAGGCAAACAAAAGAATATAGAACTGCACGGTTTCAGCGACGCATCCGAGCAGGCATAGGGCGCAGTTCTATATTTCCGTATTTTGAATGAAAACAACATCCACATGCACTTAATGATGTCAGAGACGAAAGTGGCGCCCCTGAAGACGATTACGCTTCCAAGGCTTGAGCTAGATGGAGCAATCCACTTAACTTCACTTTTAGACTACACAGTGAACGTCTTGGGGCTTAAAACTATCAGGACATGTGCATGGTCGAATTCCGCTATCACACTGGCGTGTATCACATAACCGCCGCCCTAATAGAAGACGCTTGTCAGCAACAGAGAGGCAGAAATTCAGCGACCTACTAACTAAGGAGTACCAGACCAGAAGAAGGGAAGAGAATAGAATTCAGCGTAAAAAGAAAAGGGACCACGCAGCTTTCCAGCTCAAGGATATCGAAGAGTCTCGCGAGCGCAACATTATCTGGAATTTTTACCGAAAAGCCAAGCTGGCAGCTGGCAGTTGGCCTTGAACCAGGAACATGGGCTCTTCATAACATCGAATGCAACTAACTCACCGAAACGCAGGAAATGTTTGATGTGTTTAAGCAGTAGTAGGCAGCAAACAGAGAATAGGGCAAGAAGAGAACCCGCTTCCAGTCAACGACGAACTAATAACACCTCTTAGTATTGAACAAGTTAGCGAAGTCATCAGAAAACAGAAAAACAACAAAGCCGCTGGCTCTGAAGACCTCACAGCTGAACTTTTTAAATACAAAGGTAATTTCTTAGTAGAGCGCATGCATGCACCAAGTCATCAGCCAACTGTGTATGGACGATAGCAAAGTCGACGACTGGAGTATCAGCTTTATACAGCTCTTTAAAAAAGGCAATCCTATGACTTGTAAGAACTACCGAGGCTGTTAAACATCGCTTACAAGATTCTATCCAACGTATTGTGTGAACATCTAAAACCTTTCTGCAATACACTAATCGGCACGTACCAGTGCGGCTTCCAGGCCGGCAGATCGGTAATAGATCAAATTTCCACAATAAAGCAAATTCTGGAAAAGATCGATGGATATTCAGTCGAAACTCACCAAATTTTCATCGTCTTGAACTCTACCAAGTGATGGACCAATTCGGGCTACAGTCAAAACTTATCCATATGTGTCGTGTAACGCTGGAAAACACGCGATGCTCTGCGCAACTTTGAAACAGCCCTTCCGAACTCTTCCAAACATGCACCGGATTTCGGCAAGAAGATGCGCTGTCATGTGACTTTCTCAATACTGTGCTAGAGCAGATAGTGCGTAGCTGGTGTTAACACGGAAGGCACTATCTTTCACAAATCCATCCAACTGCTGGGGTACGCGGACGATATTAACATCATCGGAAGATGTCAGCAAGCCATTGTAGAGGCATTTACACCAACTGAAGAGCAGGCAAGACGAGCAGGTCTTGAAGTAAACGAGGACAAGACTAAGTACATATTGTCAACAAGCAAGACACTGTCTACCCAAAACCTTAGGCAGAACGTCACTGTTGATGACTGCAACTTCGAGGTAGTTAAGGACTTTACCTACCTCGGTGCAAACATGAACCCTACAAATGACACCTTTGTGGAGATCCGACGAAGAATAAACCTAGCAAACCGCTGTTACTTCGGTTTGGCAAAACAACTTGGTTCAAAACGTCTAACTCGACGGACCAAATTAATACTCTACAGAACGCTCATCTTAAAAGTCTTGCTTATGGGTCCAAGTGCTGGACGATAAGTACGAAAGCAGAGCAAATATTGGGTATCTTTAACGGATACTGAAGGATATTTCGTCGGATACTAGGTCCCACATGCGAGCAGGGCGAATGGAGGAGTAAATGACAATCACAACGGCGAAGGGTTTGTGGATTTCTGCAAGCCTTATGAAAGTTGGCGCCATGTTTGAGCACAACACCTGCCACAAAGTCAGCCAGGTTTCCAACGACAGGCAAGCAACCTCCAACCAAATTGACCATTTTGCCATCAGCCGCCGCTTTAGAGTAGTCTCCAGGACATCCGAAACGAGCGAGAGGCAGATGTGGGGATAGTACGAGATCACCATCTTATGATAGCTACTCTCTGACTACGTACTGCTGCAGTTTAAAGATCCCACAACAACACAAGAATACCCAGGTTTAACATCGATAGACTAAATGATCCCTCAGTACGGCAACAATTAAGGGAGCACCTTACGCAAGATGTGGAAGCAATAAGCAGCTCACTGCATGCAACCATCAAAGATCATTGGTGTGCTGTGAAAATTATTTTTGCATCTGATGCTGAAAGAATTGTCGATCGATCGCAGTGAAGACATAGGGCGTGGCTTTCCAAGGATACCTGGAGTCGGATTGACGAACGAAACAGGCGAAAGTTCGCATTGCACCTATTCCTGCAGCAGAGAGAATCGAGCTAGAGTCCCTATATCGCATAAAGATGAGAGAAGTTCAGCGTAGCGTGCGACATGAAATGCGCAACTACATCAACGTACTGGCTACAGAAACAAAAGAAGCTGCACGGAGGTGCGACAGCAGAACCGTTTACAGAATCACCAAAGAGCTGACAGGTGGGCGCAACTTCAGCTAACACCCAGTGCAAAGCCAAGACGGTTCCTTGCTCACTTCGGATGAGGACCAGCTCAAGAAATGACCAGCTCAAGAAATGGTTTTGAATCCTGTATTCGCAAGCGATATGCTCCCAAATCAGACTGAAGTGCCCGAGGTGAGAAATGCCCGAATACGCACCACGACTCCCAGTAAGGATGAGATCACTACCGCGATCTTCTTCTTCCTTTTATCAGCGAGGTTATGATCCGAAAATAAGGGATCACAACCCTCCCACTTCACAGCATTTCTACTGATCCGCTTCTGGGGTTGGCCTATTTGACCTCAGAAAATATCGGCAGGCCTGCCGATTTTGGATCACTCGGTTACTGAGGCCAATGAAATGCCGATGTCGTCGCATTTGTCTGATCCAGGCGTTTATAGGCCTGCCTTTCCTACATCGCGATGTCTTTGGAACGTGCATTGATATTGCCTTTTTAACAGGGTTCAAATGATCTCTTCTTTGAACGTGGCAATACCAACTGAGCCGGTCGCGCTCTATTTTTTGTACGATGGTTTCCTTGATGTGAAAGCAATCAAAACACTTAAAACCAACAAGGCGGTAGGACTTGACAGTATTTGCGCAGAGCTCTTACGAACAGCACCAACAATATCGGCTGAGCTTCTGCTTCGACTTATAGAGAGAGCTTGGGAAGCTGAAAGCTTTCCTGAGGAGTGGAAAAGGGAATGGTCGTCAAGCTTTCTATGAAACGAAATTTAATAGAGTACGAAAACTGGAAAAAGTATCTGCGTGGTGCCTGTTCTGGCTAAGATTAAAGCTTAAATCATCATTGAGCGAATCAAACAACATCTCGAAGACACACTCGATGCCGAACAAGCAGGTTGCTGTTCTGGATCCTCCTGTGTCGACCTCATCAACAGCCTGCGGATTGTTATTGAGCAGTGCGTTGAATATCGATCCGCCACTTCATCTCCTGTTCGTTGATTTTGAGAAGGGGTTCGATAATGTTAACAGGGATTTTATTTGGCGTGCCTTACACAGGACAGGTATTCCCGATAAATTAATTGCTAGTATTAAAGCTACATAGGAAGGTTCCATATATCACGTTCTGAACAGTGGGAGGTTATCTGAGAAATTTGAGATCCAAAGTGGGGTAAGACAAGGCTGTATTCTTTCACCAATTTTATTCCTATTGGTGATTAGCGATGTGCAACTTTGTCCGCGGAAAACGGAGAAATTTAATGGACTCTTACATCCTAACTTAAACTTCTTAGCTGAGCTGATGATGTATGCTTACTCTCTTACAGAATTATGGACCTCCACCAAATGATAGCAGATGTGAGAAGGAAGCAGGCATCGTCGGGCTGAAAATTAATACGACAAAAACTAAAATTATCAGTCTTGGAACAAACCCATCGGTTCAAATGTGCATGGCTGGAGAACCGATAGAGAGAGAAGTGGACTTCCAATGCCGTTGGAGTATTGTCTCGACCGATTGCGGAACCGACCTGCATATAGCCAACAGGATCGCCAAAGCAAATTCCGCGTTCGGATGTTTTCCAAAATATGGCGAAGCAATGTAATCAGTTTGAGCAACAAGCTACAAGTAAGACTGCTCCGCTCCCACGTTGAATCCTTGCTATTACATAGATTGAGCACGTGAAGAGTAGGCACTACTATCACCAGAAATCTGCAAATGTTCGTTAATAGGATTTTCTGTCCCAATCGTATCTCTAACGAACACCTTTACGAGAGAACGGGTCAGGAAGCAATAGGCACAACCATACAACGACGGAAGTGGCAGTGGATTAGTCACTCGTTCCAAAAAGGTGACATTTCCATAGTAGGCCATGCTACCCTTTAACTCAGGATGGCAGAAGACTTGGCGGTCCGAGGAGAACATGGCGTAGAACAGTGGAAAGCACGTGGAAAAGTTCAAATATCTGGGACCTATCATCAATAGCAAAACAACCTGTGATAAACGACATCAATCATCACGTAAGCGTAGGATGGATGAAGTGGCGGGAAACTCCGCTATCTACTGTGGCAGAAAAATGCCCCCTAAGTTGAAAGCAAGGCTCTACATTGTGCGTCCAGCGCTCACATACGGTTCACAATATTGGACGATATATAAAAAAGTATGAGAGTAAATTAACGGCAGCTGAGACGAAGATGCTTCGCATGACAGCAGGAGTGACAAAACTTGATCGACTAAGAAGTTAGAAGACCCATGGAAGCTTTCACGTCAAGGAAACCATCGTACAAAAGATAGAATGGGACTGGCTTACGTGGTATTGCCACGTTCAAAGAGAAGAGATCATTTGAGCCCAGTTAAAAAGGCAATATCAATGACATCGCGAGGCAGGGGAGGCAGGCCTATAAACGCCTGGATCACACAAATGCGACGTCATCGGCATTTCATTGGCCTCAGTAACCGAGTGATACCAAATCAGCAGGCCTGCTGATATTTTCTGAGGTCAAATAGGCAAACCCCAGAAGCGGATCAGTAACACAGTAGATCAAGGGTTATGATCCCCTGTTTTCGGATCATAACCTCGTTGAAAAAGGTAGAAGAAGAAGAAGTGGAGAGCTCGTGGAGAGTGACCACTACTATCACCAGAAAGCTGCTAACGTTCGTGAATAGGTGCCTGTTACCCGGGTGTTTGAGCTGCGAATAGACGTGTATTTATCGGTGTCCACATTTAAATTTAAAATACAGGATTTATTCGCTAACGTCTTTTTCGCCGACCATTGCAAGTTTAAAATTCGGATCTTTTATTTCAAAGAAATTTTCTAAACCCTTGTATTTCCCTGAAAAACCATATATATAAATTCTATTTGTAATCGGCTACTATTAAAAACTTCCCAAAACTGTTAAATTGCAATTCCTAAGGGTATTGGTATGCTCATGAGTGTAGTTGTATAGTATAGTAGGTTCCCTCCCTTACCTCTCACGAAATGGATAACCCGAACTCTCTTGATGCAACAAGTGCGCTATGCACTAAATGCATCAAACCTCTCAGTGCAACGGGCGACTTTGTCACATATCACAATTGCAAATCGAGGTACCACTATGCTCACTGCACAAACGTCTCCGAGAGGACATACTCGAAAATTACCAACGATCGTCGACTTGAAAGGAAATGCCAAAACTCCAGGCTAAGATCTAAATTCTCATCCTCTTCCGCAGCCGCTAGTACTACAGCTACAACGATAACTTCAGCATCAACAACAGAGCAACAGCAATCCTAGAAAATACAACGCGATGAGGCCGACGAGGATGATAACGCAGCAAAAAATATCGGTCATTTGATACTCTCTCTATAAGTTTGATCAAAAATTACCTAAACATCGTGTAGTCTGGCATAGCCGAGCCTAAATTAGATATGAAGGACATAAAACAAATAATAGATCAGCCGGGCAATCTTATCGCAGGCTCTTACGAAGATATGAAAAAAGATATAGGAAACACATTTGCCAAAATAAAAGAAGCGATGCCACAATTGACGTTACAAGTCAACGACCTAACACAAAAGAATAAAGAAAAAGACAATCAAATTCCAACATTGGAGCAAAAAATCAATACTCTCGATCTTAATATAAACGATTGAGAAAAACGTAGAGATCAGAAATGTCCCAAGAAGAGAAAATGAGAACACAAAGCGGATTGTCCAAGCAATCGCAAGGTCATTAAATAACACCATCTCAGATAACGATATACTTGATGCTTACCGCACAAAACAAAAAAAAAAAGAACAGCATGCATGCATACATACATACATTTTCAATGGCCCGCTAATCCTCCATAAGGGTCGCGGGGTAGGATGCTCAGGTGGACTCTCCATCCTTCTCGATCCTCCGCCATTGACTCCAATTCATCAGGCGGCTCCAGGAGAGATGCCGGACTTGGTCCAACCAACTATTTCTAGGCCTTCCACGGAGTCGCCTACCTGATGGCAGGGCAACCATGGCGCATCTTGGAAGCCGGTCTGGGGTCATACGCACTACGTGACCAAACCATCGAACCATAGATCGTTCCGTTCGGAGAAGTAGCTGCTCAACATTGAGCGCCTCGTGTACTCTGGTGTTGCGCACTTGATCCCTATGAGTTATTCCAACAACACCGGGAAGGAAACTCATTTCGGCAGCTTGTATCCGCGATCGTATTCTTTCGGTCACTACCCAAATTTCATGACCATAGGTGAGAGTTGAAATATACACCGAGGTAAAAACCGATAGCTTAGCTTGAACACTAAGTTCGGCCTTCCTTATAACAGATTGGCCAAGCTCTCTCAAAATTGATCCAGCCTGACCAATTCAACAGGATAACTCGGCATTGCTCCTCCCATCACTCGTGAACAAGACCCCGAGGTACTTAAGCTTATCCACCTGCTTCAGTGGGACTCCACTAACATACAGAGTGCACTGAATGAGTTTTTTGAATAGGACCATTACTTCCGATTTGTTCACGTTGATCTTCATTCCAGCATCATCACAAACGGCTACAAACCTTTCGAGTGCGCGCTGAAGTTCGGTTTGAGAGGACCCAAGGATGACCAAATCATCCGAAAAGAGCAGATGACTAATCCCTAGGTCTCCCACTTTGAAACATTCCCCGCCACGGCTGCGCTGCAACAGCCAATCCATATATGCAATGAAGAGGAGAGGTGACAAAGCGCACACTTGGCTTTGAACTATTCTGAGAGTGGACAACTGGTCGGCTGTGCTTCTACCGGGACGAAAACCGCACTGCTCATCCCCCAAACTGTCCTCAACCACAGCTCTGGAACGCGTTTCTAGCACCTTAGCGAATACTTTTCCAGGGAGACTTAAAAGGGATATACCCCTATAGTTAGCGCAATCTCTTTTGTCCCCTTTTTTAAAAAGAGGAACTATCACCCCCATTTGCCAATCACCAGGTGTTTCACCGCATTCCCAGGCCACTTTAATGACACGCGAGAGCCATTACACTCCCTCTTTACCTAAAGCCTTGAGCATTTCTGGCTGAACTTCATCCACACCAGCAGATTTGCCAACTTTTAGCGCTTTGATCGCCAAAGTTACTTCCTCTACAGTAGGACTACTTTCCGCCCAACTCTCGACCATAGGTCTGTCATCTTCGGTGCCCTGTTCGGGATTGAGGAATTCTGAAAAGTGCTCGCTCCATCTGCGTAAGATGCCCTCCTCATTGGAAAGAAGTGTACCGTCTTTGGATTTGACTCCTTCAATAATATGCAACTTTTTTCCTCTGAGTCGGCGGACGGTCTACCAGAACATCTTATTTGCAGATCTGTGGTCACGTTCCAATATCTCGCCAAACTCCTTCTTTCGCTGTTTTCTCAGCTAATTTGCAAGTTCTTCGCGCCTCAGTGTACCGATTTCGAGAATCGGAGTTCCCCAAGTGAATCCACACCTTAATGGCTCTCTTCTTCTCTCTGATGGCTTCTTGAACTCCGGGCGTTTTAAACCAAGCAGTTCTTTTCTCACCACCAGCCGCCACACCAAGCCGCTTCACTCCACAAACATCTCCCGCAGAGACAATAACCGCTGTTGAAAACAGTTGCCATTCTTCCTCTACATTTGATGGAACAGTTGGAATTCGTTCAAACCTCTCAGATATTTGCCGCGCAAATGTCTCCCGTATCTCATCGTCCTGTAACCTCTCCCATCGTATGCGTGTAACCATCCTTGGTTTACGCTTTGGTAGGGGAGGCACTCTCTCGCTAAGATACAATTTGCACAGCACTAAGTGATGATCAGTTGACAGTTCGGCCCCTCTCAATACGCGAACATCACAAACCATTCAGTTAACACATTCGTAACTTTAACTTAACTTTATTTACTTACTACGAAGGCTACAGTTAATATTTATATTGTTTCTAAAAGTGTAGATATTTATTGATAATATTGTATAGGACTAAAAGCAATGAAATGACTACGTATAATATATAACTATGTTTTTCAATAAAGTGCGATTTGCGCTGGTATCCGGACAGTAGAATTTAGTGTCCGGACACTTTTATATTAGTATCCGGACACAGAAGTTTTGGTGAAATTGAAATTGGAAATATAAATGATCAGAAACGAAATGATTAAAGACGATTTCAACATCAACTCCAACATTTATTAGCTGGTCCGCAGCAATTCTAAATCTTGTCAATTCCATGGATTGAGCTGAACTGGGTGATTGTGGAGCTTGGGCAGTTATTAAGTTTTCAGCAGTATTCTTAACGCATTTCGATAAATCATCAGCTGTTGGATTAAGTGGATATAACCCACATTTGCGAACCACTTTGTATGGTGGTCACCATATCTTTATATTTAATGATTGCTTCACTAAAAAGTGGGCAGAAGTTTGTTTTCCCAGATTTTTCGATTACCATTCGCGTACAGTCTGCCTTCAATCGGATTTCAGTGGCTTTAACGCTCTTACGTCCTCTAGCTGCATGATATGGGCAGTGTTTGGTGGTAGTGCATATACAATTATTTTCTGCTTGCTGTAAAACTCACTGAGCTCTAAAGTTAAGTGTGAATTGTGCCCATCCACAAGGAAGATAGATGACCGTTCCGCTTTATCTGCCAATAAGCGTTGATGTACACCGTTAGCGACGTACTTGAAAAACGATTCGCTTCGCATTGATCTCCGCTTTCACATCTTCCTAAGAACCAGGATTTCGGCATATTCTCTAAGTCTCTACAATATCTTTTGGTGGACGTAGGTATGGAAATACCACCATTGGCTCAAACAATTTACCATCGACTGAAAAAACAATCAGAACCGTTAGCGTTTCTTTTTCATTTCCAGCAGAGATTTGGAACACGTTTTTGTATCCTTTGTGGGCTGTGACTTAACCAATTTTCGGGCAGAGGCAAAAGCTGCTTTCGTCCCCATTTAAGTTTCTTGGCGGGTCATCCATAATATATGGTATTCCTGGTTAACACTTTTTAAATAATCTTTAAAATCACTGAATTATTTCAATATGACTTCCTGGATGACTATTGCTCTACCCTTGCTAATATTTTCACCTTCTCTTATTACTAATGAAGGATTTCTTTTCATAAATGATCGCACCCATGTTTTCCCTGGCCGGTCATTTTTTAACGGTTTTTTCTCCTCGTGTCTTTAATTATCTTCTGTACCGTATTCAAAAAATGTTTTTAATAGAAAACCACATTTACCTAAGTCGGAACACCACTGGGCAATCTGTACTTCTTCTTCGATGGTTAAATAGGGATCTGGACGCTTTTTTTGTTGATTTCTCACCAATAAGTCGCTTGCCCTTCAATCGGTCATGCAGCGTTGATTTACACAAGCCATATTTAAAAGCTGCTTTCCTTACGCTTAATTTGTTTGTCCTTATTTCCTCCAAAGCCTTCGTCAAGTTATCTGCGTCCATTCTTTAAAAAAAAACATTAATAGTAGAAAACCTTATTCAATAGTCTAGGTACGTTAATTACATACAAAATAACGTTGTACGGATACTGAACCTTAGTTTTCATTAGCCGGACAGATGGTTTCTCATTCAGTAAACCCTGTACGGATACTAAAAATCTGAGAAAAAAATACAATTCTCTTTCTTCAAATCGTTTTAAATTTACTTAGTTATCATTTAAGAGTTTTCAAATAAGAATTTGACATTTTTCTCACATTTTCAGTAGCTGGACAGTGTGTCCGGAAACTGAAAAGAATTATAATTTCGGTTTTAGTATCCGGACACCAATTATTTTGCCAAAAATAATATGTATGTTTTACTTTTATATTTTACACATACAAGTAATATATATTTATATGAAAACAAACCATTTTCGATTAGAATAAATTTATGAATAATGCTTAAAGTACTTATGTTATACAAGCTGTCGCACTATTTTTTTTAGACAAAACACAACGTAGACTACCGTCGTCTTAGACCTCAGACACAAACTTACGTGTAACTCTTACAGCAGACCTTACATTCACTTAAAACTTTGCATCTGGTTGTATAATACATAAAGGATTGTTATTTGGTTGTTGTTTGAGACTATAACTGAAAAATTTGCTTATTTATTTTAAATAAACGACGTAGTGTCCGGATACTAGCGCTGTCCGGATGCTGGTGCCTCTACCCTAACAGATTGCAAGGCGAAACAATTTTAAAGCTTACTAATACTATGTACAATAATGACAAGGGAAATAATACAACAAAAAAAAATAACATTTGGCGCAACAGGTCTTTAAGTGCCTGGGCCTAGCTTCTCGCAACCACTCATGTTGTGTGGGTTTTTTTTTCACAAGAATGGAAGGGACCTACAGTTTAGTGCCGTATCCAAAGGGAAATTTGTTTTGAGAAGCTTTCTCGTGACAACAATACTCTCGGATGTTTGTCAGACGTTCGCGAGAGGTGGGACCCTGAAAAAACTTTTTGGTGTGTTCTGGGATTTGAACTTCGAACCTCACAATGTAAATAGTAAATCGAGAATAGCGCAAGATAAAAATTGCGAAATGATATTCTTGCGATACGATAACATATTGAAATAAGAACTTGCTGAACGAAAATTGCGAATAAATGAAACGCGAAATTATTAAAGTTCAAGACAACAAATTGCGAAATGATAAATTGCCAAAGAAAATCGGCGAGTAGACTCGTACCCCTGAGATTCCATTCATTAGGCCTACATTCGTCTGACAAAATCTAAGAGATGAGTTGGTGTATATACTCTACCTATTCATCACCAGGTGTATTGAACAGTTCGGCCAGTAAGCCGTCAGGTGCAGCAGCCTTGTTAAATTTCAGTTTGGATATTGCTATCTTCACTTGGCTTTGGTCAGGTGGACGGAAATGTTGGCTATTATCATCTATGTTGAATGGTTCATTCTGCCTCACAGCGAGATGATGGTCTTCGTCACCGTTATACAGTCTGCAGAAGTAGTTTTTATATACTCTCAACAACGACTGTGATTCTACTACGAGGTTTCCATTTTCATCTCTACAAGTTTCTGTACGGATTTTGCTTCTCTGACACGTTTTTTTTACCTTTTGGTAAAACTTCCGTACATTGTTTCTGGAGTACATGCTCTCAATATTCTCGATTGCGCGCTTCTCATGCTCTTTCTTCTTCTTTTGGAGAAGCTGATGTTCTTCCCGTCACTTTTGCTCGTGCGGCTCACGAGCAGCTCTCATCTTTCGTTGCGTACGGACATGTAAACCTGTTTACGCTTCCTTCAATATTACAATGGGAGTCGAATGCAAAAATAAATAATCATGTTTATGAGTCAACTGAAGCTTCTCTTTGATCTAATCTGCCTTTGCGAAGCAACACATTAAATTCCAACCTGGACAGCATAAATTCAGGATTTGTATGTAAAACATTTTTCAATAAGTAAAATCTTAAAGCTATTAAAAACTAGCAATAAACTAAAAGACACTAGATAAAAGTCAGATAATAACAAAAATAAAAGATGAACACCATCGCAGAGATCACAGACGAGTTAATGAGATGTTTTTTGAACTAAAAAGTTTAGCTTTTATCCAAACCGTCTAAGTCCAGAAGTTTATAAATAATGGCGATACTTGCAATTTATCTTAACCCATATTCTTCGGAGTAACGAAATACTTATCCAAAAGTAATGAAATTCACCACTAGGTCTCTCAATGGACTAACACGCATAAAATTTAGTCCATATTTTTCACAAGATAGATGAATACGATATTAGGGGGTGTCGTCATATGACGACACTAGGAGAATATGAGTACAAATAATAAACTGCATTTTAAAAAAAACATTTGCATTTGTAAAGAAAGAAGCTTTTATAAAAAAATAAAATAGCCTAACATATTTCATAGCTTTTAAGGCAAGAATAAATAAAATTTATACAGTGTGATAAGGCAAGTGATGCATAGCCCCACATTACACTTGCAACATTCTGTCCTTATAATTGATTTGCATGAATTTCCTGGACAACGCCTCTGTTTGTTGTAAATGGTTTTCATCACAAAGTGCCCAATTTGGTCGAAACGAATCACTTAACCTACACAGTTATTTGGACCCCACCCCCGGAGAATAGCTGAAACATAAACAACTGAGCTTCAAGAACCACTACACCAAAAAAATCTTTCTCTCTCTCTATCCATACTTTCCAACGCCCGCATTGTGTGTAAACATGTTAAAGGTATTCATAACCCTTTGAGTGCGCGCAAATTATAAAAAAAAAAAAAACCTCCGGGAAAATGTGAAAGGCTTTTGTGTCCTTTAGGGTGATGTTTTGTAAGTAGTAAATAGGACATAGCCAAATCACGACGTAAGCTTAGTTGGGTCATATTAGTTGCATTTGATTGAGCCCGCGGCAACAACCAGGAGTTCGGGACAGAGACATCCAACATCCATGTGAATAATGCCCACCAGCACTTTTTTTCCGCGGATAGTTATGCGATGTTCATTTATTGTATATTCTGGTCCGTTCGGTCGGTACTAGTGATGGGCAAATACTCGGTAAATACCATCTCGGGGTAAAAACCTGTTTATCTACCAGGTTTTTACCTAAACGGGTAGTTATATAGGTATTTATTATAACAGAGAAAATCTTTCACAAATCCTAATTTTATTTTCCAGTTAGTTGAAGGCTCCAGTTGTGTGATATGCACGTCAACTTTGTAGCTCTTTCGCTAGTTTTTTTTTTTTTAGAATTTGCGCGTGCCAAAGGGATTATTAATACCCTTATACTGGTTCTCAGGGCACGGGCGGATAGGAAAAGGGGGGAAGGAGATGCCGGTTTGCGTTGGATTTAAATGTTCGAAGGTTGTAATGATTAGGAAATACAGAGGATGGTAGTTCGTTCCATAAACGTGTTGTTCGGCTTATAAACGAATCCCTATATTTGACAGTACGTCCGAAGTTGGGCTTGAGGGTGAACTGATGTGCATTCGAAGCGTGACGCGTATTGCGGGTGAAGTTTTTAAGGGGAGGAATGCAACTGGTTATTTCGCTGGAGCATTTTTTCATAAAAAAGGGAAAGACACGAAACATTTCTACGATGTTCAAGTAAGACTATGGAGCTCACGATGTCTCTATCACCTATCAATTTTAACGCGCGATTCTGTACTCTATCTAGAATGTGCAGAACGGTCTTGGGTGCACCAGACCAGATGTGGGCGTTATATTCCAGCTTTGGGCGGATGAATGCCTTATAGATGGAGGCCAGATCAGACGGAGTAAAATATTTTTTCCACCGCTTAAGGAATCCTAGACATTTTGCAGCATTTTTGGCGACTTCGAATATGTGATCGTTCCATCGAAGACGGTTATTGATGCACGTACCGAGAATGGCAAGTCTTTCGGATTCAGCGATGCAAGTACCATTCATGGATAATGGTTGTGGGTCTTGGTTTCGCTTGAGAGACAGAAGACAGCATTGAGTTTTGGATGCATTAAATTCCACTCTATTGATTGAAACCCATTTGGTTATGCTGTCCAGGTTGAAATTTAATGTGTTTAACATACGTTGTCGTTCCTCTTCTACGGCCGAAGAGCAGGGACGTGAGTTAGGGAACGAATATGAAAAACTGAGGGTACTGTCATCAGTTGCAGACAAGAGGTCATTTACAAAAAATGAGGAAGAGAGTTCGAGACGAAACGGAGCCCTGGGGGACAACAGCATTTATATGGTGAATTGCAGACTTGAAGCCGTCCAAGACAACTTGTATTGAACGGCCCGAAAGGTAATTTCTAATCCATTGAAGAAGAGACTCATCGATGCCATATGCACACATTTTCGACAAAAGAGGCTGATGCCAAACTCTGTCAAATGCTTTAGAAATATCGAGCGCAACCATCTTTGTTTTGCCGAAGTGATGGAGAGATTGGTTCCACTTGTCGGTGAGGCATGCCATCAAATCACCAGTGGACATGCTGCTACGAAAACCATACTGCCGGTCATTGAGGAGTTTTCGTGAATCAAGATATTTCACAAGATGAGGATTTATCAGCTTTTCCATGACCTTGGAAAGAAGGGACGTAAGTGCAATGGGTCGGTAATTGGACGGGGAGGAAGATTCGCCTTTTTTAGAGACGGGCTGGACAAATCCCGTTTTCCATCTACTCGGAAAGAGCCCAGAAGAGTAGGATAGACAGAAAAGCTTACGCAGAGGTTTTGCCAGCGCGGAAGAACACCTTTTCAGAACTATGGAGGAAATGCCATCTAGACCAGTGGATTTGTGTATGTTGAGACTTTAAAGTGTCCCACGGAAAATTCGACGCTCTTAAGTACAGGCGGAGACAAAGTACTATCTGGCATAGTGAAGTTCTCTGCAAAGTGAGCAGCAAGCAGATTAGCTTTGTGTAAGAAGCTGACAGCTGGAATGTCATTGTAAATGAGCGTTGGAATGGAAGACGAAGCAGAATTTTTAATATTTTTGACGAATGACCAAACATTTTTACTACCTTTGGGACATTGTAGAATTTTTTGCCTCAATTTCTGGTCATGTAAGAATTTTATACGTCGAATGTGGGCATTGCTGTCATTTCTGGATTGTTTAAACTTCTTTCGATTTTCCTCAGATTTGTTGGCTTTATAAGACCGAAAACTTATCTCTTTCGACATGATAGCCTCTTTGCAGCTTTTGTCAAACCACGAGTTTGCCTTAGGTTTGATGCTTTTAATTCTGTTAGGAATAAAGGCATCCATACATAAGAGGATGGTGTCAGTAATCATATCAGCGGCGGCATCCACGTCGCTATCGAGGAAGCATAGCGGCCAATTAAAACTCCTAAAGAAACTATTGAGGCCGTCCCAGTTGGCTTTCTCGTAACGCCATACTTTTCTTTTCGGAGTTTTTTTTTAACTGAGTGGTCAGAGTACGAAAATTTAGCCGATACGATGTTGTGGACAGACAGGCCTAGAGGCGCTATCACATCAATGATGTATTTATCCGGGTGTGAGGTAAGAAACAAATCCAGAGTGTTGGCAGAATAACTTGCAATGTCCGGTATGCGTGTAGGCTCATTTACAAGCTGAGTCAAATTGTTTATCTCAGCGAAAAGTTCAACATACCTTCCTTCGGGTGTTGTCTGGCCAGAATTTCGAAGCCAATCCGAATTGTGTATATTGAAATCGCCCGCAATGAAGATTTCAGTATGAGGATACAGGGAGACAATTCGTGTGATGGAATCGGACAACGCATCGAACTCGTTAAAAGTTGAGTTGCTATCCGCACTAGGGCTTCTGTAAATAAAACAGTAGTGAATTAATTTCTTACGGACGGTGAATTTTAGCCATTTGTAATTAAATTCCG
Organism: Brachypalpus laphriformis; assembly: GCA_945910035.1. Taxonomy (NCBI): domain Eukaryota; kingdom Metazoa; phylum Arthropoda; class Insecta; order Diptera; family Syrphidae; genus Brachypalpus; species Brachypalpus laphriformis. Next base: position 18,888,575 of record OX246757.1, read on the forward strand.
GATTGTAACAGTGGCCATACTGTGGTGGAACTTGGTAAGCTATATCACTACGGATATAAATGGCGAGGCCGCGATGGGGAAAGAATAATGGCACTAAGCTGTATGCAGGCAGCTTTAGATCGGAAGGTTCTTCGACTACTTGTGTTTCGCTAAGTGCCAGAACAGCTAGTTTATGGAAATGGGCGTGGGCGTATAAGTCAAAGAAATTTGTTCTAAGCCCACGAAAGTTAGTATAGTCAACCCTAAATTCTCTCATCATTACAACATAAAAACACAAAAAGACGCAACTCTGACGCTACTATGCAAGGCCGTGAAGTGTAGATCCTAAGTATAACTTTCCGCAGTTACGTTTCTTGCTGCGAATCGAATCATTGCGATCAAAAGAGTACACAAATTGAAATGAACTAACGCTATTAATACAACGCTCCAGAAGCTGACCAACAAGATTGCCGTACTTTTAGCTTTGTTTTTTTATGTACTGTCGATCTATAGCATGACTTTGTGGGTACTAGTAGGTAAGGTACTACTAGTAAAATATTTAAGGATCGCTTACCTAAAATAAATACCCACCTTTGGGCGGGTAAAAACAGACTTCGGTATATACCTGGTAAATACCCTGTATCTACCCTCACGAAAATACCCACCGGGTAGGTAAAAAAAAAGTGCCCATCAGTAGTCGGTACCTCCCATGTTCTGGTTATAGTTTCGAATGGCATAAGGGATATCAACAGAAACATTTTTTTGTTCACTCTTTATGTATCTTCTAACAGAGTGTTTTGTGGATCAGCTGCGACAGACGTGAAGGCAACTTGGACAACAGAATTATCCTTCCACCACATCGGATTAAAAATATGGTAGTGTTACCGTACTTCAAAGTGGAAATTTCGGTTGGGCCTCGTTCCATCTTTTGCTTGGCTTTTTCCGATTATTTTTTTATATAAAAATTTGATGAAAATTCTGTTCCCTCCGCCTTCAGACTTGCTGATACCAACAGTTGATTCCGAGAGAGAGGGTCTGCATTCTAGATATCGTCCCTTTACCTGAATCTTCCTCTGTCAGTTCGTTGACTGGGGGCAGCCCAATGAAAACATCCTGAATTTTATCATCACTTTCATCTATTACCTCTAATATCTCGGCTAAAGGCAAATTTTTGAAAGAAATGAAAAACAAGGAATGTACACAGATTCTCCTAGTGTCGTCATATGACGACAGTTTAATATATATGCAAATATCAATCCCCAAAAGTACACTACTACACTTTTATATATGCACACATATTACAGTACTTCTGCTTATTCAAAATATATAATCTCTCAAATACATTAAATGTTAATTGTTGTATTTATTTCTCTTTTTCTTGATGAAGCCATTATGTTAGCCATTTTTCACATATTACCACTTTTCAACCAGACTGTATGTGCAGTCAGTGTAAGCTTTATGGGCTAACTGTACATTTTCAGTTAAAGTAGTATCCCCTTGCACTAACAAGATGTTCGGAGCAAACCAGAACAGGAACAGTTAAAGTTTACGGGAACTTGAGACACACTCCGTTTGCGCCGTCATATGACGACAGTAGGAGAATATGGGTTGACATGACCGACAACCAGATACCAAAGTAGTGTGCACATACATATGTAGATATTTGGTTTCCAGAACAACACAAAATATATCTAACCACAATTGACTTATTTTCAAAGTATGCAACAATTCACAAACTATAATAAATAAATAAATACTTGGCGCAACAGCTCTTTAAGTGCCAGGGCCTAGCTTCTCGCAACCACTCATGTTGTGTGCGTTATAATTCACACGAATGGAAGGGACCTACAGCTTAGTGCCGTATACGAACGGCGATTTGAGAAGCTTTTTCGAGACAACAACACTCTCGGATGTTTGTCAGACGCTCGCGAGAGGTGGGACCGTGAAAAAACTTTTTGGTGTTTTCTGGGATTCGAACTTGGAACCTCATGCGTAGCGATCCGACACACTAACCACTTACGCCACGGCGCCCAATTCATAAACTGGAACACAGAAAATGGATGGCCATCTTGAACGGATTAAATGAAGTAATTTATTTCTTAGGAAAACCCACTCACATTGTAGCTGCTGGGGAACCGTGCATCTAACATTCAGGAGTGGAAGAATTTTTGAAGAAAAACGATAAAGCATTCCACAAAACAGCAGCGTGTCATAAAACTGGTAATGCTGATGTAGAAAGATTACATGGAACCCTAAATGGACACCTATGGATTATGGATGCAGCTAACGACAACTCAGATCTATACAATTTATTTGCAAAAATCTAGACAAGTCATTGGTGAACAAAAAAAGACAAGAAGACGAGAATGAGCGTGAGAAATAGAGGAAAAATACAAAAAAAAACAAACACTGTTCAAAACAAGACCATTGTTAAAAACAAACCAAAATACAAAAGGATGACGAAAGTAATCTCATATGGAAACTACGAGTATGTGTACATACATCATAGATAAATCAACGAAATAAAACACAAAATATTAGATATATGTACATATGCAAATTTATAACTGACAACACGCATACCTATTCTCTGAAACCAATATATCGTACAATCGATTTTCCTTTTATACTTTTGGTACTTTTTTGTATTCCAATTCTACTTCATCTTTCTGTTTCCACCTATTACGATTGGGTAGCTCCTTGTTTTGCTTTAAAGTTCATAAACTTTTGTGTAGGTCTCCTTTTTTAATATTTCCAACGTTTTAACTATTAGAAGTCTACGGCTTTTCTCTTGCAAATTTTTTTATATATGTATAACGAAACAATTTGATGATTGCTAAATGACAGTTCAGTGGGTGCGTCCGCGTCTGTGTATTGTTTCGTTGTAATTGGTGCTTTCAGAGTTCGGAGTATCGAAAATGTGTGTCTAGACAAGAGACTAGTACTAGTAGTAAAATGTTCTTTATTTTTAACTTTTTTATACCATTACAATGTTCTGAGACCAAAGTACACAAATTTTGCTAAAAAGTAAAAAAAATAAAATAAAATCTTAAATACTATAAAAGCAAAGACTTGTGACCTTGTAAACACGGTTTCTCCAAAACTGTTGGACGAGGGTATTTGAAATTTTGCACAGTTATTCCTTATTTTGCCTAGATGCAAGATAAGATAGAATTTTCCGATTGAAATCGAATTTTCCGCCGCTAAAAGGTGATTATACCGCCCTAGCTCAGTAATGGCGGATCGGATTGTAAAAATAAGAAAAAGTGGATTTAGTGTCCTGAAGCTAAGCAATGCTAAAAGCAACTAATCAAATAATCGCCCACAATTCTTTTTCAGTAGAGACCACTGCCAGGAGTCATGCAGCAGTTGGCTATCGTTGCTATGTTTTGATCTTTAGTGTGTGATCTTTTCTAGAGTAAAAAATTACAAAAATCATCAGTGGCAAATGTAAGCCATTTACAATTTTATTAATTAGGATATGCAATATACGCGTACATGCATATACAGACATAGAAACATTGCAATATTTTTCCATTTTGTTAAATGAAATGCTGTTGATCGTTTCCCCGTGCAGGGACGGTTTAAGAATATCACTGCAGCGCCCCCAAAAACTAGCGCTTGTCGTAAAAGGCGACTAAGGGGACAAATCAGATATAGGCAATATAACACCCAAGTGAGCCTAGCGACACATATACTACCTTAAAAACCCTTCCACAAGTGTACATGCGAGTCCGTGGGTTGACACGACTGGAGATCACCGGTGTCATAAAAGAAAGACCAAGCAATACTAAAACATGAGCATGCACGTGTCAAACAACAAACACCATCGCAATATGGTAATATTGGAAAACTGTATCATTGATGACCGCCGTTGGATAGTTGTGCCTATTGGTTCCTGACCCGTTCTCTCGTAAAGGTGTTCGTTAGAGATACGATTGGGCCAGAAAATCCTTAAGATATTGCGCAGACACCTATTAACGAACGTTTGCAGCTTTCTGGTGATAGTAGTGGTCACTCTCCACGTGCTGCAACCATATAGCAGCACGGATTCAACGTTGGAGCGGAACAGTCTTATTTTGGTGCTCAAACTGATTGCATTGCTCCGTCATATTTTGGACAACATACCGAACGCGGACTTTTCTTTGGCGATCCTGTTGGCTATATCCAGTTCGGTTCCACCATCGGTCGAGACAATACTCCCAAGATACTGGAAATCCTCTACTCTCTCTACCGGTTGTCCAGCAATGCATATTTGAGCCGATGAGTTTGTTCCAAGGCTGATAATTTTAGTTTTTGCCGTATTAATTTTCAGCCCGACGACGCCTGCCTCCCTCTCCACATCTGCTGTCATTTGGTGGAGGTCCATAATTCTGTGGGAGAGTAAGCAAACATCGTCAGCGTAGTCAAGATGTTTCAGTTGAGATGTAAGAGTCCATCGAACTCCTCCGTTTCCCGTCCACAAAGCTGCATGAAGCACATCGCTAATCACCAATAGGAATAATATTGGTGAAAGGATACAGCCTTGTCTTACCCCACTTTGGATCTCAAATTCCTCAGACAACCTTCCCCTGTGCAGAACGTGACATTTGGAGCCTTCATAAGTAGCTTTAATAATAGCAATTAGTTTATCGGGAATGCCTCTCCTGCGTAAGGCACGCCAAATAAAATCCCTGTTCATACTATCGAACGCCTTCTCAAAATCGATGAACAGCAGGTGCAGTGGCGACCGATATTCAACACACTGTTCGATGATAACCCGCAGGGTGTTGATGTGGTCGGCACAGGAGGATCCAGAGCGGAAACCTGCTTGTTCGGCATCGAGTGTGTCTTCGAGATGTTGTTTGATTCGCTCAAGGATGATTTTAGCTATTATCTTAGCTACAGCAGGCAGCACGCAGATACCCCTCCAGTTTCCGCACTCCATTAAATTTCCTTTCTTAGGAAGCTTGACGATCATTCCCTTTTTCCACTCGTTAGGAAAGCTCTCAGCTTCCAAAGCTCTATCTATAAGTGGAAGTAGAAGCTCAGCCGATGTTGTTGGCGCTGCTCGTAAGAGCTCTGCTGGAATACCGTCAAGTCCTACCGCCTTGTTGGTTTTGAGTGCTTTGATCGCGGTAATGATCTCATTTTTACTGGGGGTCGTGGTGCGTATTCGGGAGCTTCTCACCTCGGGCATCTCAGTCTGATCTAGGAGCATATCGCTAGCGAATACACGGTTCAAAACCGTAGCAAAATGCTCTTTCCATCTCTTGAGCTGGTCCTCATCCGAAATTAGCAAGGAGCCGTCTAGGCTTTTCACTGGGTGTTGGCTGGAGCTGCAACCACCTGTCAGCTCTTTGGTGATTCTGTAGACCGTCCTGCTGTCGCACCTCCGTGCAGGTTCTTCTGCTTCTGTAGCCAGCGCGTTGATGTAGTTGCGCTTGTCACGTCGTACGCTACGCTGAACTTCTCTCATCTTCATGCGATATAAGGAATCTAGCTCGCTTCTCCCTACTGCTGGGGTAGCTGCAACGCGAGCTTTCAGCTGTTTTCGTTCGTCAATCCGTCTCCAGGTATCCTCGGAAAGCCACGCCCTATGTCTTCCCTGCGATCGACCGACAATTCTTTCAGCACCAGATGTAAAAACATTTTTCACAGCACACCAATGGTCTTGGATGGTTGCGGGCATTGAGCTGCTGATTGCTTCCACACCTTGCGAAAAGTGCTCCATTAATTGCTGGCGCACTGAGGGATCACTAAGTCTATCGATGTTGAACCTGGGCATTCTTGTATTGTCGTGGGATCTTCGAACTGCAGCAGTGCGTAGTTGGAGAGTAGCTTTCATAAGATGGTGATCACGTACAATCCCCACATCTGCCCCTCGCCTGTTTCGGACGTCCAGGAGACTGCTTTTAAAGCGGCGGCTGATAGCAAAATGGTCAATTTGGTTGGAGGTTGCTTGCCTGTCATTGGAAACCCAGCTGACTTTGTGGCAGGTCATGTTGGAGCCCTTCGTTGTCGGTGCCTACCTTGGCATTCAAATCCCCCATCACTATGACAATGTCTCCATTTGGTGTTGTGTTGAAGACGGCGCTTAAGAGATTGTAGAAGCTCTTCTTTTCGTCCTCAGATGAACTATTCGTTGGGGCGTAACACTGTATGATGGTGACGCGTCGTACTCTAGTCCGGAATCTGGCCGTCAAAATCCTATCACCATGAGGCTGCCAGGAAATTAGGCCCTTGCGTGCTGTTGTTGTTAGCAGTAGTCCGACTCCATATTCCCGCGGACTTCCGGATGGTCTTCCAGAATATAGTAGTATTGTGTTACGCGTTGGAGACTGGTACTCGCCCGCTTCTAACCATCTTACTTCACTTACCCCCAAAATGTCCAGTTTATACCGCATGAATTCGTTTTCCAATTGGAGGAATCTGGCATTGTAAGGACCTTCTCTTCCCAAGTCGAGGAGCGTCTTTACATTCCAGAAACCTATCTCTGTCCGGGTACAATAGCCAAAAGTCGTCAACATGTGATCATTCCTTATCCGAGGCATAGTGTCGGTTTCTGTAGCGAGGAATTTTCGGTAACGCAGGTTGCTGGCCCACGTTACCTAGCCTAGAATCAAGGCCCTTGACAACCCGCACTTACGATTTTGCCCTATACGTACAAGGGTTTATACGTATAGTTGCCCGGGGACCACCACTAGGAGGTAAAGTAAGCACTTCATCACGAACTTGATTGTTGCGCTACTGGCCCAAGCCAAGTTTTGGGCAATCAGTAGTTTCCCGATCAATCGCAATGCAGGTGCCCACCACTGCTGTGCATGGTACTGATCCTGGACCGAGCAGAAATGTTCGGGTCAGAGCTATACGGATTCCGGGGGCTAGCAAAAAAGTGAAGACATCCTAAGCATGTGCAAATCACACGGTCTTATCGTGTTAAATACCATGTTCATCAAACAAAGCCGACACCTGATCACTTACAGCAGTGATGAAGATGAAACCCAGATTGACTACCATTTGATAGCCAGTTTCATGAAACCTCGGGTAAAAGATTGCAAAGTAATCCTGGGAGAGGCAATCCTCGGCAACATCGCCTCCTGCTAACACAATTTTTTATGAAAACACCGAAGAAAGGCAAACAAACAAGGGTCTCTGAGAAAATCAAGTGGTACAATCTGGACAAAGAAAAAGGCGAGTCTTTTGTTTTCGTAATGAAAAATTACCTCTCTCACACCATCAACGGAGCTGAGGATGAAGAGCGCAGAGCACAAAATATGTGGGATTCCCTACAGCGAACTTGCTTAAAGAAGGCCAAATGACTGCTAAGAGCTTCAAAAGGCCACCATCAAGCTAAGAAGGTGATAAATGAGAAGAAAGCGGCTTCCAAAGCTTGGTCAAAGTGCCCCTCTAATAATAATGACGAAAAAGCTCGCCTCAAAATGAAATACAGATGTTGCAAGAAAAAAGCGAAGAAGAAGTGCGCCCAGCTTCAAGCAGAGAGTACGAAGGGCCTGTATCGGGAGCTGGAGAAAATATCTTCAAAGAAGGAGGAATGCTCAGGAGATTCGTTCGCCAAAGTTCATTAACAATGCTCATGGCCAGCTTTTTGTGGATGACGACAAGATTCTGCAGAGGTGGCGGCAGTATTGTGAAGAACTTTTGAATGAACAGTTTCCCCGGCTATACTTTCAAAGAGCTGTCCCTAACTGTGAAGAAATACCTGACATTACAGCCGAAGAAGTGAGTGAGGTAGTCAAATGCTCCAAAATACTAAAAACGGTTGGGCCAGACGAGATACCCTCTGAGTTCTGGAAAAAGAGGGGAGACATCGGGTTCAGATGGCTCAGAATTCTCATCTCCAAATTTGTGAGAGGTGATCCAATACCGAATCAATGGAGGGAAAGTTACCTTCTATCTGTATACAAAGTGAAGGGTGATACGCGAAACTGTGATAGCTACCGTTCGATCAAGCTGATGTCACACACCATGAAGATCATTGAGCGGGTATTAGGCAGCCGACTGCGAAAAATAATATGGCTATCTGATGATCAATGCGAGTTTGTCTCGGGTAAATTAACCACAGATGCAATCCAAAGTATAAGGATCATAATGGAAAAACATCGTGATTCCTTAAGGGATTTGCATATTGTATTGGTTGACTTTGAAAAGGCATTCGACAGACAACCACGAGATCTGAAATGGATGGCGCTAAGACATCAAAGGGTTCCACAAACCTATGTACAGATGATCATGGACATGTACGAAGGAGCAAAGACAAGAGTAAGATGTCCCGCTGGTGTAACCGAAGAGTCCCCAATCAAAGTCGCGGTGCACCAGGGAAGCGTCTTAACTCCTTTGCTCTTTATTACAGTTCTTGATTATCTGCTTGAAGGTAAAGTGATGGACCCCAAGGTACATCAGTTATTCTTTGCTGACGATGGAGCCATCATAAGTGAGGATCCTACATCCCTGCAACGAGCACTTGATGTGTGGGTGGACGTTTTGGAGGGAAATGGGTATCGCATAAGTTAAAAAAAGACAGAGTACTTGTGCTGTCCGTTCTCTGATCCACTCAGGCCTATTCCAGACATTTATTTGAATAGAACAGTGCTTCCCAAGTGCGAAAGTTTCAAACATCTGGGATCTATGATCAATAGCAAAGCTACTTGTGATGACGACATCAATCATCGCGTAAGCGTAGGGTGGATAAAGTGGCGAGAATATTCCGCTATCTTTTGTGACAGAAAAATGCCCCCTAAGTTGAAAGGAAGGCTCTACACCGCAGTTGTGCGTCCAGCGCTCACATACGGTTCACAATGTTCCACGATGTACAAAAAGTATGAGAGTAAATTAATCGCAGCTGAGATGAAGATGCTTCGCATGACAGCAGGAGTGACAAAGCTTGATCGAATAAGAAGTTCAAAGATCCGTGGAAGTTTTCACATCAAGGAAACCATCGTACAAAAAATAGAGCGCGACCGGCTTAGCTGGTACTGCCACGTTCAAAGAAGAGATCATTTGAAACCTTCACAAAATGTAGTGAAGCCTCAAAGACTTCAATAAATTAGTGTGAAGTCTCAAAGACTTCAATAAAATTACTATGAAGTCTTAAAGACTTCAATGAAATTGATGTGAAGTCTTAAAGAAATAGTGAAGTCTTAAAGACTTCAATTGAATGCCGATGACTTGAAGGGAAAGCAAGTGACTTCAATGTGACTTCAGAGAATGCAGTGCAGTCACAAAGATTTCATTCCAGAGACTTCAAATCTCTGATTGGTTCAAATGATTGCCGCAATCAAAGACTTTTCAAAATGAATGGTGATTTAATTTTTGAAGTTCCAGTCTAAAAATGAAGTCAATTGAATGCATTCTAAAACGTGAAGTACTTGGTGTGAATTCACGGAATGCATTACTAAAAAATTGCATTCTTTTACAACTCTGGTAACGGGGTGATCCAAAATCGGCGGGCCTGCCGATATTTTCTGAAGTCAAATAGGCGAACCCCATAGGCGGATCAGTAGAAATGCGGTGAAGTGGGAGGGTTGCAATCCCTTGTTTTCGGATCATAACCTCGCTGATAAAAGGAAGAAGAAGAGATGTTGTTGATCGTTGGATTTGTCCACATTTTAGAATGTTTTAATGGATTTAAAATAAAATGGGTGTTTACATCTGTTTACAAATTTTACATCTGTCCTTTATAGGACACCAATTAATTGATTGTACATGTATTTCACGGGATATAATAATATAAGAATAAGATCATTATCTTTATACTTTTTTGGTTATAGTTATATGTAAGTTATAATTTTTATTTTTATTTATTTATTTATATTATTTTTTTTTCTTTTTGTGTGGTTCATCTTTGTTTTAGGTCTACGGGTCTGGGTCTCTTGAGTCGTCTTCTTGTGATGGTTTCCTGATAGGGTAAGGCTTGTCGGTCAATGTTTGTGTGCCTGGACAGCTTTCTTATGTGTTGTGAGTTCATATTTTGTATTTCTTCGTTGTTTAGAGATATGCCAAGATCACGATGTATACTGTCATTAGTTATGTATCAAGGACCATCTATAATTGTCCGAAGTACTTCGCTTTGCAGTTTTTGAATAATGGCTACATTTGATGTACTGGCGGTGCCCCGTATTTGTATTCCATATGTCCAGATTAGTTTGATTATGGTCTTGTATATTAATAGCTTGTTCTCTGTCGATAGTTTTGAAGCTTTTTCAGGAGCCAATATAGTTCTCTAAATTTGATTTAAATTTGGTTTCGTTTTTGCAGTATGTGATGTTTCCATGTCAGTTTGTTATCTATATGAATTCCCAGGTATTTCGCATGGTTGTCAATAAGTATTTGTTTGTTGTTTAAATAAATGGCTTGAGGGCTAAAACTTATTTTGGTAGTATAAATAACTTGCACTGTTTTATCGTCGTTGACTTGAATTCCCCATCTGCTGAATTTTCCCATTATATCCTATAGTATGTTGGTAGCCGTTTGAAGGCAATTATGAGAGGAAAGAATCACCGTGTCATCTGCAAACGTTGCTACCATAGTGTTTAGATTTCTAGGTTTTGGTATGTCAGCTGTATATAAAAGCTATAATATTGCTCCTAGAACACTTCCTTGAGGAACACCTGCGTCTACTTTGCACATGTCTGAATATCCGTCATTGTACTGTACATAAAAGAATCTATCGTTTAAATAGCTCTTAATAAGGGGGTGGTATTCTGGTAGCATTCGTTTTAATTTTTGAAGGAGTCCTTTGTGCCAAACACTATCGAATGCTTTGGCACCGTCTAGGTAAACAGCCACAGAATATCTTCGCTCGTCCAGGTCGTTAAGGATCTTATTTGATACTCTGTAAACTTGTGAATATTGTCCACAAAATCCAAATTGATGGTCGGGGATGAGGCTTTTTTGCTGTGTGGCTACTTCCATACGGTCGAGAAGCAATTTTTCAAATGTCTTGGAGATACGAGTAATTGGAAGTAAACTTATTGGTCTATACGATGTTGACCTTGTAGCGTCCTTGCCTGGTTTTGGTATTGCGGTTATCTTCTTCTTAAATACTATAAAAGCAAAGTCGATTTTCCTTGTGAACACCGTTTCTCGAAAACTACTAGACGTAGGTACATGCAATTTTGCACAGTTATTCCTTATTTTGCCTAGATGCGAGATAAGAAATTCAAGGTCTAAGTGCCATAAAGGGGTTGAGATTGAATTTTCCATCTGTAAATATTGATTCCACAGCCGTAGCTCAGTACTGGCTGCCCGGATTAAAAAAATAAGAAATAGGTGAATTTAGTAAATTCGCCGCTGATTCATTTAAGGTATCAAACATTAATCTGCGTTGTCCTGCAGCTGAGCAATGCTAAAAACAATTAGTCAAATCATCGGCCACAATTTTCCTTCAGTGGAGACCACGGCCAGCAGTCATGCAGCAGTGGCTATCGTTGCAATAGTTTGTGTGTGTGAGTATATGGGCGCACTATCCCATGATTATGTTTTGATCTTCAGTGAGCGATCTCTTCTAGAGTTAAAATTGAAAAAAAAAAAACATTATCAGTGCTAAATCTAAGATATTGTAAATTTTATTAATTAAGATATCCATGTGCTGTGAAAGCTTCATGCAATTAAGAGACTTGGGAATATACGCATAGGTACATATGTACATGCATATGCATGTGCTGACATATAACTATTGCAATGTTTTTTTTAATTTTGTTAGATGAGATGTTGTTGATCGTTGGATTTGTGCACCTATGAAAACTAATTCGGATACGGCACTAAACTGTAGGACCCTTCCATTCGTGTGAAAAATATAACGCACACAGCATGAGTGGTTGCGAGAAGCTAGGCCCTGGCACTTAAAGAGCTGTTGCGCCAAGTATTTATTTTATTTTTATGTGGTGCTAATGAGAGGGAATGGCGACTGCCTCTTTTCTTCCATATCTTATGGTGTATATGGAACGGAAGTGATGGCACTCGAGGTGCGTCAGGAAGTTGTTGATTACGTCTCAGCCAACTGGAATAGGTTAGCAATTTTAACGGCAATGTCGAACGGCAACAATTATTCGACAAAAGAAGAGCATTTTGCGGACATGCGCTTATCTGGGACATTTGGTACAGCTTGTGAGTTAGTGGCAGCGGGAGAAATTTTCCCTTATGAGTTCCAGATTTTTAGGAGTGGCGTTATGTTTGCGCTGTTTGAAGAGCCTGTAGAAGATTACGTTTGACTGCGGTTTTTTGGAGAATTGTTTGGGGGACATTTCGATATTTTAATTCCAGCCGAAAAGCTAAGCACCACCTGCACGTCAAAGCACATAGCTTTTCTGCAAACCATACCAACATCCTTACAAGGAAAAGAATTAGACAATCCACGGCCATACACCGCAAAAAAAAATTACCAAATTCTTAAAATCCACTCCTCAAGTTCGCAATGCAACAGATTCTAACGCCATTGAAACCAGGCAGTAACTTTCAGCCTTCAATTATAGTATTTTTGTTGACTATCTCGGTGACAAAAGTGTAATCTGGGGAGAATTGTCCAACATTTTTAGATGGTGCAAGGCCAAAAAGTAGAAAGATGAAAGTGTTGGAATGTGATGTAACAGCAAGGTACAGCTGCTCCAATTTCAGATGCTGCCTGAACTTCTTAAAAGTCTCATCACTGATCATCATCCCCAGTCAGAGCATTTTCTTAATATGGCCAGAAAGTATAATGCTTGCTTTCAAATTACTTCTTTTGGAGCTAAGGTGGTTAGAGAGGGTAACATCACGCCAAAATTGAAAGTTCAGGTGCAGGTTTAGCATCGAATATGGAGCTTACTACCTGCATCACAACATCAAGCTTAATATTTCCAGATTTATTTCCTTAGTTTCTCAGATGTTATGCCTGGTCAGGTTTCCCAGCTACAAAAAATGCTCCACAATAACAATAAATACGTGAAGGACTTCAAAACAACAATAGACAGTGTTCCCGAAGGAACCGATTTCAAGGTTGTGATACATGTTAATAAGAAACCGGCAAATGCACACAAAGTTCGATTCAACGCACCTACAACCAATGGGGTAGCCATTGTTATTGTTGGGCACGCTTTCGAGAAAAGGGACATAGTTCTTTAACGCAGATACAGCAAGGTATGACGAATCTGTGAGACTCATGGTGCCTACGATGCCCTCCAGTATCCTCCTCAACAACAAAAGCACTTCTGTAGAAAACTATATCAGCTGTTAGTTTTTATTCGTATCACATTATGGAGCAAGAAGGACAATACAATCATTTCCTTTTTTTCGCAACCTTTTCAACCAATTCTTGGTTGGTACATATATATGCCAAAACAGAAACTGAGAGACTAAATTTTATTAGACACAACCAAGCAAAATTAAGAGTAGAGAACTACATACTTCTGTGGGATGCCATGAAGAAAACTGATGCTCAAGTGGCTGATCTTGGTAAAATGGTTGTATTACTACCGAGCTTCACTGGGGAACCACGATATATGCACGAACGTACGTAGTATGCGTAAGACATACGTTCGGCATTATGGAAAACCAGACCTTTTCATAACATTTACGTGCAATCCCAAATGGATTGAAATAACAGAAAACCTACATAAACATCAAAAGGCTAATCACCGTCATGACTTGATAGCCCGTGTTTTCCATTTAAAAGTGAAAAAGATGATACATCTTCTTACAAAAAATGCTATTTTCGGAGCGGCGAGGTGTTACATTTATTCTGTTGAATGGCAGAAACGGGGTCTACCACATGCTCACATCGTACTTTGGTTAAAGGATTAACTTAAACCCAATCAAATTGATGACATCATAAGAGCCGAAATCCCAGATTCCTATAAAGACCCTGCGCTCTACGATTTAGTCAAAAATAATATGATACACGGTCCTTGTAGGAGCTTTAATGCTAATTCGCCCTGCATGTTAAAATGTTCATTCTGCAAGCGCTTTCCCTGACCGTTGATTAAAAATACACAGACTGGTGATGATGGCTACCCCCAGTACAGAAGGCGGTCTCCCGAAGATGGTGGGTTTACAGTGTATATAAATGGCACAGATCTCGATAATCGATGGGTGGTTCCTTACAACCCCATCCTTTCTCGTGCTTTTTTGAATCATATTAATGTTGAGTTTTGCAATTTAGTAAAATCGGTTAAATATATATGCAAATATATTAATAAAGGAAGTGACCAAGCTGCATTTGCTCTTAAAAAAATAATGATGAGGTAACACTATATGAGACTGTGCGGTACATCAGCAGTTCAGAAGCCGTTTGGCGTATCCTTTGCTTTCCCATACATGTTATACATCTAAGTGTTCATTTGGAAAATGGCCAAAGAGTGTACTTTTCTACAGACAACGTTACGGAAAGAATCAACAATTCTCCAAAGACAGCTTTTGATGGCATTTTTCGAGTTATGCAAAAATGATGACTACACTAAACAGCTTCTGTATTGCGAGGTACCATTTTATTATTTCTGGAAAAATAATATATTTTGCAGAAGGAAGTGAAAGTACCCGCTCACTCCGGGGTAAAAAAAGACGAAGTACTCGGAAGGGTTTATACTGTTCATCCTAATAATGCAGAGTGCTATTAGCTCCGTCTCCTGCTTTACGAATTTAGAGGGCCTACATCCTTCTCAGACTTAAAGACAGTAGCTGCTGAGGTTCTTATTACATTCCACTCAGCTTGCAGGGCTCTGGGACTATTGGAAGACTATTGTGAGTCTGGATGATCAACATAGTACGGATGTGGTCTATAACAAATGCTTGATATTGCTCGAGAGCTAATTAATTGGGATGGGAGGCCAACATCTTAAGCACTATGGTTTACCACAGCCCTTAGTATCAGCTAAAACTTTTGACAACCATGATTATTTAAGAGAAATGTCATATGATATCGACGACATATCCAAGAGGATTTTGGAAAACCAGCCACTACTCAATTGCGATCAGAAGCAAATTTATGATGAAAACATTGAAAGCTTTAAAACAGCAGATGGTAACATTTTCTTTTTAGGCGCTCCAGGTGGGACGAGAAAAACTTTTCTCATTAACCTGTTACTTGCTAAGGTTAGAGAGAATCGAAAAATCGCTGTTGCTGTCGCCTCTTCTGGAATAGCTGCAACACTGTTGGAGGGAGGCAGGACTGCGCATTCAGCATTCAAGTTACCACTTAATTTAAACATTTTCCAAACTCCTCTTTGTAATATATCTAAGCAAAGTAATATGGCTCAGGTGCTTCGAGGATGTAAGGTCATAGTTTGGGATGAGTGCACTATGTCACGCAAGGGAGCCATCGAAGCATTAGATAGAACGCTAAAGGATTTTCGAAGTAATACTATACTGATGGGTGGAGTCACTGTACTTCTTGCCGGTGACTTTAGTTAAACGTGGCTGGTTGTTTCAAGGGGAACTCGTGCTGACGAGATAAGGGCCTGCCTAAAATCATCCTACTTGTGGCCAAAAACGAAGTAAAGACCCCTCACAAAAAGGATAGGAGTACATTTGGGACACGACTTGTGTGGAGAAGAGTTTGCGAGGGAAGTATAGAAGAGAAGGATGGAAGAATAGAAATTCCCAATAGTTTGTGCCGCATCGTAAGCGACATAAAGGCACTTACTGAAAATGTTTATCCCGATTTGAAAAACATCTGTAGCAAACCAATTACATGGCTAAAGGAGCGAGCTATATTAACACAAAAAAATGATGCAGCTAATGAAATCAATGCTTGTTTTTCACTTAAGTTTAATGATCTTGACATGGAATACAAATCTATAGATTTAGTAGTACCTATGGAAGAAGTAGTGCATTACCCGCTGGAATTCCTACACACTCTTACTCCCCCAGGGATTCCTTCACGTAAGCTATCATTAAAAGTCGGCGCACCTGTTATGCTCTTAAGAAATTTAAACCCTCCCAAAATGTGCAACGGTACTAGATTGCAGATAAAAGTTCTTCAAAAGAATCTGATAGAGGCGATAATTATCACTTGATGCGGCCAAGGAGAAACTGTGTTCATTCCTCGCATCCCGCTTATGCCATCTGATTATCCGTTTTGTTTCCAACGACTGCAATTCCCAGTGAAGGTTTGTTTTCCCATGACGATAAATAAGGCTCAGGATCTGTCCTTAAAGAAGGCTGGGGTTGATTTAAGGGCAGACTGCTTCTCTCATGGCCAACTATATGCGGCATACTCGAGAGTTAACTCACCTCGCAGTCTGCCCATTCTACAGCCTAATGGAGAAACGCAAACATACTTTACAGAGAGGTGTCGTAACCCAACGGCAGTTCTAAGATTTATAAAACACCTTGGATTAATTCGACAGCTTCATTGGTGTTCATATAAATACCGGTGCTTAGAAAATTAACTGCCAAGGGTGCGGAATGCTACGCAGACTTTACCTCCTTGTGGTGCATTTTGGTTAACACAATTGTCTGCTTCATTAGTACGTCTTCGAGCTAAATAGTTACGCAGTTTATAAAAATGATAGTTTGGCCGAATATACCCAAAAAAAACGAGTTGAGCTCTTAGTATCAGCTGAAACACCTGTCAGCTATTAGGTCGTTACATATGAAGTTGCCGATTTTTATGCGGAATGTTAAACAACGCTATTCCAAAAATTAAAAAAGTTTATTCCAAAAAGGAGTCTCCATTTATATCTGTGACATTTTTCCCACGTTCCACCAAAGCGAAATTACCTATTTGAAAAACTCCTTATCCTTTCTGGCTTAGAAGTCCTTAAAGACCTGTTTAATGGGCTTATGAATTGTTTATTTTGGAGGTGATTGCCCAAACTTTTGAAAAGGTGGTAATGGGTCGGGGATAAGTCTGGTGAGTAAGGCAGATGAGGCAAAACATCATAACCCAACTCCGCCAGCTTCAGGAACGTCGACATACCGCACGTATGTGGTCTTGCGTTTTTATGCAGCAGTATGGGACGCCTATTTACCAGTGACAGTTGTTTGTGGACCAATTTGTAGTGCATTATATCGATTTCTCTACAGTACGACTCGGCCGTGATTGTTTCTCCGCGTTTGAGTAAGAAATAATGAACATCTCCCTCACTCGTCCACCATACTGTCACCATTACCTTTTTGGGGTGTAAGTCTGGCTTGCCAAGTCCACTGGGAAGCTCACCCACGTCTACCCATTCTCCCGACCTCTTCCGATTATCGTATATGATCCACTTTTCGTCGCAGGTGACGATGCGATGCAAAAAATAATCCATACGGTGTCTGTTGGTCAAAGATTTTGCAACCTCCAATCGTCGTAACATGTTCGCTGGTGTTAGACTATGGCGACTTATGGTTGCAGTTGACACTTTGAACCTCGCAGCAAAGCTAAGAACAATCGTAGCTGGATTTTCTTCAACAGCTGCTGCAAGTTCTTCATTATTAATGACATTCTCTGGTCTACCCGTTGGCAAATTTTCGAGCGAAAAATCTCCCTCGCTGAACTTGGTAAACCAGTTTCGAACACTACATGTACCTAAACCAAAAGCACCGTTAATTTCTCTAGTCACTGCGAATGCGTTCATGTTTTTTTTTTTTTATTGAAAAGGGAAAATTGCCCTTAAATTTGTTGGTGAAAGCATTTTCTGTGTAAGGAAAAAAGTCAACTCAATGAGCCAATAGCGTAAATTAATTTTTACCGTTAGAAAGATTAAACCGCACACTTTTCTTAAAAAAAAACGCTATGTCACACAAGGGACAAACGAGGCAATAGATTTAACCAGCAGATACAACCTTTAAGGATCTATAAATGAGACATCGACTCATTATTTAATTAATTTACAAGGAACTGACAAGTTTTCTGGAAAATTATTGTAGAAGCCTTCATTTGTTACAGTTTCAAGAGTATACAAAAAAATTATTTGTTAATAAAAATGTTTTTTTCCAATTTTTATTCCTTTAATTGGATTTTTCCGAAAACGTGTTATAGAGATTCAATAAAATAAATTAATGGTAATTACGATTAAAATACTTTCCAAAAATTAAATGTACATATCTAAAACTTTGCAATTAAAATAGTTTATGGCCACGAGCGAAGCCGGGTGGGTCAGCTAGTATATGATATATTGATTGTAGAGAAATTTGGCTAAAAACTAAAAAAATTTTTTTTTTTAATTATTCGATACTATTTATAAAGTTTTGGATCATTCCTTTAGCGGAATATCTTATAAATCTTGTTCTTTCTATTATTAAGGTTAATAATTCTTTTATTGAACCAAACTGGTTTCGAAATAGATATTGCTCCTGTTTTAGAAGTATGGAAATCAATCGGTAAGCGTACTGTTTCAGCAAGCAGATTATGAGAATTACTTAAGCTTACATTGTTAAACATTGCCTGCCAATTTCTACCATTATAATAATTAGAAATATTGTTGGAATTAGCTTTATTAAACGAAAAATATTTAACGAAAAACAATATACAAACTCGCTGCTACGTGAAAGATAGAATTTTCAAAAAATATATTATGCTGCGAATAGATAAATAAAAAAAATAAATAAATCTGAGTTTTCAGGGAATTTAAATTCCCTTTTCCTTATTCTGGAACACAGAAAATTTCCCTTCTCCCTTTTAGCTCATACGGTGGTGGTTGAAATTCAAACTGGCAGCACTGGTTGGATTTGTGCAATATGTGAAAGTTGGGTAGTGCACGGATCAAATCGGGTGGTTATTAAAAATAATAAAGTTGCTTGCAGAGTTGCTGATAAAAGTAGGTGAGTGAATTTGAATTCTATTATAACGTGTAAATAATGAATTTTCTTTTATGGCGTCGAAAATTACGCGTGTCTAAATGGGTGTATGTGGGTTTGTAGGGGATGATGCTGGGTATGTCGTGACATGCATTTAAATTGTATTAATTTGCGTAGGGTTAATTCCAGGGAGAGGGTGAATGGTGTATGCAGCTTTTTTAACCCTTCTGTCAATGAATGTTTTAAAACTTTCCCATCAATGGAATGGGTATAGCTTGACTTGCGTACATTTTTTATGGAAATGAATGGAATACGATGAAATAATTTTTTTTATTCTCTTTATTTTGGACATGTCATTGTTTTTCCGTAAAGATAGGAAATCCCTTTCCACCCTCGTGGGCATCATCACGGGACACAACACTCTGCGGTACCACTTGAAGAAACTACGCCTGACGGAGGAGGAACTCTGCAGAGGCTGTGGTGACGAGGAAGTTTTTGAGGACACAACCCACTTCCTGTGCCACTGCCCGAGTCTTCAGCATTCCAGGAAAAAGTTCCCTGGTAAATTCTTCTTCCAGGATCTCGAGGAACTCTCCGGCGTTTCAACGGAAAAGATGTTGAACTTCATCAAATCATCGGGGTGGTTTGTATGCAGAAATGAAGTAAGTGACTGAGTAGTTTTTAGTTTCATTGGGTAAGGGATCACTTTTCCCCCCATGGGCACCACAATGGGTCATCGCTGACCTGAGTGTGGCAGAGAGCGTCGCTCCCTGCCAGCCCACATACCTAACCTAACCTATGTATCGCAGGCAGTGCATGCAAATCTGTTTTCCTTTGCGTTTTTACGTTTATTTTGGAAATTCTGCACGACTTTTTCTGGCCCGTTGGTGTCTGGCTACAGTTGGACTGTGGAATCCTATGTTGTGAAAGTGCCCCGAAGAAAGATTCGATCCGATTTCGAATGGAAAACACTCCTATTATCCTTGGGTTGTTCATCCTTGCTTCGATCTGAGGGGTCACTAACTGTTTAATCAAAGAATGCAAAAATTGTCGACGTGCAGTGGTTTTGTTCGTTGCACTCATACTATTTATTTTTTTGTAAATGCTGTGACATCCAACATATTGCAGAAAAAGCTTATGAAATTGTCCTCCCTTGTAACATAGTGCGATCGAATAAGCCATTGCTCCTCGTCGGTTTTTATGTCGGACGGCTGATGCGAATACTAGAAACTGCAAGTGGTATGCCGAAATTCAATATCGGATGTGAAGGTATATTTTTGTTTTCTTCATCTCAGTGTTACATACGAGTATGTCCAAAATGTTGATGGGATTTTAGGCCCCATGTGCAGATGCTTATTTAACGACACACCGTCTGAGGTTTTTGCTGTAGCGTTGAAGACAATCTAGACTAGAGTCATTAAAAACGGCATAGTGGGACACAAAGTAATGTGACGGTGTTTTAAGTACTTCCTACCTGATGACATCAACTTCCTTCATCAGGTCGAGCTGTAAGTACTCGTTGACATATTTTGAGTATTCCTTCTGTAGTACAGAGTTTAGTGCTAATGGTCTCTCTAGCTGACGAAACTTACGTAAGGCTCTTTCCTTCGAGGGTCCAAGCCTGGGTTGTCTTCCTTCTTAAAGGGTTGTGATACTTCGTACCGACTATTGGGAATCTGCCTGGCATGGCCCTCTCCTGCTCCTCACAAGCCTGGTCTTCTCCTGACACTTTGAGTTTGGAGGGTGTTTCATCAATTTCCGAGAATTTTGGAACCTGCGTTGTTAAAATATTTGGATTGTATTGCATGCGTGAGTGAATATTCCGAAAATTAGTGCTGGGTGTATTGACTGAGAGGGTATGAAGAAGAGAGTGGTGTGGCTGTTGACACAAATGAATGGAAGGGAATGTGGACCGTTATTGCAAAACTTGGAGCCAAACTGCTCCTTTTGCCTATACCTAGTGTAAAATGAGTTCGCTTTTGCCACTGAAGTTCGATGGCCCTTGTTGTTTATCCCTACCTCTAATGCCTTAAATCTGGCTTCCAGTAACTCTGCAAATTTTTTAGAAGTGGTGGATCCTTTATTTTTCCTGTTTTTATATTCCCACAACTACTCTGTCATTGCAGGTAATTTCTACGGCATGCAATAAAATAGGATTGAGTACCAATGCCCGACCGGAAGTCCAGAATTTGAAGTGAATTCCGGCAGTACAGGTGTGCAGAATCATTTTCTAAACTGTGGAGTTTTCTTGGTACATAGCTGCCTGACTGAAGAAAATCTTCAATTGTGTATCCATCAGGATGCGTTTGTGGTCAAACCGAGAAGTAAATATCTATCATGCCTTTGTTTCCTATAGTAATGCCTAAATTGAGATAAAAAAAAAGAGTTTTTCAATTTTAGAAAGGGATACGGTATTGTGTGTAAGAGATACACAAATGTGATGAAAAGACCTACAATTATTATATCTGCCAACAAAGGTACGTAACTTTGTCGGTAGTAGTTTCAATTCCCGTGTTCTTAATTATGTATTTAATTCCAAAGCGCTTAGGGGGACTCCTTTTGGATCTTGTGATGCTGTTTTCGATGCTCTTGCTGTTTCTACTACTATCACTGCTTCTTTTGCTGCTACTACTTTGGACGATGGTTCGATAACTTGTCTAAGCTACCCATCAGTGGAATCCGATCCTCTGCATAAACATCCTCCACGCGGTAATCCCAACTGGATTAAAAATTGTTCTTCAGAATGGAAATCCGTGTGGTAATGTTATTCCTTGTCGATCTGCTTCGGATCTTTTGGATACAACACGCCCCAAAAAAATTGGAGTAAGAAATTAAAAATGTTCTTGAAACACAAACAATTGTATAATACTTACGTTTTCCTCTCCAGCAGATAAACCTGCCGTTCGCAAGCAACGGTCCCACGCAGCAGTTCTCTTATTCTCTTACTGCTGGTAGCAGCAGTGTTATGCTGTAAAATAACTCTTCAAGTATTTTATTGTAAATAAAAACGCACGGATCGATAGATTGCTCACTGGCCAACCGTTTTATTCGATTTTAACTTTAGAACAAAACTTAAAACTACTTTCAGTGGGGTCGATGATATGCTATATGCAATGCAACATTAGCATTTTGTGCGTTCAATGGCTTTAATTTATTCTTAGTTTATTAATTTTATGGATATATGATATTTGGGAAAAAAATTAATTAGATCTAACATCCACACGGCTCAGAAAAGAGGCTCTATATTTCACATCACGTCCGAAAATAGGCTTGAGGGTGAACTGATGAGCATTCTTGGCGTGGCGAGTATTGCGAGAGAACTAAAACGTAAAGTTAATGCATTGCAAATAAAAATAAATTCATTAGAACAGTCGAATCTATCTAAGACAGTGGAATTATTCAATGTGCCGAGTGTTGACAATATGAATGCATTACAAACGGCTTTAAAAGTTGTTCGCGACGGTGTTGGTGTCCAAATAAATGAGAGAGATATAGACTCTTGCTACGTTAAAAAGATAAAGAAAAAAAATCCTGGTGAGCACGCTTCATCATCTAATCTCTTCAGCAATATTGTTGTTGTTAAGTTTAGTTGCCGATGTATGAAAGAAGAGATCATGAAAACTAAGCTGGAAAAGAAACCAAAAATTACTACAAAGCTTCTTGGCGATCATCATGATGGTACGAACATCTATATAAACGACAGCCTGACTTCTCAAACACGTCAACTATTTAATGCAGCAAAGAACATGAAGGTGACCAAGCAGTACAAATATATTTGGCTTTGGAATAATATAATTTTTTTGCGTAAGAAAGAAGGAGACGATGCAATCAAAGTGAGGTGCTTTGAAGATCTTAGTAATTTGTAAAAGCTTTATTTTTTTTATATTAAATAGTATAATTCACAATCTTCAAATTAAGCAAAAAAATTATAAAAATACTTAAAAGATATGCATACCCTGTTTGTACATCAAAACATTCGTAGTATGAGGAAAAATTTTAATTCTTTCTTAGCGCATATAAATGTTTTAGATTTAATGGCTGATTTCATTTTTTTAACTGAAATATGGATGTACGACCATGAATTATCCGAGTATAGTGTTCCTGGTTATGAATTGTATGGCAATTGTAATAATTCTTATAATTCGGGTGGTGTTGCAGTATTTGCAAAAAAGTCATATCAGTGTGAAGTAAAGTATGTTAACTTATGCAGTGCAGATGTTACTAAAATAAACTGCTTTATAGATAATGAAAGTTTTACAATTCCTTGTGTATATCGCTTGCATGAGCACGGTTTGAGTAAAAGTATTTTTATAGAACAAATGGGTGGGCTGTTGAAAGGTGTAAGAACAGAAAACTTAGTTGTTATCGGAGATTTCAACCTTGATATCTTAATTAGTAATTTTGATTCTGTTAAATACCTATTCCTAATGTCGTCTTAGGGCTTAGAGTCGCTTGTTAATGAACCAACTCGCATAACAGATCACTCACAAACATGCATTGACCATATATTTGTAAGGTTACATAAAAACTCCCAATTCAGTGTTTCTAGCAAAGTACTAGACTATAAAATCACTGATCACTGTATGATCAACTTGAACCTACAGAAAAAGACATCGATAAACTTTGATAAATATATACCCTTTCCGGTGAAACGCAAAATTAACTACTCAAAGTTAGTAGATGATCTCAAATTTGAGCCGTGGGACCTTGTTTATCGAGATTGTAATCTTTCTATCGCTTATGACACTTTCACGGATATTTTGAAACGTCATATTCATAATTCCTCAGGTGTCTTACCCCAGTCACAAAGTATTTCGAAATTAAAACGACTTAGACCTTGGATAGAAAAAAAACTACTCCATATTATATCCAAAAAGAATCATATTAGGAAAAAATGTCAGCAACATCCTCAGAATTCCAGACTTAAGCGTTATTATCCTAAGCTTAGTCAGGTTGTAAAGCAAGAAATTGATTTAAGTAGAGACAATTATTACACTGATAAACTATATAGATGCAAAGGAAATATAAAAGAAGAGTGGAAAGTGGTTGACAGCATACTTAACAAGCAAAAAGATACAGAGTGTATTCAGAAGATTCAAGTTGAAAACAAAATAGTTTACAACTCAGTGGATATTGCTAATCATTTTAATAAATTTTTTGTATCTGTTGCTACTTCGATGAAGCCTTGTCCCCCTCAAAATAGTTGTAGATGTGAATTGTATACGGACTTAGTTGCAGATGATATTCAAAGCAATAGCTTTGTATTGGAGCCTTTTACATCTTTTGAAATATACAAAAGGATAATGTCACTAGACAATAAAAATTCAAGTTCAAGTACTTCTGATGCTATAGCCAATTGTCTTCTTAAAAAAATGTCCTTTTACATTGTTGATGTTGTAACGTTTATTTTTAATATGAGTGTCAGCTGTGGAATTTTCCCTACATCTTTGAAAGCGGCTGAGGTTATTTCTCCGTTCAAAAAGGGAAACAGAAGCTTAATGAATCAATACAGACCGATTTTGTTACTTCCCACATTTTCAAAACTGTTTGAAAAAGCAATGAAAGATCGTGTAGTGTCCTTTTTAAACAAAAATAAATTTTTCAGTAATGACCAATTCGGGTTTTGTGTGGTCGTGTGGTAAGTCCACAGAAGATGCCATCTTAAAATTCTGCAGTGAAATACATATATAACGGCTTCAATAACAGCAACAGTACCATAGCTTTATTCATTGACATGACAAAAGCATTCGACATGGTTAATCACAAAATTCTTCTTGACAAGCTCTACAAAGCCGGGTTCAGAGGTCAATCTCATAATTGGCTTGCTTCATATCTAACAAGAAGGTCTCAAAAAGTGAAGCTAAGTGATGTTTTTAGTGATAGCTTATTATTAGATATCGGTGTACCTCAAGGTTCAGTTTTGGGTCCTATTCTTTTCCTTGTGTATATAAACTCCATCTTCAAGCAAAATTTAACGAGTAATATTACAGCATTTGCGGACGACATGGCATTCACATACATCAATAGCACCTTATTAGACTCTATGGTAAAGTTCAGAAAGACTTGCAACTTCTCAGACAATGGTTTGCTAAACACGAACTCATTATAAGTGAAAAAACGAAGCTTATGTATTGCAATCTAAAAGGATCCGATAGATTGCAATCTTTTATTTTACTCCACAGCATGCGAAAAGCTTTTCTTATCTACGCACTCTTGTGGTAGGTTTAATTACTGCCAAATTGCTTGCTGTACTACGAATTGCTTTAAAATTGAATTCGTTAATTTTTTTAAGTATCTAGGAGTTTTAATTGATGAAAATATGAACTGGAAGGCACATGCAAGTGAGCTAAAAAAATATATGCTATCCGTTACTCGGAAAATATACCATATATGCTTAAGCCATATTGTTCCAAAAAACTACTAACGGCTGTATACAATAGCCTTGTTAGCTCAAATCTGCAATATGGTATTGCTAGTTGAGGTGAAGCGTATTCCAACGCCATGAAGCCATTGTTAATAGCACAAAATTTGTTGTAAAAACAGGCTGACCCCTAGTTGGCCTTTGTTCTGCACTATGCGAGTCCTACCGATAAAACACATTTATGCCTATAAAGTTCTTAAAGTGTTCTTTACGCGAAGCGGTTATAGTTCGACATTAAGAAGTTCAAATGTTTATGACTGAAGAATAAATACAAGAGGACTAGTTAATATCCCTCATTCTAATAAAACCCACTTCTCGAACTTTTTTACTGTAACAGCACCCAACTTATTTAATATATTGCCTTATGAAGTAAGAAATTTAAATGTAAAGTCATTGTTCTTAAGTAGAGTTAAAAAATGGCTCTTTACTTTGGATAATTCTACGGTCAAAAATCTATTTATATATAGGAGTTAAAAAGTCTTGTTCTGTTTTTTTTTTTTTAATTCTTAAAATTTGTTTTAGTTTTTTCTAAATAGTTTTTGTTGAAAAATCATATACATTTACTCCACACATAGTATATACCGAATTATTAAATTTGCCGATGGGTCATTCGCCTTTAGTTCATTAAGACTACAGCATGATACCTACATATCTTTACCAATATTCCAAAACAAACAATGTATCTATGAAACCCTTTATGAATTGTAAAATTGAGAAATATGAACAAAGAATAAAGAATAAAATATAAAATTTGTCGGCACCAAAGAGGAACAATATGCTCACAAAACATCCACAGCACGACCACACCTTTAAGCGTAGAACCAAGTGTTCCACCACAGCCATACGATGAGAAATGGGAGTAAATTTGAATACAACTCGGCACTGTCCACGGCTCTGTTTGGACATAGGCGAGACCAGAGCCTCTACGAAATCGAAGTACAAAGTATTTCTCTGCACCAAAGAGGAACAATGTGCTCACAGGACATCCAAAGTACGAAGACACCTTTCAGCGTAGAACCATGTGTTCCAACACAGCCACACGATGAGACCTGGGACTAAATTTGAATACAATTCGGCATTGTCCACAGCTCTGTTTGGACATAGACGAGACCTGAGCCTGTATGAATTCGAAGTACAAAGTATTTCTCTGCAGCAAAGAGGAACAATATGCCCACACGACATCTAAAGTACGGCCACACCTTTCAGCGTAGAACCAAGTGTTCCACCACAGCCAGACGATGGGACCTGGGACTAAATTTGAATACAACTCGGGACTGTGCACTTCTCTGTTTGGACATAGACGAGACCATTGCCCATATGAATTCGAAGTACAAAGTATTTCTCTGCACCAAAGAGGAACAATATGCTCACAGGACATCCAAAGCACGACCACACCTTTCAGCATAGAACCATGTGTTCCACCACAGCCAGACGATGAGACCTGCGACTAAATTTAAACACAATTCGGCACTGTCCACGGCTCTGTTTGGACATAGACGATACTCGAATCTCTATGAATTCGACGTACAGAGTATTTCTCTGCACCAAAGACGAACAATATGCTCATAGGGCATCTAAAGTACGACCACACCTTTCAGCGTAGAACCAAGTGTTCCACCACAGCCAGATGATGAGACCTGGGACTACCTTTAAATACAACTCAGCACTCTCCACGACTCTATTTGGACATAGACGAGACCCTAGCCCGTATGCATTCGAAGTACAAGGTATTTCTCTGTAACAAAAAGGAACAATATGCTCATAGGGCATCTAAAGTACGACCACACCTTTCAGCGTAGAACCAAGTGTTCCACCACAGCCAGACGATGAGACCTGGGACTACTTTTGAATACAACTCGGCACTGTCCACGGCTCTGTTCTGACACCGGCGAGACCCTATGACGTATGCATTCGAAGTACACAGATTTTCTCTGTACCAAAGGGGAACAATATGCTCATGGGGCATCTAAAGTACGACCACACCTTTCAGCGTAGAACCATGTGTTCCACCACAGCCAGAAGATGAGACCTGGGCCTTAATTTGAATACAACTTGGAACTATCCACGGCTCTGTTTGGACATAGACGAGACTCGAGCCTCTAGGAATTCGAAGTACAAAGTATTTTTCTGCACCAAAGAGGAACAATATGCTCATAGGACATCGAAAGTACGACCACACCTTTCAGCGTAGAACCAAGTGTTCCACCGCAGCCAGACGATGGGATCTGGGACTAAATTTGAATGCAACTCGGCACTGCTTGCGGCTCTGTTTGGACACAGACCAGACCCTAGCCCGTATGAATTCGACGTACACAGTATTTTTCTGCACCAAAGAGGAACAATATGCTCATAGGGCATCTAAAGTACAACCTCGCCTTTCAGCGTAGAACCAAGTGTTCCACCACAGCCGCTATAACTTCGTGGTAGTAAGGGACCTTGTCTTCCTTGGCTCTGCCATATTCTCGAAAAATAGGATCAGCGCAGAAATCAAGCGAAGGATAACTCTTGACGATCGCTTTTTTGGGGTTTATAAGGCAATTCAACAGTAAAACCCTATCTCGAACAACTAAGGGGGCTCTGTATAAGACCCTGATCACCCCAGTTCTGCTTTACGGTGCTGAATCGTGGGCTTTATTGAAAGAGGATCAAGATATCCTTGGTCGCTTCGAGAGAAAAATTCTTCGTAAAATTTTCGGTCCCGTTTGCCTTGACGGGTTTTGGAGGAGAAGATTCAACCACGAGCTATACGAGCTGTACAGCGACATCGACCTAGTCAGAAAACTGCGTATTGGACATCTGAGATGGCTAGAGCATGTAGAGCGAATGGACACCAACGCTCCGGCCCGCAGAGTCTTCGAATCTAACCCCGAGGGACGACGCAGTAGAGGGAATCATCGTCGTAGGTGACACGCACAAGTTCAAAGGGACCTTGACCAACATGGAGTGCGCAACTGAAGGCAATTAGCTAAAGACAAAGCTAAGCGGAGAGGCTTGTTAGTTGAGGCCGAGTTCGCCCCGAACTGTAGCGCCACCTAAGTAAGTAAGTAAGAGTAACAATATACTCATAGGACATCTAAGGCACGACCACACCTTTCAGTGCAAAACCAAGTGTTCCACCACAACCAGACTATGTGCTCTGGGACTTCTTTTATATACAACTTCGGACTGTCCAGCGCTCTGTTGGGCCATATACAAGTCCCTTTTCTGCATTAAATGCAAGTTTAAGGTATTTTCCTGCACCAAATTGGAGCAATATACTCATAGGTCAGCTAATGTTCGATCACATGTTTCATATAATTTGCTTTATGTATCTGCAAACTTAAAACTCAAGCAAACCCTTATCAATTCGTCAGAAGGCCACACCTTTCAATAGCATCTTAGCCAGTAAGATTAATATCACAGTATCTGAACTTAACTTTTTTCTCAAACCGTCCTTTATTATGTTTATCATATGAAAGTCAATAATATAAGTTTAAAGCAAAAGAAAAAAAAAAAAAAAAACGTAAATAAAAATTAGATAGGGCCAACGCTTTTTGGAAACCTCAGCCATTTCGTCAAATACAAGAAGCGCTCGAGACAAAATAAAACCAAGAACATGCTAAATGGACGTCTTGTGGTTCTTGGAGACATCTATCACCAAACTGTCTTGAATAACGAAAAGGTAACTGCTGCAGCTGAGGATGACAAATAATAATGTGTATATATTGTAATAATGTGTATATATTCAATTTTAAATTTGAATGTATTTCATAAATAAATGATCGAATTGTATTAAGTTAAATTGTAATATAATTAATTATCATGATCACATTTGCGTCATTATAGACACTTAATTGTAGTCTTTGTAAATGTTTGTTAAATTACTCAATAAATATCAAATAGCAAAATATAAAAAGTTTTATTATAGAATATCGAACGGTTTTATGAAATAAGGAAAACGTACCTGGGCTACAAATCGGCTATCTTTGATGATTCATGTTCAATGTTCGAGTACCGCTCACTCATTCACCATTTAAAATGAGCTGCGACTTTCCAAGATTGAAATGCCAACATTTTAAGGTAATTATGAAAATTTGCGGGCGTTTTATGGTACGTTCGAGTCGTTAGTCCTCAAAAATTAATTATTAGCGAAAGTTCATAAGCTACATTTAAAATCGAGCCTGTCAGGCGATGCTGAACAATTGCTCCATCATCTCAGCATCGATAAAGGTAATTCCGACTAGGTGTGGGCCATCCTTACCTCGCGCTATGACCACAAGCGTTCATTAGTAAACGTGGAGCTTAAGCTATTTGTTAACAAAAAAGTTTTGCAGAACGGAAGGACCGAATGAGTGAAGAAATTGTTAAACATTTCTGCATTCCAGGAAGAATCTCGGTGTTGCGACTGCAGAATGAGACAAAATTACTTTTTACATAATTTTGCGGAAGCTGCCGTGCATAACCCAACAATTGTGGGAAGAAAAATTAGGAAGTGATAAGGAGTTACCAACTTTCAAAGAGTGTTCGGAGTTTCTTGAAGCGAGATTCCGGACGCTAGGGGCTGTCGACCAGCAAAAGTCTAAGTCAAGCCTAGGTCTTAGAGAAGTTACAGTAAATAGAAGTGGTTCTGCAAACAAAAGTTCGTTTTATGTGAACCAGAAGATAAAGCAGTACGCTGGCAAAATTTGCAACAAATTGCAACCAATTTATCAGAATGGACATAGTTGACGGGTGTAATATGGTCAACAAAAAAGGGGTTTGCGGAAGCTGTTTAACTTACAGCCATTCCACACAACATTGCCCCAGTTGCGCACAAGTATAGAAGATTATTCCTACATTTGTTGAAGTGTCAGGGTCAGGATTGGTTAGCAGTGGAACTTGTCACAAGTATTAGGATCAGTACACTCTACGTGCACAGCACATGCGCCTACGTTCTTAAATCCCTGGCTGGGCTTCTTCCGGCCAAAGAACTGACACCTAACAGATGAAAACATATCTATGGGTTAACCTTAGCTGATACAAAAAAAAACAAATATTTGGCGCAACAGCTCTTTAAAGTGCCAGGGCCTAGCTTCTCGCAACTACTCATGTTGTGTGCGTTATATTTTTCACACAAGTGGAAGGGACCTACAGTTTAATGCCGACTCCGAACGGCGATTTGAGAAGCTTTTTCGTGACAACAATACTCTCGGATGTTTGTCAGACGCTCGCGAGATGTGGGACCGTGAAAAAACTTTTTGGTGTTTTCTGGGATTCGAACTTGGAACCTCATGCGTAGTGATCCGACACACACAACCTTAGCTGATCCCATGTAGATTTCCTAGATTTTCTGCTCGGAAGAGACGTGTTTTCGGAAATCATCAGAGGTGATGATATGGTGTCGCCAATCGCACAGCTCGGTTGGATCCTGTTGGGTAGAGCTCCCGTTGAAGCACAGAAGGTGCGAAGTTTCTTCCACGTGTCCGATATAGACATCCAGCTGCGAATGTTTTGGGCGAAGAGACACCATTTCATAAAGCAGAGGATGAGGAGAACGTGGCGTACGAAAAACACTTCTCAAGGATAAACAAACGTCTACCGGACAGGTGATATGAAGTGTCCCTTCCATTTAAGAGAGATGTAAGCCTGCGCTTGGGACCTCGAGACAAGAAGCCTTGCGTATGTTTCATCTATTGAAGGAGCCGTTTCAACATAACCCCACACTACACAAACAATGTACGGATTGTACGAGGGAATACCTGCAACTAGGCCACATGACAAAAGTCGATGTTCACAAGCATGATGTGCTCGACATGTGGTATCATAATTTTGTGCCACAACACGCAGTAGTAAAGGATTATAGCTCCACGAGCAAAATGCGTGTGGTCGTCGATGCTGCAGCGAAAATTTTAGGTGACACATCCTTAAATGAGAACTTGGTGGTTGAACCTAAAACATAGAACATCATTATTGACATCATTTTAAGATGGAGATTGCACAGACTTACCTTCACCGCAGATGTCGAAAAAATGTACGGGCGGATATGTATGAACCGAGAAGACTTCTATTATCAACTTATTTTTGGCACGACGAATTCCGTCAGCTATTTAAGGCATAGCGTTTGCAGACTGTGACTGCAAATTCACTTTACCTTGCAATTTGAACACTCAACCAGGCAGCTGCTGACGAAGAAAATCATTTCCCAATGGGTGCCAAGATAGTACGAGAGGAGATATACGTTGAGATCTCGGAAACCGATTTATTGGAGGAAGCGTTGCTGAAACATTTTCCTTCCAGAACGTCTACTCTGAAGCTGCAGAAGTCATAAAACGAACGATGCTTTCGACGATAACTAGGTTGTTTGATCCATTAAGTTGGATTGGTCCTTACAATATCAAGGTAAAGATGATGATGGAGCAGTTGTAGTGCCGTGGACTGAGGTGAGATGATCCAATTGGGAAGCATTTAGCACAGAGCATCTTTTGGTTAAAAAGATACAGAGGCCACGTTGGATTCGTGACACCAGCAAACAACAGGATATAGAACTGCACATTTTCAGCAACGCATGCGAGCAGGCATGCAGCGCAGTACTGTATCTACGTGTTTTGGATGAAAACAACATCCACATGCACAAACTGATGTCTAGGACGATTACGCTTCCAAAGCTTGAGCTATGTGGAGCAGTCGTCTTAGTTTCACTTTTAGACTACACAGTGAAGGTTTCCGGACTTAAGACCATGGTCGGATTCGGCTTTCACACTGGCGTCGATCACCGCCACCTAAATAGAAGACCATTTGTCAGCAGCAGAGTCGCAGAAATTCAGCAACTTACCAACTGCAGTACCTAGAGACACGTTCCATCAAAACGAAATCCAGCGGATCTTGCATTACGTTGACTTTTACCATCCGGTTTAGATGGCTATGCCTTTTAGTGGAATGGTGCTGAGTTTCTTCCAACGAAATGGAAGTTCGACACACCAGCTCAACCTTCCAACATATCATTAAAGAAAGAAAGCTGTAAGATACATAGTCATATAGCAAACACACCGCAAAATGCAATTAACACATTCAATCATAAACATACAAACCTACGAAAACTGTTAAGAATTATAGCGCACTGTAAAACGTTCGTCACATTCATCTCAAGGTAGACAATCGGGAACACTAGCACCAAAAAATATGCAGGCAGCTTCCATCATCGCAATAAGAACAGTCCAAACTATAATGTTTAGCCAAGAGATCGCCGAACTGAAGGACGAACAAAAAAAAACAAGATAAGACGAAGAATATAATTTGCTTACTGAAGGTCGATTGCAATACTCACGAGCTAGTCACCATTTTACGAAGCTGTTTATCCGAGATGTCCACGAACACACTTTCCATGGGGCGTTCAACTATCAATATAAGATCAAGCATCCACCGATGCAACATCTGCTTTCGATATAGACCAAACGTAGGAGATCAGATGATGGGCAACGTACCTTCACCTCCTGTACACGTTTCCCGATCCTCCACTTTCACCGGCGTAGATTATGCTGAGCCCATTGTAGTAAATGCGTCGAAAGGTAGTGCCTTGAATATCTTTCAAGGTCTATTTTGCCATCTTCGTTTGTTTGGCCACGAAAGTTCTACATATGGAGTTGGTAAGCGGCAATGTGACAACGCAGGCATTTTTAGCAGCACTCAGAAGATTTTCGGTCAGAAGAGGAATCTGCAAAGAAATCTTCAGTTATTGTGGGAAAAACTATGATAATGCAGTTTTAAGTGTTTGTACGAATATGAATGTGAGATACTGTAATTACTCCATACAACATATCATTCACACACAAACGAGATGCTTTTAAAATTAGCGGAGTAAGAGCCCGTCAAATTCCTCGATACAATCACCGAACTTCTTCAACCGGCCCTGGACACCCTCCAAAGATGGTCAAAAAATTGTGGAATGAACTTCCACCCAGCGAAAACAGAAGTGGTCTGCTTCACCAATAAAAGAAAATCCCAGCTTTCGGACCCTTACGACTCGATGGCACTCCAATTCAATTCTCGGACAAAGCACGGTATTTAGGGTACATACTTTACCGCAAACTGA
Organism: Brachypalpus laphriformis; assembly: GCA_945910035.1. Classification (NCBI taxonomy): domain Eukaryota; kingdom Metazoa; phylum Arthropoda; class Insecta; order Diptera; family Syrphidae; genus Brachypalpus; species Brachypalpus laphriformis. Next base: position 18,921,718 of record OX246757.1, read on the forward strand.
GCTCGAGAGACAACATAAATTTAGGAATAAAGAAAGCGTACATTGCGTTCTATACTTGACAGCAGAATGACAGCTATACTACAGCAGAATTTTTGGGAAAAAATGGGGACTCAAACCCGCCATCATCCACTGGATGTACACTGCCATAGTCAGACCCATTCTAACATATGGCTGCATTGTCTGGTGGCCAATAGGAGAGAAAGTCACACATTTTAAGTAGTTAACAGAGACTTGCTTGCACAGCATCTACTGTCACCATCAGAACTGCTCCGACCGTAGCCCTTGAAACAATTCTCCCACTGATTCAACTAGACTTATAGGTTAAGAAACCAGCCGCGATGAGTGCCCTACACCTTAAACAGTCCAACTTGTGGGCCACGTGGGTCACCGTACAATTGCAATATGGGCTCAGCTAGACAACACCATGGATGGCTAACGACTAACAAAGGCCTCGCAGGGGCAGCATCTCCCGATAGGTGCTGGTCCGGTAAGTAACGAGTAGGAGCCACTGCAGCCGAAAACCTAGCAGTTCTGTTAGTAAGCCCTACTCCCACCTCCTTGTGGTGTCATTTGGGAATTTTTTCGGAAATTGCTAACGGGAGAGGACGAATAGCGAGCTTCCTGCGCCAAAAAACAGGATAAGTGTCGGTTGGTCTGTGGCCCAGCGAGCCGCAACCGTAAAACAAACTATTGCTCCGAAACGGAAACAATCGCCTCGGATAAGGACGGATAATTTGTTGACGACCTTTGGCTATCGGACACAGACAACGATCGGATTCTGGAACGTTAAGACCCTCTTGGACTCACTCAAGGAAGGGCCTTATAACGCCAGATTCCTCCAATTGGAGCGCGAATTCGCACGGTATAAAATCGACATCTTAGGGCTGAGCGAGATAAGATGGTACGATGCTGGGGAATACATCTCCCCAACAAAAAGCACTGTGATGCTCTACTCTGGTAAACCAGCTGGAAGTGCACAGAGTTCTGGCGTAGAACTCATGCTAACTCCAGCAGCACGTAGTAGCCTCATATCCTGGAAACCCCATAGTGACCGGATATTGACGGCTAGGTTCCAGAGTAGAGTTAGAAAAATTACCATCAGACAGTGTTATGCTCCGACTCTAGACGCGACTGATGATGAAAAGGATAATTTTTATAGCCACTTAGGTGCCGCCTACAACCAAACGCCTAATGGGGACATCGTAATGGTAATGGGAGATCTCAATGCCAAGGTGGGTAGCGACAACACCATGCTTAAGCACGTGATGGGAATTCACGGCGTGGAAGACCGTAATTACAATGGTGAGCGGTTTGTGGACTTCTGCAATACCAACCGCCTAGTCATCGGAGGTACGCTGTTTAAGCATAACACCTGCCATAAGATCAGTTGGGTCTCTACTGATAGGCAACGAACATCCAACCAGATCGACCACATTGCGATCAGTCGCCGCTTCAGAAATTGTCTCCTGGACGTCCGAAACAGACGTGGAGCTGACGTCGGACAAGAACGAGATCACCATCTTATGGTAGCTCATTTACGCCTTCGTACTGCATCCGTCAACAGCAACCGCTCAAACCTGCTTAACATCACCAGGTTTAATATCGACAGGCTCAAGGTTCCCCAAGTGCGCCGACAGTTCAGGGACCATCTTGCCTTAGAAGCAGAAGCAATCAGCAGCATAGAGAACATGGATGACCACTGGAGTGCTGTGAAAAATGCTTTTGCGACTGGGGCACGCACGTATGTCGGTAAAAAGCAGAAACACCACCGCACATGGCTTTCCACAGACACCTGGAGACGGATCGATGAGCGTACAGCAATCAAGGCTCGGATTGCAGCGGCATCAGCAGTAGAGAGAACCGAGTTTGAAGCCCAATACCGTGCGAAGAAGAAAGAAGTGCAGCGTAGTATGAGACGTGACAAACGTAAATATGTCAACTCACTGGCCTCAAGGGCTGAAGAAGCAGCGAGTTGGTGCGACAGTAGGACTGTTTACAACATCACTAAGGAGCTCATTGCTGGTCTAAACTCCAAACAACATCCAGTGAAGAGTCTAGACGGTAACCTTCTGATTTCGGATGAGGATCAGCTCACTAGATGGAGAGAACATTTTGCTACAGTGCTAAATCACTTAGACGACGGCGGTATGATCTTGAATTCGAATGAGCAGTTCGAAGCAACAAATTCCCGAATTCGCACCGTACCTCCCAGCAAAACTGAAATAATAACAGCAATCAAGTCCCTCAAGAAAAACAAAGCGGTGGGTATTGATGATGAAGAACATTTAGATTCAACTCTCGATGTCGAACAGGCAGGCTTTCGCGCTGGATCCTCCTGCATCGACCAGATAAACACCTCAGGGATCATAATCGAACAATGCGTTGAGTATAGGTCTCCGCTACATTTACTGTTTATCGACTTCGAGAAAGCTTTCGACAGCTTGAATCGAGATGCTATCTGGTTGGCCTTGCGCAGGAGAGGCATTCCAGAAAAGCTTATAGCTATTATCAAGGCTACATATGAGGGCGGCAAGTGTCACGTCGTGCACAATGGTAAGGTGTCGGACGAATTTGAAGACCAAAGTGGAGTACGTCAAGGGTGCATACTGTCCCCACTATTGTTCTTGGTGGTTATCAGCGATGTACTCCGTGCAGCATTGACGGAAGTTAATTCTGAAATTCGTTGGACTATGACATCTTACCTTAAACACCTAGATTACGCTGACGATGTTTGTCTACTTTCACATCGGATAATGGATCTTCATTTGATGGCCCAAAATCTAGAAGCTGAGGCAAACAAAGTGGGGCTAAAAATAAACACAGCCAAAACAAAAGCCCTGAGTACTTCCAATACCCGTACTCAACTTAACATTGCCGGAAAGCAAGTCGAGAAAGTTGATAACTTTCTATATTTAGGAAGTGTCGTCTCGACTAACCGCGGTGGCACCGAACTGGATGTGTGCAGCAGAATCGGGAAGGCTAAAGCTGCGTTCGGAATGCTGTCCAAAATCTGGAGAAGCAATGTTATTAGCTTAAGAACCAAACTACGACTGTTCCGCTCCAACGTAGAATCAGTGCTGCTTTATGGGTGCAGTATCTGGAAGGTGGACACCATTAACACACGCAAGCTGCAAGTCTTCGTAAACAAATGCTTAAGAATCATCTTGAGGATTTTTTGGCCGAACCGCATCTCCAACGAACAACTTCATCTGAGAACGGGCCGAGAACCTATAAGCATTACTATACGAAGAAGAAAGTGGCAATGGATTGGACACACCCTACGGCGCGAAGACAATTCCATTGCGAAATACGCCATGCAGTGGAATCCGCTCACCCAGGCAGGCAGAATAGCGGAACGCCCTAGGCAAACGTGGCGCAGAACAGTTGAGGAGGAATCGAGCTCTTTAGGAATGAGTTGGAGGCAGCTCAAACGCGTTGCAGAACTCCGAACACGATGGCACGCAGGCGTGGTTGACGCCCTATGCCCCCCGAGGGGTTAAAGGATATAAGTAAAGTAAGCAGACGACACCACAGACTACCTTCCACCATCTCCCGACTTCAGCCTAACTTCTGAGTGACGTGTGCGCTTATCATCGCTGTTTTTTTTTCGCTGCGGAAAATATATAATTTTTCCTATTTCATCCTACGCTTTAAACCTAAGTGTTATCGCGTTCAATCCTTTAAGATATTCTTTCTTGTTTTGAGTTTACCTCAAGTAAACATATTAAAACAAAGAAAATAAAAAAATATATATAAATTGATTAATTTTCAATCAATAAATCCGTTGGGAGTGTTTATTGAGTGGGTTGCGCTTTCCCTTCCTCTCTCCAGCTCCAGCCTTCTGAGTGGAACTCTGTCGCTCTTTACTTTTTCATTTTCTCACTTCGCCGGAAACGTCATTTGAGTGATTGAGAACAACGTATATATACATCTCCTTTGATCTTGTGGTCTACGAGAGGCTTTCACATCTTCATTTTTGATCTTCTGCCTCTCTTGCATGATTCAGTACAATATTCTAGTACATGTTCTGCCATTCATAGCAAATTGGGACTAACTGTCACGATATCTCTTGACTTTCATACTCCAATCGGCGACATTTAACTTTAATTTTGAGTGGAACCGAGCTTGGACACTAACCATAGCTCAGCGATTTATCGAAGAGATTTCTGGGGATAATGGATAATTTCGAGTGCTCTTTCTGCAAGAAAAACACTAATGATGTGAGTGTTTCATGTGCAATTTGCCTTGAATCGTTTCACGCAAAATGTATTGGTATGAAAGGGAGAGATGCAGATAAAATTATTGCGATCCCAGGCCTTTGCTACTATTGCGAAAAACATTGTAAGATATCTTTTGATGTCTTACACTGGAAGATTATAAAGCTAAAAAAGACTTTTAAAAGCTTAGTTGCAATATTCGCAGAATTGCAAGACATTTTTGAGTTCGGTGTTTCCGAAATCGAAAGAATGTCAGTCGGTTTTACTAACATTGATCGATTGCTTCAAACACCTAATGATACTGAGCGTCATCAACTGAATCAACAACAGGACCAAATTAATAATCACCAACAGCAGTTACAGCAATTGCAGCTGCAGTTGAAGGAACATCAACTTCTACAACGAACTGAGCCAGTCCTACTGCATCCGAAACCTGTAGTTGATCAACCTGTAGATGATCAACAGGTAGATGTTCAACTAAAAGAACAATCAGTGCAAGATCCTCATCTGCTGCATCTTCAACCTCACCAATCTCAGCAACCTCAACAACCTAAAAATTCTCAACAAATCATAAGTAATGCCAGAACCTTACGATCCAATAAAAAAAGGTGATTTTGCCTAATGCAAACGTTACTCCTTCTACCCCATTAATCATTTCCTCTCCCACTATGCCGACCACCACTGACAACTTCTCATTAACGAGTGATGCGGTGTGCAATCGTGCAGCTAGCTCTGCTATTTCGGCAGCCAACTTGCCGTCTTCTCATGACAGCACTTTAAGGGTTGTTCCACCTCCATTTGTTGTGTTCTTGTCTCGTTTATAATACGGAACTAAGTCGACGGATATAATGAATTATTTGTCAAATAAAGGCATTGACACTAATAATATTAGGTGCCGTAGTTTAACACCAGCCAATCTAACTGGACGATTATCACCGTCGTTCAAAATAATTGCTCCGTCTTCGGTTGGGAAGACAATTGTGGATCCAAGTTTTTGGTCCATTAATATGATAGTTAAGGAATTCACTAACCGTCCAAGCACTAAAAGCAATAAGCCCAAAAACTTAATGAAATAGCCTTCCATTACCAGAATGTTAGAGAGCTAAGAACTAAATGTACTCAGTTCTTATTAAATATGCTTTGCTCTTAGATGACTCTTCCACCAATGCCGTTATTTTTCCCCAAAATTTCAATGTTAAACGTTGCGATAGGTCACCAAATAATGGTGATTACAAAAGATTTGGTGGTGTTATTATTGCAATCAAAAATGCCTTTCAGTCTTTTGAAGTAGATCTTAGGCGAACCCCACAGGCGGATCAGTAGAAAAGCGGTGAAGTGGGAGGGTTGTGATCCCTTGTTTTCGGATCATAGCCTCGCTGATAAAGGGAAGAAGAAGAAGTAGATCTCAATGATTTTTCAGATATTGAAATTTGTTGTAGTAAAATTGTCTTGTCAACCTCGTCTAACATTTTTATAGTATGTGTATATATTCCGCCTAAGTCCTTGTTAACTGTTGTAACAAGGTACCTAGAAGCATTTCGCTTTATTGAAGGTCTCATATCCACGTCGGATTGGGTCGGAAATCATTGATAATGTCCAATCCCTCGGTCTTCTTCAACTAAATCCGGTTAAGAATCATCAAAAACGTACGTTAGATCTTAGATCTTATCTTCTCTACTAACAACGACGAAAGTTTTGTTACCAGAAGTTCCTCACCTCTCGCTTCCGAAAATATTTACTATCCTTCCCTAATCCTTTTTTGCAACTTGAATGTTGATGAAGCTAAATCCTTTAACTTTTATAAATTCGATTTCAATAATGGTAATTACATTGATATACAGTTATCCACAAAAGTCTGCGTACAGCGATGAAACTTTGGAAAACAGGGGCGTTGTGGCCAAATAGTAAATAATATATCTTTCAAATTGCAATATTTCAGTAAAAGAGCATTAAACCCATTCATTTTGAACAATATATATATATATTTTTTTACTTTCTTAAGAAAAAGTTAACAAAAACAAAAAAAATCATTGAATTCATTCCACAAAAGTTTGGGTACAGCTACAGATTTTCCTTCCCAGAATTCCGTTTAAGTAACGGGACATTTCTTTTTGCAGGATATGAATAAGTTGCGTGGTTGTCTGCTTGTAGTGCTTGTAGAGAGAATAGTTTTCTTTGAAATTCGGTTAAACTTAATTCAGAAAATGGGAAAAAAAGAATGAAGTGTGTCTGAAAGGCAGTTGATTTTGAATTTATACATAAGCAGCAAAAGTCGTACTCTCAAATATCTGAAATAACTTCAAGACTCCGGTCAACGATCCAGAGAACAATAAGTCGCTTTAGGGATGAAGGTGAAATTGAGTCAAAGCCAAGATCTCGGAGACCGCCGAAGCTAACTCTGAGGGATAAGCGGGCGATCAAGCGGATTGTGGAGCAGGAGCCCTTCATTAGCGCTCAAAACATAAGTTCGCATCTCGAAATTTACAATAACACCACAGTGCATCCAGAAACAGTACGAAGGGTCATCGTCGATATGGGATTTAAGTCGTGCACACCCAGAAAAAAACCTTTGGTGAATAAAATTAACCGTCAGAAACGTCTCATGTTCGCAAAGGAATACGTGAACAAATCTGCAGACTTCTGGCGCAAGGTTATATTTTCGGACGAGTCAAAATATAACATTTCTGGTTCGGATGGCCGCTTGAGAGTCTGGCGACGTCAAAACAATGCACTAAATCCCAAGTATACCGTCAAGACAGTGAAACATGGAGGTGGGGGTTTGATGGTATGGGGCTGTATGTCTGCATCGGGGGTCGGAAAATTGGAAATAATCGAAGGAATCATGGACCAGTTCAACTACATTGATATCCTTAAAAGAAATTTAAGAGACAGTGCTGAAATACTGGGAGTCTCGGATGATTTTTACTTCCAGCAAGATAATGACCCAAAACATACGGCCCATAATGTGCGTATGTGGCTTTTGTTCAACGTTCCCCACATGCTGAGATCGCCCCCGCAGAGTCCAAACCTCAATCCCATTGAGCACTTGGGGAATGAATTAGAACGCAGGATCCGAACGCGTGAGATTCGGAATAAAATGCAACTTAAGGAAGCCTTACTAGCAGAATGGAGAAATATTACTAGTTCGTGCACAGAAAAACTAGTTTCTTCTATGCAAAACCGTAGGAAGGTAATTAAGAAGAAGGGATATCCGACAAAATATTAACCATAAAAGTAAGAAGAAATAATTACTTCTTATTCAATTGAACTAATGATTTCCATTTTATTTCAGTGCTGTACGCAAACTTTTGTGGAATGTATTCAATGACTTTTTTTTGTTTTTGTTAATTTTTTCTTAAGAAAATAAAAAAAAAATGAAAATATTGTTCAAAATGAATGGATTTAATGCTCTTTTACTGAAATATTGCAATTTGAAAGATATATTATTTACTATTTGGCCACAACGCCTCTGTTTTCCAAAGTTTCGTCGCTGTACGCAGACTTTTGTGGATGACTGTATGTGAGGAGTTGAGCAATTATAACTCAGCCCCACATCTATCGTTGGATATTGATGATTTATGTTCAGAATTCTATCGGGTTATTACAAACATAGTTTTTAGTTTTATTCCTGTAGTTTTAGTAAAAAAGTCTACTCTGGGGTCTTGTCCATGGGACAATGAGATAACCCGCAATAAAAGTACTTAAAAATAGAGCTTATAGGATATGGCGCTGTAGCTTGGAGGATGAGGACTTTGTGTTATACAGAAGACTAAAACCTGAATTTAAAGTTTCTTTACATAACTCGTATTTGATTTATTTAAATGAAATGCAAAACTCTTTTAAATCGAGTCCTAAAAAAGTGTGGCAATTCATAAATACTAAAAATAAAAGTGACGGTTACCCTGCCTCATTTTCATTTAATGGACAGCCAATGGATACACCTATTTCTATCTGCAACTCGTTTGCATCATTTTTCCAGTCAGTTTATTCAAAAGTGGACTCAAATATTGACAACTAGCTAGTTGTACCCGCTTCGCTGGGTCTTTAAATATGCGATTTCAAGTACACTTCTTTAGAGCACTCTCCGTTTTGTCATTGAAATAGTTTACCCGCTAATCTTTTATGAGGGTCGTAGGGGTAGGATGATTAGGTGCGCTCTCCATCATTCCTGATCCTCCGCCGTCGACTTCAACTCATCAGGAGGAATCCCTAGACGGCTCCAGGAGATATGTCGGACTTGATCCAACCAAATATTCCTAGGACTACCGAGGGGTCGCTAACTTGATGGCACGGCAATCATGACACGTCTTGGAAGCCGGTCTAGGGACATACGCACTACGTGACCAAACCGTAAAAGCATAAATCCCTCCATTCGAAGAAGTAGCTGCTCAACATTGAGCGCCTCGCGTAGTCTGGTGATACGCATTCGATCGCTACGAGTGAATCCAGCAACACCGCGAAGGAACCTTTTTCAGTAGCTTGTATCTGCGGCTATAGGTGAGGGTTGGAACATATACCGAGTTAAAAACCGATAATTTAGCTTGAACACTAAGTTCGGCATACCTTATTACAGATTGGCCAAGCTCTCTCAAAATTGATCCAACCTGACCATTTCTACAGAATAACTGGACATTGCTCTTTCCATCACTCGTGAATAAGACCCCGAGATACTTAAACTTATCCACCTGCTTCAGTGGGACTCTACGTACATGCAGAGTGTACTGAATAGGAGTTCTGGAAACAACCAATACTTCCGATTTGTTCACGTTTACTTTCATTTCAGCATCATCACAAACGGCTACAAACCTTTCGAGTGCGCGCTGAAATTCGGTTTAAGAGGACCCAAGGATTACCAAATCATCAACAAAGAAAGGACGACCAATGCCTAAGTCCCCCACTTTGCAACATTCTCTGCTACGGCTGCGCTGCAGCATCCAGTCCATATATGCAATGAAGAGGCGAGGTGACGAAAGCCACCCTTGGCAGAGTCCAACCCCCATAGTGAAGGGTATTGATTTACCGCAATTTACCCGAACACAGCGTCTATAGTTTGTATATAAATACTGCTTCGCCCTTAATAAGGAACTCCAGAGTTTGCCTCGAGGAGCCCTAACACATGCTTTCGCTAAATACACAAAACAGGTGTATACAGGTTCAGCATACTCCCAGGCCTTCTCAAGAACCATTCTGAGAGTAATAATGGTCGGTTGTGCTTCTACCAGGCCGACAACCGAAACCATTGCTCATCCAGAGCTCTGAAACGCATTTCTAGCACCTGAGCAAAGACGTTTCCACGGGGATTTAAAAGAGTCCCCCTTTTACAAAGCGGGACAATCACCAGGTGTTTCACCGCATTCCTATGCCACTTTAATGACACGTGAGAGCCATTGCATTCACTCTTTACCAAAAGCATTTAGCATTTCTGGCCCGATTTCATCCACATCGGTAGATTCGCCAAAGTCTCGAGCATAGGTCTGTTATCTTCCTGATGACACGGCTTGTTCGGGATTGAGCAATTCTGAAAAGTGCTCGCTCCTTCTCTATCGCTCATTGGGCCAGAATATTTTATTTACAGATATGCAGTCACGTTTAGTTTATCACATTTGAAAAACACGTATAATTACCTGAAGTGTTTCTCGAAAAATACCTTCTAAAAGATAGGAAAATAAACTTGAAGTATGAGTATTCAACTTGCAATATACTGCCTACGCCACCCTACTAATCATTTATTTTAATTCTATAAAAACGTTCTAAAATGTGAACAAATCCAACGATCAACAACATCTCATCTAATAAAATGATAAAATATAGTATTGCAATTTTTCTGTCTGTACATGCATATGTATTATAATATATATATATGTATATGGTCGCGAATATTGCCAAATCTCTTAATTGCAAGAAGGTTTCACATATCCTAATTAATAAAATTTAAAATGTCTTAGATTTGACATTGGCACTGATAATAATTTGTTTCAATGTTTACTCCAGAAGAGATCACACACAAAAGTTCAAAACAGCGCGCCCATATACTCACATACACATACTATTGCAGTGATAGCCTCTACTGCATGGCTGCTGGCAGTGGTCTCCACTAAAGGAAATATAGCTCAAATGAATCTTAGACGAATTTACTAAAAACGATTTCTTTTGTTTATAAATCCAATAAGCCATTGTTGAGTCAGCACCGTGTGAATTTAATTTTCCCCCTTTCTGCCACTTAGACCTCGAATGCTCAGTTCCTGTAAGTGGTAGATCATAACAGTGAAAACCGCATCCAAATCCCTTCAGTGGTTCCTGAGATTATCACAGTCATTCACGTTTTGGGGACTTCCTTTTATACGATGTAGTTTGTTTGATGAACATGAATATGCGTGCACTCCACTGGTGGGCCATTGATTGCAATGACCCACGCATATCTGTGATATCTTTATATCTCAAATAATTTATATTTTTGCTTATTACTTCCGTTATAAGAATCACAGAATAATTATTTATACCTCAATATCTTCAGCAAGGAGTGTACTAATCGAGGAATCAAGTGACATTTAAATCGGTTCAGCCATTTTGTAGACATATGTGTGTAAAGCATAGGAAAATAGTTTTTGTCAGTTAAGAAAACATATAAAAGGGGTTTAAAAGCCCCATAATGAATTCAGGATACTAAAATTAATCCTATACTTTACCTCTTCTCAAGACAAATCGATTGATATATATATTGTTGAGGTATCGTTACGTAGCTATTCCCTATTCGCGGACAAACAGAAAAAATGTTTTCTCTTTTATAGATGTAGGGATTCATTTTTTACTTACCTTGGGAATGCACTTCTTTCCGCGTTCCATAACAATGAGATTTCTCCCGATAGTACTTTAAAAAGCCTAGTCGAAATGGAACTCAACTTTAATCCTGACCTTGATGGCCTGCCTCTGGTTTCTTAAAAATGTGTGCTATCCCATTACATGAAATATTATGCCACATGTTGAACTTATCATCATGAGGCATTTTCCCATCTGTATGGAAAACTCTTTTATTATACCACTTTTTAAGAGTGGTAGGAAAAACAAAGTTGAGAACTACAGGAGTATATGTAAACAATCGTCAATCCCTAAATTGTTCGACAAATTGGTTTCTGAAAATTTGAATTTTTATTGCAAATCTTTATTGTCTAACAACCAGCATGGTTTTGTAAATCCACAGTGACCAATCTGCTTGAGTTCACAAATTTCGTGATATCGGAAATTAGTAAAAGACGTTTGACCGTGTTGACCACAAAATTCTGCTTTATAAACTAGACAAACTAGGATTTCCATGTTCCTTTTTACGCTGGTTATCATCCTTTTTATCGGAAAGATGTCAATTTGTCAACTTTCGAAATCACATTTCTAGTAAAATTTGTGTGACATCTGGGGTTCCCCAAGGTAGTCACATTGGTCCTATTTTTGTTATCCTCTTTGTAAATGATGTAGTCTCGTTTTTGCCGGAATGCAACATTCTAATGTTTGCTGATGATTTTAAAATTTATTTATCAGGCAATGAGTATCATACATTTCAACTCTTAAATGAGTATCTTATTAAATTTCATCTATGGTGTTCAAAAAACTACCTCTCTCTTAATGTTTGCAAATGTTCAGTAATTACTTTCTCATGACGTGTCTCGCCCATTTTATATAATTACTCACTTGGTGGTGAAGCCGTGTCTCGTGTTACCTTAATAAAAGATCTAGGTGTATTGTTATATACTAAGTTATCATTTAACAATCATATAGGCCACATTATAAATATGCCTAATCGATCTTGGGGAAGAATAAGGCGTTATGCCGGTGAATTCTCCGACCCTTATGTTCTTAAATCACTATACCAAGCAGTTGTTCGGTCTCTGTTGGAATATGCATCAGTTATTTGGTGTCCGTATTACAAGTTTCTTATAACCAGAATCGAAGCTGTCCAGAAAAGATTCTTGAGATTTGCTTTACGTGGGCTTCTATGGTCCGACATTTACAACCTCCCGTCCTATCAATCAAGGCTAAAGTTAATTAACCTTGACTCGCTTGAGGATAAGAGGATGGTTGCTAAAGTGGTTTTTGTTCACAGAGTGCTTACAAATGATATTGATTCCTACGGGATTTTGAACTGTATTAACATTACTGTCCCATCGACCAATCTACATAATAATAGATTTTTTACTATTACACATTCGCGCACTAACTACGGTCGCTCATCCTCTATTAATGGGTTATTGATAACTAACAACGCTAATGCTGTTTTGATTGATTTTAATATATCTTTGGTATCTCTTAAAAAGAGATTAATAGGTAATATTCAGTCATGATTGCTAATTCTACGGATATGCTTCAAATGGTTTTGTATTTATAACATATCTTATTTGATTCGATTTGTATATCACTTTATTGTTTTTCTATCTTTTTCATTCATACTTTTGTAACTAAGTCTAAGAAAGTAATTGCTCTTTGTTGACAAATAAATAAATAAAATAAAATTTAAGAACGGTCGTCCGTTCAAGAAAATACTAGGCAGACGGTAGGGCCATCAACCCGCATAGTACTTTAGCTTTCAGTGACTGGATCAAAATAAACGAAAGAGTGGATTCGGATATCTACTCGGCAGAATCTGAGATTGCAATGTCACTAAGACTTCCGAAACACGGCAGTGTGTTCCAAGCGCAAGTCCTAGCGATACAAAGGCGGCACGAGAACTAAGCACGAAACTTGTTACCAGAAAAGAGATTGACATTTACATAGACAGTCAAGCTGCCATAAAAGCCATATCATCCGCGGTAATAAAATCAAAGCTAATAAAGCGCGGCCGCGATAAGCTTAAAATGCTCACCGATAGCCACCATGTAACAATCTGGTTGGGCCCAGGACATAAAAGAATCAAGAATCAGTCAAGCTGCCATAAAAGTCATATCATCCGCGGTAATAAAATCAAAGCTAATAAAGCGCTGCCGCGAGAAGCTTTAAATGCTCAACGATAGCCACCATGTAACAATCTGGTTGGGCCCAGGACATAAAATAATTCCTAGGAACGAAATAGCAAACGAACAGGCAAGAAAGGGATCAGATCATTGGTCCAAAACTCAGTCCATCCTCCCCTAGAATTTATTAAATCAAACACAGAACTTGACTTCAAACCACAAGCGGATGAAAGATGGACAGCACTTCCATTGTGCCGCGTCTCCAGAAGCATCTGGATAAAACACGACAAGCTGAAAGCCAAGCTCATCCTCACGCAAAGTAGACAAAACTTGAGGTTTTTCATAGGAATCATTACCGACTACAACTTATTGGCGGCCCACCGATGGCTAAGCACAGATGAACTTTGCAGAGGCAACACAGACGCAGAACACTTCGTTTGCAAATGCTCTAGTCTCTGAAATACCAGAAACACGGCCCTCGGAGAGTACTTCTTCAATCATCTGGGCGACCTGTCCGAAGAGCTACCAACCACCGTCCTGAGATTCGTAAGTTCTTCAGGATGGTATAGAGGAGGCCGCTCGAACACCATAGAACTCTAGTTACGTACTTACTTAGGTGGCGCTACAGTTCGGGGTGGAACTGGGCCTGAACCAACAAACCTCTCCAGCCAGCACGGTTACGAGCCAGTTGGCTCCAGTGGCGCACGTCAAGTTGGCTGAAGTCCCCCTCCACTTCTTTGCGCCACCTAGCGCGACGTCATCCTCTACTGCGTCGTCCATCCGGGGTGGATTCGAAGACTTTCTTGTCGGGAACGTTGGGCTTCATCCACTCTATATGACCCAGCCATCTTAGTCGCTGTATGTGAACTCTGCTGGCTAAGTCGATGTCCTTGTACAGGTCGTATAGTTCGGCATTGTACCTTCGCCTCCACTCACCGTTTATGCAGACGGAGCCAAAGATCGCACGAAGAACTTTTCTCTCAAATTAACCAAGGGCATCCTCATCCGATTTTGACAAACTCCATACCTCAGCGCCATACAGCAAGACTGGGAGGATTAATGCCTTATGGAGAGTTACTTTAGTAGTTCAAGATAGGGCCTTGTTACTCAATTTTCCTCTCAGCCCTCCGGCCTAAGCGAAATCACGGAAAATACTCTGAGCAAAGTAAGCGTTTGGGCCAAAAAGTGTGGTTTAGGTGTCAACCCGAGCAAAACTGAACTGATGCTCTTCACCACTTAAACCAAAATACCTGACTTCGCACTTCCTCAGCTAAATGGCCAAGCGCTCTCCTTCTCGTCCAGTGCTAAGTATTTAGGAGTTATCCCAGCTCCTGAACTTAACTGGAAGTTGAACATAGAATAACGGGAAAAGAAGGCATGGATGGCTTTTTATGCTTGTAGCAAAACCTGGCGGAAAAAATGGGGACTGCTGCCAAAATTTACCTTATGGATGTACACAGCCGTGGTACGACCAATTCTCACATATGGGTCAATAGTATGGTGGCTGGCTCTAAAAAAGACCAAAGAACGGCATGTATATGCACCACAGGCGCTCTACAGTCAATCCCGACTGACGGTCTTTCTGCATCTTCTACCTTTAGAAGCATACACAGCACACAGTGCGGTCAGACTCACGGAGTCTGGGTGCTGGATTATGAAACCCTATGAGCATAGACTCTCTGGCGATAGAACTCGTTTTGCCCGCAACAGATTAAAGTACACCTAAATTGAATTTCACAAATCGTTTGGATTTTCAATTTCCCACAAGATAAGAGTGCCAATATGGACAGGTGACTAAGGACTTCGACGTAATAATCTACACAGCCGGTTCAAAGATGAACTGTGGATTCGATGCGGGTTTGTTTTCCGAATCCTTAAAGTTCTCTAAATCATATAGGCTTCCGGGTGGAGGTACTCGCTCCGGGAAATCCGTCGTCAGATCAAAATACACACCAATATAACACCAAGGCAAAAGATCGCAATTTTTATTAATAGCCAAGTCAAAAGGCTAGCCCCACAGGCGGATCAGTAGAAGTGCGGTAAAGTGGGAGGGTTGTGATCCATTGTTTTCGGATCATAGCCTCGCTGATAAAAGGAAGAAAAAGAAGCCTAGTCAAAAGCCATTCAAGCTATTGCATCGGTTACTACATCCTCTAAGCTGGTGCTTGAATGTCAAAATGAGCTTACTTGGCAAGGTAGCCAATTCAAGGTAACCCTGATTTGGGTTCCAGAGCACAGTAACGTTTATGGAGCGTTAGCTTGTAGTTTTGCGACAGTAGTTAGCGTAGGTAGCCATGCCTAGGAACTAGCCCGACCTCCCAAAGTAGGCTTGACTAGCAACTGCCCAAAACAGGCGACATTACGTAACAGAATACGCAATGCTATTAGGTTGATACGGCGGCTCAGAAAGCGGGCCACAAGATATTCTTCCGTGCCGATTGCGGCTTGTTCCAAAAGAGGTAGGCATGACGACACAACATCGCCACCATCACGAAGAATTAGTAAAAAAGCCAAGATGCCAGCTAAAGCAGAAAAATTTAATCTTCAGGTGGCGATTGTTGACTTCACTAACCCTGATCGCAGGTTAACAGGAGATCAATGGAGGCTGGTGGAACTGCGCATACTCGATGGAGTAAACGATGCTATTGTTAAGAATCAGGGAACTATCCCTTTCTTTGAGCAGCTCACCTTCAAAGGTTTCAAGGTTTTGTCGTGCGATAACGAATCGACACTAAGCTGGCTGTCGGTTATTCTCGAGAAATTCGAAGAACAAAGCAAAATAAATAAAATTATTTTCGATAGGCTGGTTAAGCTTGAAAATAATTCTCAGAAAACGCGTACATCAACTAGAATATGAATAACAAACGAATGTTAAAAATATGTACCTGGAATGCAAACGGACTTTTGCAAAAACTCGACGAATTGAAAATATTCATGCGTGAAAACGATATTGATATTTGCTTGATTTCTGAAACCCACGTAAAAAACGAATCGCATTTAAAAAGAAAAGGCTATAATGATTACCACGCTTGTCACCCTTTGGGAAAAGCGAGAGGCGGATCAGCCTTGTTTATTAAAGACTGCATCGAACAATCCGAAGACCTAAAGATAGATCTTGAAACTTTGCCACTGTGCACGATTCGAGTTCAAAATAGTCAGCGTACTCTTAAAATCTCATCTATCTACTGTCCACCGCGTTCTGCGCTTGAAAAATCTGATTTTACTAACTTCTTTGAATCGCTGAGACCTAATTTTATCATCGGCGGCGACTTTAATGCGAAAAATACGTTCTGGGGCTCAAGATACAGCTCGAAAAAAGGTAGAGTGCTCTATGGGGTAGGTATGGAGTACAGTTGTGATTTTCATTCGACGGGTAAACCGATTTACTGGCCAACTGATACTTCGAAAATACCTGACCTGATACATTTTTTCGTTGTAAAAGGAATATCTACCAACCATATAAAAGTTAAAGAGAGCTTTGATCTGCCGTCTGATCATTCCCCGGTTATTTTAATAATCAGCGAAAAACTAGTCTATAACCTAGAGCCAGCGAGATTAACTAGATTTTAGATTAGATTTAATTTACTTATTCATTCCAACTTAAAATTAAATAATTCATAACAATTGACAATAATTAAGTATACTTAATAATAGTGGAAGGAATAATAGTAGTCATTCTGTAACTATTTAAAGTAAGTGTTGAATGGCCCATAACTAAAATTTTACAATTCAAGGAACTGATGTGGGGTAACTATCAGCATTACAATAAAAACGGAGAGAAGGAAACTTAAGAAGAGTTTAAATACATACATACGTATAAAAAGAAGCAAATGGGAGAATGATTACAATTAATACACATTGAAAGAACGATTCAATAATATCATATTCGATAGTAAATAGCCAATTTTTTACTTTATTTACTGTTGAGTCGATGGGCTCGTTGCTAGTTCGGTGCAAAAAAAAGGCAAATTGATGGTTGGGTACACTCGGTTAAACTTTATTTAAATGTATGGTGTTCTGGGCTCGACCGTACGCCAGTAAGATCAAAAGAATAATGGCCGAGTCGTAAAACCGGAAAAGCTTACGATACGAAAAAAATAATGGCGGAAAGGAATGAACTGGTGAACGTACTAGATTTCTTACAATGATTATTGAATTGGTTCTTACAAGTATTATACATTGAATAAAAGGTACTTTTTCACCTGAACATTACAGGCCGCCTTGGCGCGTAGCGCCTAAATGTACTCTATATAAATCATTATTAGCGTAACCCTAACTAAAGCAGGATGTAGTAAATTCATTATGAATATTCATTATGGAGATATATTATAATAGAACAATAGTAGGTACATACATATGATCATTCTCTACTTCAAGCGGAATGTAGGATAAATATTGGACGTTAAAGGTTGCCAGCTGAGATAATTAGGTATTAATGCAATAAACAATCAATAAGTTTATAGATACTTCATCTAAAATTAAAGGAGAAAACCAAGCGTATAGTGGACGTGTGGATGAAAATAATCTTTTCAATCGGATGGGAGAACGCAGAGTTTGACGATGGGACGTGTAACGTCACCCATCTGAGTCTTGATAGTTACCACCCTGATTCTACCGTCCGGTCCGGGAAAAACGCGAATTACCCGACCTAGTCGCTATTCAGTAGGCGGTAGGTGTTCGTTTCGAATGACCCCCAAATCATTTACCTTTACGTTTTCGTTCGGATGTTTCCACTTGTACCTTTGTGGAGCTCGGCTAGATATTCCTGTTTCCAACGACGACAGAATTCCTAGTGCAGACACTTTAACCTTTCCTAACGATTGATTATTGATAAGGGTGGTTCATGAATTTCAGGTTCAGGAGCAGTGAGTAAAGGGGCACGGCGGATAAAGTGTCCTGGTGTCAGTGCGAGAAGATCCGTTGGCTCGTCGGACACTGGTGAAAGAGGCCTGGAATTTAGATGGGCTTCAATGCGACTCAATAGAGTCGAGAACTCTTCGAAAGTAAGTCTGGTATTAGAGGCAATTTTGCGAAAATGGGTTTTGAAACTCTTAACGCCAGCCTCCCATAGACCGCCCATTTGGGGAGCCCCCGGTGGGATAAAAACCCAACTAAAGCCTTGTACTCCGTATTTCTCACCCGTAAGGGATGACATGGATGCATGCAAGCGTTTAAAATCCTTTTGTAGGAGAGTATGGGCACCTACAAAGTTGATGCCGTGATCCGAGAAGACTTTCTTAGGTAAACCTCGTCTGGCGACAAACCGGCCAAATAAAAAAAAAATAATAAATATTTGGCGCAACAGCTCTTTAAAGTGCCAGGGCCTAGCTTCTCGCAACCACTCATGTTGTGTGCGTTATATTTTCCACACGAATGGAAGGGACCTACAGTTTAATGCCGAATCCGAACGGCGATTTGAGAAGCTTTTTCGTGACAACAATACTCTCGGATGTTTGTCAAATGCTCGCGAGAGGTGGGACCGTGAAAAAACTTTTTGGTGTTTTCTGGGATTCGAACTTGGAACCTCATGCGTAGTGATCCGACACACTAACCACTTACGCCACGGCGCCACCGGCCAAATGCTGCAAGAAAAACTTGGGAAGAGAGGTCGCTAGCAGCTTCCAAGTGGATAGCTTTGGTTGCAAAACATACAAACAAACAGGCATAACCCTTCGTAATACGACAATTCCTACCACTGAAGCTCTTCATTTCGAATGGACCTGCGAAATCAACTCCCGTGTATGTGAATGGGGGTGACAAGGAACACCCCTCTATCGGAAGTGCTGCCATAATTTGCTTTCTCATTTGTTGACGATGAATCACACATGGTTTACAGTTCCTGATACATGATTTTATAAGATTTTTCACTATAGGGATCCAGAAGGTCTGACGAATCAAGCGTAACATTAACGCGTTACCTCCATGAAGTGAAATTTCATGAATGAAGCGTACCATAAGATATAATAAGTGTGATGAATAAGGAAGAATAATGGGGTGACGTTCGTTATAAGGCAAAGTGGACTGTGCTAGGCGCCCATTGACATGAAGAAGTTGATTGGGGTCCAACATCGGAGTCAATGATAGAATGGAACTTTTAGTGGGAATAGGTTTACCAGCGGATAACAATTGACGCTCCTTTTGGAAATGTACGCATTGTGCTAGCAATATTAAGCGAGTTTTAACAAACTTAACTTCTGCTGGTGAAAGCTCATCCGTAGAAGCGGAACCTGAGTGCGGTCGTTTCGAAACTCGGGGGAAAAATTGAAAGATATAGGATATGACACACAGGGCACGAGAAAAAGATGAAAATCTTCCTAGGATCTCCTCGTGATTTTGCGCTACGGCGCATACGATAGGTTTGACCTCTAGAGCCTGTTCAGGAACTGAGGCTGGGGAGCTTACCAGCCATTGATCTTCTGGCTCTCTTAGCCAAGATCGGGCTTTCCACGAAAGAGAGCTGCCCTTTAGATCTTGTGGTGTAAGTCCACGAGTCGCGAGATCGGCAGGATTCTTCGCGGAGGGAACGTGCGACCAATTGCTAACGTTAGCTCCGAGATTATCAAATTTTTTTAGTCGTACGGCTAGTTACAAGCGGTTTCCACCTCCAGGGTGACTTACGAAACCATACCAGCACGATAGCTGAATCGGTCCAAAGAACAAGCTGAAAGGTATTGATAGGGAAAGTTGGTAGATAAAGCTTGACGAGTTTTGAGAGGAAAATACCCCAACATAGCTCTAACCGCGGTAACGAAACTGACTTAATTAAAGCCACCTTTGGCATGTGGTTTAGAGTGAGATAATTGGAGATTACTTTGAAATACGGTGATCGTAAGTTGATACTCCCCGACAGGGACATTTCGGTACGACGGAACTGCTTTAATGCGAGGTTTTTCGACATACTAAGTTTCAACTTCGATGGCACTTCAGGCCGAAAAAGAAGTCGAACGATATATTGTCCGTCGGGTCGCCTTGCAGTGGCTCTCTTGTAGAAGTCTTCGCAGTAGTAATCCGATGCCGACATACGAGTGCTAGTGTAAGTTGTTCTTCTCCCCCAGTCGTGACCCTAGAAGTGTTATACAGCGAGATCATCTCTCTCAAGCGAATTTACTCCGATGCACTATTGCGTATCAACTCACTTCAAAGTGTAAATAAAGCGCTTGAGAACAAGGTTAATGACTTGCAGAAAGCAGTCAACATACTTCAGCAAAAACCGTTTCGTAATTGCATTGATATTGTTGGAATCCCAAATGTAAACAATGAAAATGCTTTGAGTTGTGCTGTTCAGCTTCTTTCAGAAGGCCTAGGTGAAGATGTGACTGTGGATGATGTCAAGTCGTGCTATGTTAAAACTGTCGCAAGCAAGTCAGCTGATAAGAAGAACTACAAACATTCCGACGCATCATCGGAGGTAGCTACGAAAATTGTGCGGATGAAGTTTAAGTCCTTCGCTTAATAGGTTAACTGAAGTTCCTTTAAATAGTTTAGTTAATATACCCTTTTGTAATTTTTATGATAAAGAAGATTCTAAAAGTTTATTTTATAGTGATGAATTTAAACATAATTTCATCATTATTCATCTAAACATGAGAACAACTTGAGAAAAAATTTTGATTTACTACTGGTCCACTTGGAATCATTCTTGAATAAGCCTGTTTTAATTTTCTTGACTGAAATTTGGATCTACGATCATGAGAAAGATTTTTTTATAATACCTGGGTACAAATTTTATGCTAATTGTAATAATTCTTATGCGGCGGGTGGTACTGCGGTGTATATAAGCGATAGCATTTTTGAAAATTGTGTTGTTTTATGCCCTCAGCTTTCAAGTTCTGATATGGTTAAGGTCACTTGCACCATAAATGCTAATAGATTTATTTTTATGTGTTTTTATAGGCTTCATGATAAAAGTAAAGATGTTTTTGTTGATGATTTATCTTTCCTCTTGAGGGATGAACATTCGAGAAATGTGGTTTTACTAGGTGATATGAATCTGGATATTCTAGTTACATCTTTGGTCACTGAAAGATACATTACCCTAATGTCTGCTAATGGTTTTGAGTCGTGCATAAATAACCCAACCAGAATTTCTGATACGTCTGAAACATGCATTGACCATATTTTTGCTAGGCTTGATAGGAAGGTTGACATTTCTCTCACCAGTGCAATATCTGATTTTAAAATTTCTGATCATTGCATGACTTGTCTCGTTTTTCAACAACAGTATCCTACAAAAAATAAAAATTCTGGTGCTTTTCAAACAGCAAATAAAATTAACTTTGAGAGCTTGAACTCAAGCTTGTTCTTGGAAGACTGGTCAGATATCTACAACCAAAATGATCCTTCTCTGGCTTTTGATATGTTTTGTAGGGTCTTAAATGACCACGTTAGGAATTGCTCGGCACCCTCTGTTAACAAGAGAAGTAAATTGAAGAAACTGCAGCCGTGGATGTCTGACTATTTATTACATAAAATTCATAAAAAAAAATGTACTGCGTTCTAAATCCAATAAACAGCCAAATAATGAACGAATTCGCAAGGCCTATGAAAGAATTTGCAAAGAAGTTGCCGCGGATGTTCCTATTTGTAAGGATAATTTCTATATTGGAAAATTTCATAGAGCAAAAGGCAATCTCAAAAAAGAATGGGGAATCGTTAATGAGATGTTTTCTAGAAGTAACTCTTCTCATGGTCCATCTTGTATCTCCTACAAGGACAAGGAAATCCATTCTCCAATTGAAATGGCCAATATTTTTAATAAGTTTTTCACTAGTGTTGCCACTGATACCCTTTCAAATGCAGGTTTTACATCCTTATCTCAAAACGTTTGTACTGAACAATGTTTTATTAAGGAAAGTGCCTCGCCAAATAGCTTTTTCTTCGAACCTATCTCGTCTTTCGAACTGTATAGGAATATCTTGCTACTTAACAATTCTAATTCGTTTACACAGAACAGCTTCTCAAATGCTTTCCTAAAAAACATTTCTTTGAACGTTGTGGATGTCTTAGCACATATTTTCAACAAAAGCGTTTATGGTGGTATTTTTCCTAGCAGTTTAAAGATTGCTGAGGTAATACCCATATTCAAAAAAGATGACCCCAAAAAATTAAATAATTATAGGCCAATATCCCTTCTACCGGTTTTTTCTAAGCTTTTCGAAAAAGTGATCAAAGTTAGAATTATTACATTTCTTGAGAGATGTTCGTTTTTAAGCGTTAATCAACACGGTTTTAGAGCTGGCAAATCAACGGAAGATGCGCTTTTAAATTTGTGTAGTCAGATCTACGATAGTTTAAATAAAAGACAAATGACTGCTGCACTTTTTATTGACATTACCAAGGCTTTTGATACAGTGGACCACAAACTCCTAATGATGAAACTAGAAAAGGCTGGCTTTAGGGGTTTTATTCTTAAATGGTTCGCTTCCTACCTTAAGGATAGAAAACAAAGGGTGAAGATTGGTAACGTGTTCAGTGTGTGTCTGGATATTCAAATCGGTGTTCCACAGGGTTCGGTACTTGGTCCCCTTTTATTTCTAATCTTTATTAATTCTATTTTTAACCTTGATCTAAAGGGGCAAAAAACTGGTTTTGCAGATGACATAGCATGTTCATACTCAAATAATTCGGCACTGGACTTGGTAGCGGACATCAACCACGATTTGGAAATCCTGAGACACTGGTTTGGTATGCATAAACTAGTCATAAGTGGCAAAACCAAACTTATGTTTCTTAATTTACCAACATTTTATCTGCACTCTCCGAACATCATCTACCACAGTTTTGATTGCAAAAAAATGTGTGTTAATGCTGCTACTTGCACTGCGAGCAGTTCCACTTCAACATTTGATGATAGCCTAAGCTGCTCTTCAAAATGTTTTGTAATCGAAAACGTTTCTGTTTTTAAGTACTTGGGCTTGTTTTTAGACAGCAACCTTAACTGGAGCGTTCACACCTCCCAATTAAAAAAGTATCTTCTGTCAACTACTTACATTATGTATCATCTAAAACAGTTCTGTTCTCGGAAACTCCTTGAAACTATTTACTACGGCTTAGTGCAGTCTAAATTGCAGTACGGGCTCGTATGCTGGGGTAGTACATTTAGCTACAACTTACAACCCTTAATTATTGTCCAAAAACATATCCTACGAATTATGTGGAAAAAAAAGGCGGCGCGAACATAGCTTTTATCTATTTGTAAATTCTAAGATACTTCCACTAAAGCATCTATACTTTTATAAAGTCTTAAAATTTTTTTACTTAAGAAGTGGTAATTTTCTCAATCAAAATGTAACCGCTTATAGTCTTCGTAGTAATGAACGTTTTCTGGCTTCAATTCCGTCGCATAATAACCATACCTTCTTAAACTTTTATAGCTCAGTAGCACCTAGGCCTTTCAATCGACTACCTATTGAACTTCGTAGTATTCGTAACTCTTTTGCTTTCAATAAGAAAATCAAATCATGGCTGTTCAACTTCGACTTTCTTGAAATCAATAACCTAATAAGGGTAATTATTTAAAGGATCTTGTAGTTTTCTTATAGTCTTTATATCTTTGAAATCAGTAAGATGAAAGTCTGTCAAGTGCTCTGTCTGAATAGAATTGAAGGAAGCAGCTGGTAGATTATCAGTAAGCCTCTCTAAAACAATCGCTTGAATGGCGATGGGTGACGATGAATCTTCATCATTCACCAAATGAACAGAACAAAGCTTATTAGCGCTAGCGGCGTGTGAAGCGGATATACCGGAAATTGTGGAATTTATCCGTGAGACAGGAAGGCGAAGCCGTATTTGCACGGAGGTTGAGATAAACGATATAAACGATACGGATAAAATTGTTATCTAATGGTTGATGTGAATGAGGAGCAGGAGTAGGCACCTTAGCTTCCGGATGTAGCATTGAGTGGTGTTTATCCTTACAAATTGTACATGTAAAGTTGCTGCTACAATCCCCTATTAAATGATTGTGGGCTAAGCAGTTAAGGCAAAACCGATGTTTTAATACGAACTCCCTACGTGAGTTGGCGTTCATTCTTCTGAACTCAGGGCAGTTGCGAAGTGAATGGTGTGACCCACAAAGCTTGCAAGAAAAAGTGTTGGTTTTGATGTGATAGGTATTCATACGCTTGTTGAGCCTATATTGTGTTTTGTTATTTGGTTGGTGACGGGTAGGAATTGGTTTAACTGATGGTGACACATCCGCTATTGATTCTAACACTTGGTATCTACTGTTCAGAAACAGGTCCAGCTGACTTCACTTCGGTTCCTCTGTGGGGTCTTTCAGGGATTGTTCCCAGAGGGCAAAAGTGAGAGGGGCAATCTACTAGAGCAGACGTATACTAAAATTGGATCCCAACTGGTCGTGTCGATTTTGTGGGTGTGTAACGCAGTTAGGCAGTCATTGATGCTATGATTTAAGGCTTTGATTGCCTTAGCAGACTCTTCACTCCTTGGCGGTAGGTTATAAAGAATTTTTATTTGATTGTTTACCAAAAGACGGGTGTTTTCATACGTGGAACGCAGAGCTTCCCAAGCGAGTTCAAAACTGGTATTGGTAAGTGGAGATTTGGCCACAATATTGTGGGCATCCCCTGCTGTCTTAGCCCGCAAATGAAAAAGCTTCTGTACATCACATAATTTGGGGTGTTGCCGATAAACTGCATCGAACATATCCCGAAAGAAAGGCCATTAAAGATAGTCGCAATGAAAGGTTTCAGTGTCGCAGGGTGGTACTTTGATACAGGGTTGGTAGGCCGTTTCACCTGAACCCTTCACTGTAACACGGGGCGGTGAGTCGGTTGGGATCTGAGATAGAGTGCGGCTCACCAATGGTGGCGTAAGCCTGTTCTCATGATCTAGAAAAAGCGTTGAGCATGCGACGAAAGTCTCATTCGACAAACGATACTTCGCGTCGATAATGCTCATGTCTAAGTCCTCGCTTCCTTCCGCTGTATTTGCAGCCCGAGCACAGCTTGCGTGCGCCTCCTTCACTGAAGCCCACAGCTCTTTCAATTCCTGCTTACGTGTCTGTAAGGCAGATAAAGTATGCGAAGAGTCGGATACTTCCTTGGCGGCCGCAAAATATTTGACCAATTGGTCCGCCGCGTAAATGAAATCAGGCAAAAGAGACA
Source organism: Brachypalpus laphriformis (assembly GCA_945910035.1). Lineage (NCBI taxonomy): Eukaryota > Metazoa > Arthropoda > Insecta > Diptera > Syrphidae > Brachypalpus > Brachypalpus laphriformis. The sequence continues at coordinate 18,946,999 of OX246757.1, forward strand.
TGATGACTTAATCTACTGGAAAAGGCTAGCTCGATGAAACGAAAGAACAATAATCCCAACGAAAGTGGAAAAAAGACTCAAAGATTCTGCGACGAACTAAAGGTAGTGGAAACAACTGAACAATTAGCCCGAATAACAGTTCAATTGACTGAACACGTTAGAGAACAAATCATAAGATTATCCCGTTAAGCGGTGAAACCGAAACACTATGGAACCGAACGGTAAATCAAATTCACGTTAATTGCGTAAACCACGATTACGCTAGTTTTACTACACTCTAAATATATTTTTATTTTTTTTTTAAGAAAGAAATAACGGTAACCCTTTTTTAAGGTTTCACGCGTAAATAGTAGATTGGCAACCCTTTCCGTACACAAATGCCAAATTATCTAATGATTATAATTTTTATAGATATATGTACAAATGTATGTCGTTTATTACAATCACTGAATTTACTACATACCTGTAACATATGTATATGTATGATGCGGAAGATGATCCTGCTGCTATTTGCGGGATGATGACAAAAATCTAGTTGATGGGCTGGTACTGATGGCCAAGGTGATGGCGAGGATGAAGAAAATGTTGAGCTGGTGTGCTGCGACTGGTTGTGTTGGTGGTGACGGCCACGATGAGGATGCCGGCTGTGCTGGATGATGAAGATGTGGAGCTGATGTGCTGGGTGGCGAGGATGTCGAGCTGATGTGCTGCGACTGGTTGTGCTGGTGGTGATGGCCAAGATGATGGCGAGGACGACGAGGATATCGAGCTGATGTGCTGCGACTGGTTGTGTTGGATGATGGTGTCGAGCTGATGTGCTGGATGATGGCGAGGATGATGATGCCGAGTGTGTTGGATGATGGCCAAGATGATGGCGAGGATGACAAAGATTCCGGCTGCGCTGGATGATGGCGCCGGACGATAGCCAAGATGATGGCGAGGATGAGGATGATGCCGGCTGCGCTAGATGATGGCGCCGGCGGTGGCCAAGATTATGGCGTGGATGAGGATGGTGCCGGATGCGCTAGATGATGGCGCCGGCGGTGGCCAAGATTATGGCGTGGATGAGGATGATGCCGGCTGCGCTATATGATGGCGCCGGGCGGTGTCCAAAATGATGGCGTGGTTGCGGGTGATGTAGAGACGATTCGGCTCGCTGGACCAAAATATTGAGTTGATGGACTCGTTGCTGGTTCGGTGCAAAAGAAAGGCAAATTGATGGTTGGGTACACTCGGTTAAACTTTATTTAAATGTATTGTGTTCTGGGCTCGACCGTACGCCAATAAGATCAAAAGAAAAATGGCCGAGTCGTAAAACCGGAAAAGCTTACGATACGGAAAAAATAATGGCGGAAAGCAATGAACTGGCGAACGTACTAGATTTCTTACAATGATTATTGAATTGGTTCTTGCAAGTATTATACATTGAATAAAAGGTACTTTTTCACCTGAACATTTACAAAAGAGTGAAGAAAATGAATTCGTCTTATAATAATTAAAAAAATTAGGCGCTAGATTATTAACACGTAAGCTATAGAAACTAAAGTTTCTATTTGGAGTGTTACCACTTTGCTTAAATAATTCTCTGAGAACTTTGAAGACATAAAGATGTCTTAATGGAAGAATTCGCAATTCCCTAAACAGCGGCCAGCTATGAGCAAAGCGACTTCTACCGCAAATTATTCTAATTATATGTTTTTGTGCTATAAGTAAGGAACCAAAAGTATTATCATATGATCCACCCCAACTCGTAATACCATATTGTAACTTAGAATTTTTTTTGGAACAGTAAGGTTTTAAAAGATACATTTTACGTGCCACTCGCATCATGTGAGATTTAACTGCTTGCATATGATCTTTCCAACTCAAATTGGGATCAATTATAACCTCCAGATATTTATATTGACTAACAGATTCAATTTTAAAGCACTTGCTTGAGCATATTACCTTTTCATTAAAATTGATACACCCACAAGTATGCAGAGGTAAACAGAACCTTTCACAGTCATGTGAATGAAAATGTACGTTGAAATCAGTAAGTACATTGCGCAACATTTTAAAAGTCATTAACTTGGTCTTCTCGCTGATAATCAACTTATGAAAGGAAAACCACTCCCTCAGTGGACGTAGATCTTCCTCAATTTTGGTAATGCAAACAAACGGAGTAAGGCCTTGATAAGAGAAAGCAATATCATCGGCAAACTCAGTAGGTAATCCATTAAAGTTCTGATTGAAGAGGGAGTTTATATAAATTAAGAACAAAAGTGGACCAAGGACAGAGCCCTGGGGAGCACCATTCATTATTGTAAGGGAACTACTAAAACTTCCATTGATATTCACTACTTGCGTCCTATCTATAAGATAAGTACGAAACCAATCATAAAGAACTCCTCTGAAACCAGCATTATGCAGTTTATTAAGAAGCAATTTGTGATCCACCATGTCAAAAGCTTTCTTCATATCTATGAAAGGAGCCATAGTAGATTTGGAATAATTAAAACCTTCAATTGGGTACGTAACTTAACAATAGCATCCTCTGTGGATTTACCTGACCTGAAACTAAACTGATCTTTTGAAAAGAAATTATGTTCATCCAAAAAAGAGACCATACGAGATTTACGTAGCTCTCAAAGAGTTTAGAAAAGGTCGGAAGCAGGGATATAGGTCTATAGTTGCGAACTTCTTTCCGATTACCCTTTTTAAAAATCGGTAAGATTTCTGCGCATTTGAAGGATTGCGGAAAACATCCACTACTTATGCTCATCATTTTAAATCTTTGCTCCTTTCAATTAATATAGATTACTTTTATCCTTTTTAATTTAAATTTTTTTTTAATTTAATGTTTGTAAATTCTATCTCGATGCTTATTATAAGATTTAATATCTAGTAGTATCATGTTAAATTCTTTTGTTTTAATAAATAAATAAATAAATAAATAATATGCTATGATTAAATAAGTAACATAGTAAATCACTTATATTTAAGGCAATCTTCTTTAGAAGCACATTTATAATACCATCACTTGTACAAGAACTTTTATTTTTTAAGGACGTTATAAGCTTAAATATTTCTAGAGGTGAAATCAGGTTGAAAACAAAGCTATTAACCTGCCTTATCGCAAACATGTTAGGAGAAATAGTACAATTGTATAGATTGTTTCTGCAGAAGGCTTTAGCCTCTCTGAAATTTAAATGAAATACTTATTAAATTTATTTGCTATGCTACCTGAATCAGATACAATAACGTCATTTACTTCCGAGACATCGATTGATTTGGACTTTATATCATTACCTAAAATATTATCTACGATTCTCCACTCTTCCTTAATATTGCCTAAAGCATTTTGCAACTTATTGACATAGTAATGATCGCGTGTTGTTATCACTTCTTTATTTACATCTCTGCACAGATTGTCATATGTAGTATTTTTTTAGCCTAAGATTATATGGATGTTTTCTGCATTTTGCTGCAATACTTTTTTTCCTTCTTATTTTCTTTAAGAGATCTGTAGTCATCCAAGGTTTAATGTATTTTTTACTATACAAATCCTGCATAGACAAAGATGTGCAGTTCTCAAAATGGTTTTTTAAAATCGATAAAAATAAATCATAGGCAACCGAAGGATTATTCTCTGCATAGACTGGTTCCCAAAATTCATATCTTAAATATTCATTTAACATGGCATAGCTTGTACGAAATTTGTTCCGGAAGGAGATATTTGCATGAGAAGGGCTAGTTAAGTTACCTGTGCTAAGAGTTACCATATGGTGATCTGTTATTCTGAAGTCATAAACATTCCCACAAAAACAACTTTTATTATTTTTATGTATTCGAGTGAAAATATGGTCAATACAACTCACAGTTGAGTTAGATACACGAGTTGGTTCATTGATAACACTCTTGACACCATACGAAGCCATTAAAAACAAGTAATTCTCGGTGTCTCTGTCATATTCATTTAAAATGTCGATATTTATATCACCTAGGACAATTAAGTTTTTAGCTTTAGTTACACTCAAAATAGAATTGAACTCATTAATAAATACACTTTTATTAAATTCATGTAATCTGTAAATACACAGAATTGAATAGGTTTCACGTCTATATACAAGGGATAACTTCACTACATCGGCACTAGGAATATTAATCAACGAACAACCACGCGTATAACCAGATTTGATACAAACTGCTACACCACCGGCTGAGTACGAATTATTACAATTGCCAAAAACAAATAACCCGGAATATTATAAAAATCTAACTCATTTTGACAGATCCAAATTTCACTCAAAACAATTACTACAGGCAATTTCGCGAGAGTTTCGATATGTGCTAACAATATATGAAATTTTTTTCTTAAACTGCGGATGTTCTGATGTACACAAGGGGTATCAAATTCGTCGACATTAGAGGAAAGAAAAGAGGTGAATTTGGTGCATTGGGGAGACGAGTTAGAAGTATTTATACCAACTGGGTTCATATTTCCTCTAAATCAGCAATACAATTTATTTTTACTAATTCATCGCCTGCCTTCATTCGCATATACACCGTCCCATTCCTCGTCCACAAATAGTTAAAACCTTTTGCGATTTTCTTCAATGCCGCAGCCTGTTGTAAGATCAGCTCTCATTTACGTACATATCCTGTGGTTCCGCTTGCTCGTTGAGAATCGTTGTTTTCAGTTTTATTTTGTGCTCATATGTCGCCTTCATAATTCTCTCTTTGCAGCAACGTGAAACTAATCTCACTTGGAGAATGTTTATTCTTTTTGAAGCTTTCTTTTGCGTTTTGGTTGTTATTTTCTTCATGTGACAGAAATCGATGTCTTGATCAGTCACTTCCAAATTCAGACCATCACGGAAAACTTAAAATCCGATGTCGGTATCAGAGATATTTTACGGTGCTGGGAACATTAAAAATTTCGATAGTGTTGGCTAGCAATTGTTGTTCAAGGAAATTGACTTTAGTCTAAAATATTTATTTTTTTTTTATCAAGCAATTTTTCTATTATGAAATAAAAACGTTTGGCAGGTTTCTTTCCACTGAAAGATCCTGCATATTCCGCAATCTAGACGCGGTTAATCATTATTTCGCCAAGTCGAAAGGTTTCGTCCTTTATAGTCGGCATTGCTCTCATCCAAAATTTGTAGGACTGTATTGTTGACATGTCCGATTAGTCGGTTTCTATGCTTCCTCGCGAAGCTTCTAGTTTCAGCTTCGATTGTCCGAATTCCGGGATCCCTGTGGATATCGTCGTTTCTACTATACCACGGTGCTTGGACAATTTCTCTTAGCACTTTATTTTAAAAAGCTTGTAAAATATTTGCATTTGTTTTCTTGGTACAACCCCAAAGTTGTATACCGTAGGTCCAAACCGGCTTTAGCACTTGCTTGTATAAAAACAGTTTGTTCTCAGTACTGAGCTGGGAATGTTTTCCGAGTAACCAGTACATTTCTCTATATTTGATCTCGAGTTCTTTTCGTTTCATTTTCACGTGCGAATTCCATTTCAGTCTTGCGTCGAGTGTCATTCCCAGGTATTTGGCCTCGTTTGCAAAAGGTATTTGGGCCGAGTTTAGGAAAATTGGCAAGTCATCAGTTTTCTTGTAAGTGAAATTCACGTGAACAGACTTAGATTCGCTGAGGGCGATCCGCCAGTCCCTCGTCCATTCATTTACATTATTCAGTGCGTTTTGCAGTTTTGCAGTCGTTTCTTCGATTGTTTTACCTACTGCTAGGATAGCGGTGTTATCGGCAAACGTAGCAAGGATAGTGCCATCTTCGTTTGTTATATCACGAGTATATATCAAATAGAGAAGCGGCCCAAGAACGCTTCCTTGCGGTTCGCCGGCCGAAATTTCTTTGAGCTCGGAGTATTCGACTCCATGTCTAACACGAAAGACTCTATTCCTGAGATATGACTCTAGAATATCGTATAAGCGTACAGGGAGAACTTGTCGTAGTTTGGATTTCAAGTCATCATGGTTGCTTGCGAGACGTCAAGAAATACGCTTGAGCAAATCTTTTTTTCTTCGAATGCTTTCTCGATTACGTCAGTAATTGTATGCAACTGTTCAATGGTCGAATGCCTGCTTCTGAACCCAAACTGGTGGTCAGGGATAAGATTATTTTCTTCTATAACCGGTTGGAGACGCCTTAGTAATATCCTCTCGAAAATGTTCGATACGATTGGAAGAAGGGAAATTGGTCAATACGATTTTACCTCAATTGGCGGTTTTCCTGGTTTTAAAACCATTATGACTTCCGCAACTTTCCATTGGCTCGGCACGTGTTTTAATCTGAGCGCAGCATTTACAATATGGAGAATGCAATGCTTTTCTAGGTAAAACTTTGGAAATTTCTCCGGTAATCAAATCATAACCAGGAGTTTTCTTAGGTTTTAGATTCTCGATCTCATGTTTGAGTTCCCTTAGCGTTGCACTTGTGAGCGTCAAGTCGTCAGATGGTAAATCCAGCCTATTGCGGTTATCGTAAACCACTTGACCATCGTACGGTTTAAAGGTTTCTTCCAGGTGGGCCGCAAAGACGTCCGCTTTTTCTTTATCTTCCCTTGCCCATTCATTTTGATTTAATTTGATTGGTGGCGCGGGGACTTTGGGCCATTTGGTGCCTTTTACAGCTTTCCGAAGTGAATAATTGGAATCTTTTTTCGTTGTTAAACTTTCAAGGTAAGAGTCTATTGCACGATTCTTAAAGTCCTTAATAGTCTTCTCCAACAAATTGCGCAGACTATCCAAGTGTGCTTTATGCTGCGGAGCACGGCTCTGTTGCCATTTTTTACGCGCCGGCGGGCTGTACGATTTCAACAAAGCGATCAACTTCAACCTCAAGTTCATAGGGTGTCGTAAGTGGAACGTTCAGTTCAACATTATCTTCAATTTCGTTCCTAAAGCCTTCCCAGTTAGTTGTTCGACCAGTTTCATTGCGTTTGCTGTGGGGTACACACACGTCGGGAGCTTTAATTTAATTAAAATTTTAATTCAGTTACATTACAGTACAATGTCGTGCAAAGTATGCAAAAATAAAGTAGAACGATCGGAACAAAAAATTAAGTGTTCTGATTGTCATTCTTTTCTTCATGCCTTCTGTGCAAATCTAAAAACCAGCGATTTGGAGTTTATAAGAAAAAACAATAGAATATTGTTGTTAGCTAATACAAAATTGTTGCCGCTGAAAAATATCGCTGCACCTGTGGAAGAATTGCATAATATCACAAATAACACCATCCAGAATGCAAACAGTCCACCGCCGTTCATTGAAAAAATAAAAGAAGTGTCATCATCAGTTAATTCATCCATTACTCTAAAAGTGATTTACGAAGAGATTTTAAAAATAAAAGAAAACCAAAGAGAGCAAATTGATGCTCTCCTAGTCAAGAATAAAGCTTGTGAAGGGAAAATTTCATCTGTGATGTAGCTAAGGAGTTGCAAAATCGGAGAGATATGCTCCTTAAGTCCCTTGCAAAATCTAAACTGCAAACTAAGCCAAGGCGTAAGAGTGACAACAGAAAAGTCATCGTCATCTGTTCTTAAAAGAAACGGTACTGAAAAGTCAACATCGAAAAGGGCCCCAGGTAATGACCCTCGGACAGCAGGAGTTCAGGCTTACGCTGAGGCCGCGGCATCCGAAAAACCAAAAAACGTTGAAATTTTGACGGACCCTGTCTCTCATATTTTGTCGGTTATTCTCGCGAAATTTTAAGAACAATGCAAAGTAAATAATATTATTCTCGATAGGCTGGTTAAGCTGGAAAATAATTCTCAGAAAGTGCGTACTTCAACTAGAATATGAATGACAAACGAATGTTAAAAATATGTACTTGGAATGCAAACGGACTTGTAAGAACTCGACGAATTGGAAATATTCATGCGTGAAAAATATATTGATATTTGCTTGATTTCTAAAACCCACGTAGAAAACGAATCGCATTTAAAAATAAAAGGCTACAATGATTACCACGCTTGTCACCCTTTGGGAAAAGCGAGAATCGGATCATCGTTATTTATTAAAGACAGCATAGAACAATCCGAAGACCTAAAGATAGAACTTGAAACTTTGCCACTGTGCACGATTCGAGTTCAAAATAGTCAGCGTACTCTTAAAATCTCATCTATCTACTGTCCACCGCGTTCCGCGCTTGAAAAATCTGATTTTACTAACTTCTTTGAATCGCTGAGACCTAATTTTATCATCGGCGGCGACTTTAATGCGAAGAATACGTTCTGGGGCTCAAGATACAGCTCGAAAAAAGGTAGAGTGCTCTATGGGGTAGGTATGAAGTACAGTTGTGATTTCCATTCGACGGGTAAACCGATTTACTGGCCAACTGATACTTCGAAAATACCTGACCTGATCGATTTTTTCGTTGTGAAAGGAATATCTAAAAACCACATAAAAGTCGAAGACAGCTTTAATCTGTCGTCTGATCATTCCCCGGTTATTTTAACAATCAGCGAAAAACTAATCTATAACCTAGAGCCAGCGAGATTAACTGGTCGAACAACTAACTGGGAAGGCTTTAGGAACGAAATTGAAGATAATGTTGAACTGAGCGTTCCACTTACGACACCCTATGAACTTGAGGTTGAAGTTGATCGCTTCGTTGAGATCGTTCAGCTCGCCTCTTGGAATAATACGCCCAATCCAAGGAAAACGCCGGACAGGTACGGTCTACGATATCCTCCGGAAATAAAAGAATTGGCCAAGGAAAAAAGAAAGGCGCGTAAAAAATGGCAACAGAGTCGTGCTCCGCAACATAAAGCACACTTGAATCGTCTGTGCAATTTGTTGAAGAAAACTATTAAGGATTTTAAGAATCGTGCATTAGGCTCTTACCTTGAAAGATTAACAACGAAAAACGATTCCAATTATTCACTTTGGAAAACTGTAAAAGGCACCAAAAGGCCCAAAGTCCCCGCGCCGCCAATCAAATTAAATCAAAATGAATGGGCAAGGGAAGATAAAGAAAAAGCGGACGTCTTTGCGGCCCACCTGGAAGAAACCTTTAAACCGTACGATGGTCAAGTGGTTTACGATAACCGCAATAGGCTTGATTTACCATCTGACGACTTGACGCTCACAAGTGCAACGCTAAGGGAACTCAAACATGAGATCGAGAATCTTAAACCTAAGAAAACTCCTGGTTATGATTTGATTACCGGAGAAATTCTCAAAGTTTTACCTAGAAAAGCATTGATTAAGTTTCTCCATATTGTAAATGCTGCACTTAGATTAAAACACGTGCCGAGCCAATGGAAAGTTGCGGAAGTCATAATGGTTTTAAAACCAGAAAAACCGCCAAATGAGGTAAAATCGTACAGACCAATTTCCCTTCTCCTTCTTCTTCTTCTTCTTCCTTTTATCAGCGAGGTTATGATCCGAAAACTAGGGATCACAACCCTCCCACTTCACCACATTTCTACTGATCCGCCTGTGGGGTTCGCCTATTTGACCTCAGAAAATATCGGCAGGCCTGCCGATTTTGGATCACTCGGTTACTGAGGCCAATGAAATGCCGATGTCGTCGCATTTGTCTGATCCAGGCGTTTATAGGCCTGCCTTTCCTACATCGCGATGTCTTTGGAACGTGCATAGATATTGCCTTTTTTACAGGGTTCAAATGATCTCTTCTTTGAACGTGGCAATACCAGCTGAGCCGGTCGCGCTCTAATTTTCGTACGATGGTTTCCTTGATGTGGAAGCTTCCACGGATCTTCGAACTTCTTATTCGATCAAGCTTGGTCACTCCTGCTGTCATGCGAAGCATCTTCATCTCAGCTGCCGTTAATTTACTCTCGTACTTTTTGTACATCGTCCAACATTGTGAACCGTATGTGAGCGCTGGACGTACAACTGCGGTGTAGAGCCTTCCTTTCAACTTAGGGGGCATTTTTCTGTCACAGAAGATAGCGGAATTTTCTCGCCACTTCATCCACCCTACGCTTACACGATGATTGATGTCGTCATCACAAGTTGCTTTGCTATTGATCATAGATCCCAGATATTTGAACTTTTCGCACTTGGGAAGCACTGCTCCATTCAAATAAATGTCTGGAATAGGCCTGAGTGGATCAGAGAACGGGCAGCACAAGTACTCTGTCTATTTTGAACTAATGCGATACCCATTTCCCTCCAAAACGTCCACCCACACATCAAGTGCTCTTTGCAGGGATGTAGGATCCTCACTTATGATGGCTCCATCGTCAGCAAAGAATAACTGATGTACCTTGGGGTCCATCACTTTACCTTCAAGCAGATAATCAAGGACTGTAATAAAGAGCAAAGGACTTAGAACGCTTCCCTGGTGCACCCCGACTTTGATTCGGAACTCTTCAGTTACTCCACCGGGGCATGTTACTTTTGTCTTTGCTCCTTCGTACATGTCCATAATCATCTGTACATAGGTTTCTGGAACCCCTCGATGTCTTAGCGCCACCCATATCAGATCTCGTGGTTGTCTGTCGAATGCCTTTTCAAAGTCAACCAATACAATATGCAAATCCCTTAAGGAATCACGATGTTTTTCCATTATGATCCTTATACTTTGGATTGCATCTGTGGTTAATTTACCCGAGACAAACCCGCACTGATCATCAGATAGCCATATTATTTTTCGCAGTCGGCTGCCTAATACCCGCTCAACGATTTTCATGGTGTGTGACATCAGCTTGATTGAACGGTAGTTATCACAGTTTCGCGTATCACCCTTCCCTTTGTATACAGGGAGAAGGTAACTTTCCCTCCATTCATTCGGCATTGGATCACCTCTCACGAATTTGGAGATAAGAATTCTGAGCCATCTGAACCCGATGTCTCCCATCTTTTTCCAGAACTCAGAGGGTATCTCGCCTGGCCCAACCGCTTTTCGTTTTTTGGAGTATTTGACCGCCTCACTAACTTCTTCGACTGTAATGTCGGGTATTTGTTCACAGTTAGGGGTGGCTCTTGGAAAGTATAGCCGGGGAAACTGTTCATTCAAAAACTCTTCACAATACTGCCGCCACCTCTGCAGAATTTTGTCGTCATCCACAAGAAGCTGGCCATGAGCATTGCTAATGAACTTTGGCGAACGAATCTCCTGAGCATTCTTCCTTCTTTGGGCGGCTATTTTGAAGATAGTGGCACTCTTGTTCATATTGTGTCTTCGCAGCTCCTGGATAGCCTGGTTTGCATCAGCAACCGGGGAAAATATTTTATCCAGCTCCCGATACAGGCCCTCCGTACTCTCTGCTTGAAGCTGAGCGCACTTCTTCTTCGCTTTTTTCTTGCAGCATCTGTATTCCATTTCGAGGCGAGCTTTTTCGTCATTATTATTAGAGGGGCACTTTGACCAAGCTTTGAAAGCCGTTTTCTTCTCATTTATCACTTTCTTAGCTTCATCACTCCACCACCATGTTTCTTTGGCGTGTTGATGGTGGCCTTTTGAAGCTCCTAGCAGTGATTTGGCCTTCTTTAAGCAAGTTCGCTGTAGGGAATCCCACATATTTTGTGCTCTGCACTCTTCATCCTCAGCTCCGTTGATGGTGTGAGAGAGGTAATTTTTCATTACGAAAACAAAAGCATCGCCTTTTTCTTTGTCCAGATTGTACCACTTGATTTTCTCAGAGACCCCTGTTTGTTTGCTTTTCTTTGGCGTTTTCATAAAAAAAAATTTCTGTTAGCAGGAGACGGTGTTGACGAGCGATTGCCTCTCCCAGGATCACTTTGCAATCTTTTACCCGAGGCTTCATGAAACTGGCTACCAAATGGTAGTCAATCTGAGTTTCATCTCCACCACTGCTGTAAGTGATCAGGTGTCGGCTTTGTTTGATGAACATGGTATTTAACACGATAAGACCGTGTGATTTGCACATGCTTAGGATGTCTTCACCAGGAAGGTTCCTGGTGCCATATCCTAGTCCTCCATGGCAGTCTTCATAGTCTTCGTTTGATTTCCCGACATGTCCATTCAAATCTCCTCCCACAAACAGAAATTCTTCCTTTGGGATGTTCTTAAGGAGATTGTGGAAATCTAGCCAAAATGCATCCTTAGCTATCTGATTGCACCCATTGTGGGGAGCATATGCACTGACAATATTCCACACCTCTCCTTGTATTACTAGTTTGAGAGACATCAAACGGTCGCTGGACTTCGAAATGCTCAAGACGTTTCCAAGTAGCTCTGCCGCAAGGATGATACCGATTCCATTCCTAGCCTTTTCCGTTCCGTAGTAGAACATCTTGTAATCTTTTGTCCTATCGTCCAAGAAACGCGCCCGATTCCCGGTGTTTTTCCATTTCGTCTCTTGGACACACAAGATGTCCACCCGCCTTCTATTCATCATCTCTTCCAGCTCGTAACTTCGACCGGTCATGCTTCCAACGTTCCAACTCGCGACCCTTAAATTGCGTCCAAACTGTTTCATTATGTTGCTAGCCCCCGGAATCCGTATAGCTCTGACCCGAACATTTCTGCTCGGTCCAGGATCAGTACCATGCACAGCAGTGGTAGTGCCTGGCGGGGTAGTGCCTTTCCTTTTTGCAAGTATTATCATAATGATACAGTTTTGCAATACAATTTTTGCACCATATTGCGATGGTGTTTGTTGTTTGACACGTACATGCTCCTGTTTTAGTATTGTTTGATCTTTCTTTTATGATACCGGTGATCTCCAGTCGTGTCAACCCACGAACTCGCATGCACACTTGTGGGAGGGTTTTTATGGTAGTATATGTGTCGCTAGGCTCACTTGGGTGTTATATTGCCTAGATCTGATTTGTCCCCTTAGTCGCCTTTTACGACAAGCGCTAGTTGTTGGGGGGCGCTGCAGTGATATTCTTAACCCGTCCCTGCACGGGACCAATTTCCCTTCTTCCAATCATACCGAACATTTTCGAGAGGATATTACTAAGGCGTCTCCAACCGGTTATAGAAGAAAATAATCTTATCCCTGACCACCAGTTTGGGTTTAGAAGCAAGAATTCGACGATTGACCAGGTGCATAGAATTACTGACGTAATCGAGGAAGCACTTGAAGAAAAAAAGATTTGCTCAAGCGTATTTCTTGACGTCTCGCAAGCCTTTGATAAGCTGTGGCATGATGGCTTGAAATCCAAACTACGACAAGTTCTCCCTGTACGCTTATACGATATTCTAGAATCATAGACATGGAGTCGAATACTCCGAGCATAAAGAAATTTCGGCCAGCGTAGCGCAATGGAGTGTTCTTGGGCCGCTTCTCTATTTGCTATATACTCGTGATATACCGAACGAAGATGGCACTCTCCTTGCTACATTTGCCGATGACACCGCTATCCTAGCAGTAGGCAAAACAGTCGAAGAAACGACTGCAAAACGCACTGAATAATGTAAATGAATGGACGAGGGACTGGCGGATCGCCCTCAACGAATCTAAATCTGTTCACGTACAAGAAAACTAATAACTCGCCAATTTTCCTAAACTCGGCCCGAATACCTTTTGCAAACGAGGCCAAATATCTGGGAATGACACTCGACGCAAGACTGAAATGGAATTCGCACGTAAAAATGTAACGAAAAGAACTCAAAATCAAATATAGAGAAATGTACTGGTTACTCGGAAAACATTCCCAGCTCAGTACTGAGAACAAACTGTTTTTATACAAGCAAGTGCTAAAGCCGGTTTGGACCTACGCTATACAACTTTGGGGTTGTACAAAGAAAACAAATGCAAATATTTTACAAGTTTTTTTTAAATAAAAACCTTCTAACATTTTCAGGTAATTATGAGAATTAGCGGGCCTTTCATGATACATTCGAGTCGTTTGTCTACAAAAATGAATTACTAACGGAAGTGCAAAAACTACACCATTTGAAGTGGAGCTTGTAATGTGATGCTGAACAATTGCCCCATCATCTCAGCATCGATAAAGGTAATTTGGACAAGGCGTGGACCATCCTTAGTTCGCGCTATGACAGGAGGCGGACTTCAGTAAAGGCGCAGCTTAAGCTTTTTGTCAACCAAAAAGTTTTGCAGAGCGAAACGGCCGAAGGAGTGAAGCAGAAGCCGTCATTCATAACTATACAATTGTGGGAAGAAAAATATGGAGCTGACAATGAGCTAAAAACTTTTAAAAAGTTCTCGGAATTTCTCAAAGCGAGATTCCGGATGCTAGAGGCAGTCGACCAGCAAACCTCCAAGTCCAGCCGAGGTTCATCCAGGAGTTACAGTACAAGAGGTCCTACAAACAAAATTTCGTATTATGTGAGGAAGGAAAAATACGGGTGCAACGTGTGCGACAAAGTCAAACATTCCTTGAGAAATTGCAAGCGGTTTACCAGAATGGACAGAATGGTCAACAAAATATGGGCTTGCGAACATTGTTTAAGCTACAGCCATTCCATACAACAACTTTATAATTGCGCACGGTGACATTACCTCCAGCAATAACACCAGAGTTTATTCCATTTCTACACACGCAACACACATGTTAGCAGACGCACTTCCGACTCACACACACATACTACACCACACATGACTCCTACGTACCCGACACATCAAACTAACACAACATCGCACACATGCAACCCGACTCAGAACAGAAACACTCGCAAACAGTGTAGCGAAGTGACATAATCCACCACCACAGAAGCGATCAGCCACACTCTACGCATACCTCACTAAACACCTGTGGTGGTTGTCGGAACTATGTAAGATAAAAGACGACAACTACACACTTAAAAATTACTTTTATTAACCAAAACAAATAAATTACGACACGAAATCAAAAGGCTGTTGCTTGTTGCAACGAGAAAATAGGAATCAATGAATATGTTATTTCTGACCGTTATTAACAAAAATTAATACTGGTAAAAGTGATTCTACCGACATCTTTTAGTGAGTATCTCTGGCAATGCTGCCACATTACTCCCCCTCAGTGACGACGGCACGAACTGTCAAATGTCACTCTTTTTTTCTTGTTTGCATATGTTTTCAATTCGGCTTGGTTTTCTCCATCAGTTTCGAGCTCTGTATCCAAGTGTGCCGGTTTCAGCCTGTCGATCGAAATGTTTTGCATTCGTCCTTCTGCTAGGATTGTGAATACCCTGTCGGTAATTCTCTTGACGACTGGATACGGTCCAGAGTACGGTGGCTCAAGTGGTTTCTTGACGGCGTCACAACGGAGGAACACATGCGTACATGTGTACAGGTCTGGGAGAACTAAAATCTTCTTCTTGGAGGTGTTGGTCGAAATTGCCGAATAGTTTCGCGATGCTTCTCGACGAATATCTGTGGGTTATATGGAAGATCTTCATTAAGAAAAAACTCACCAGGAATTCGAATACTGGACCCATATAGCATCTCGGCTGCGCATGCTTTGATGTTTTCTTTGTATGAAGTTCTCAATCCCAGCAGCACTGTTGGAAGCGTTTCAATCCATTTCTCCGGCCGGTGGCACATAAGATCTGCCTTCAGTGGTCTGTGCCAGCGTTCCACGATTCCATTGGATGCAGGATAATACGATGACGTCCTTATCCTGCTAGTTCCACACATGTTTGTGAGAGCCCTAAACAGTGCCGACTCGAATTGAGTTCCTTAGTCAGTTGTTAGGAATCTGGGAGAACCGAAGAGTGCGATCCAATGTGTATAAAAAGCAGTTGCGACCGTGTCTGCCTGCATGTCTTTGAGCGGAATGGCCTCGGGCCACCTGGTGTATCGATCGATCATAGTCAGGCAGTATTTATAGCCCTCGCATACGGGGAGCACTATTAGATCGATATGGACGTGTTGAAACCGATTGTCAGGTACTTTTATTGCTTCAGGCTGTAGGTGGTTGTGCTGGTGAATCTTCGGACGTTGACATGGTATGCACGTGCGAGACCACTTCAACGCGTCTTTCCTGATGCTCGGCCAGACGTATTTTTTGCGAAGAAGTTGACTGGTAGTTCTTCCACCAGGATGGGATAGTCCGTGGACAGAATCGAAGGCTTTTCGACGTAGAGGTTGTGATATATAGGGTCTGATTAGATTGGTTGAAATGTCGCAGTAAATTTTGCAGCCGGGTTCTATGGTAAGTTGTTGTAGTTTGAGGGATGTATCACCGGTTAAAATTGTTTGTAGTTCGGCGTCTTGTTGCTGTAGTGTTTGAAGTTCTAGATGGTCTATTTTAAGTGGCATTCCTATCGCGTTGACTCGCGATAGTGCATCTGCAACTGAATTGTCTTTGCCCGAGAGATATACGATGCTCGTTGTGTACTGGGATACAAAGTCCAATTGACGTAGTCGTCTTTGTGATGCCTTATCCGATCGCTGCTGGAATGCATATATGAGCGGCTTATGGTCTGTTTGAATAATAAAGTGGCGACCGTCGAGAAGATGCTTGAAGAATTTGACTGCAAGGTACATCGCCAGTAAATCCCGATCATACGTGCAGTATCGACTTTGAGCTGACGAAAGCTTACAGGAAAACAGTCCGATTGGTTGGGGAGAGTTGTGTTTTATCTGCTCCAGTTTTGCTCCAACTGCACAATCAGAAGCGTCGGTTGTCAAAACGAGTGGTACTTCGGGGTCTATACGGTTCAGCATGGTTGCTTTGCTGATGCTAGTCTTACACTGCGCAAGCGCTTCCTCTGTCTCCGACGTCCATGGTATTTGACGGTTGTCGTTTTTTTTTGGAGTTTCTGAGATACCCGTTCAGAGGAGCTCGGATGTGAGCACAACCAGGAATGTAACGACGGTAATAATTTACTATTCCTAGAAACCGGTGAAGTTCCATAATCTTTGAAGGTTTCGGGTACTGTCGAATGGGTTGTACTCTGTCTTATGGTGGTTTGCTGCCGAAACTATTGACGTTATGGCCCAAATAGGTAACTTCTGATTTCCCAAACACGCACTTGCTGGCATTGATGGAAAGACCATTTTCCTTAAGACGTTGTAGAACTTGGCGGATGTGTTCTTGGTGCTGTTCTTCTGAGTCTGAAAAGATTAATATGTCATCTACATAACAGAATATGAATTCCAAACCGCGAAGAACAGTATCCATATGCCATATGTTTGTGTGGCGTTTTTTAAACCGAACGGCATAACGACGAACTCATATATTGTAGACCAAAGGGAGTACTCACGGCAGTTTTCTTAACGTCTTCGGGTGCCATGGGTATCTGATAGTATGCTTTGTCTAGGTCGAGTATGGTGAAAAAAGTTTTATTGTTGAGCGATTCGGTGAAATCCATAATATGAGGTATCGGGCACCGGTCTGGTGCGTTGAGCGTTGAGGCGACGATAGTCACCGCAGGATCGCCACCCGCCAGTTTTCTTCTTCACTAGGTGAAGAGGACTTGCCCATGGACTGCTTGACCGTCGACAGATACCCCTTTCTACCAAAAACTTGAGCTCTGCCTTTGCCTGTTTGAGCTTTTCACCTGCAAGTCGACGATAACGTTCGGCTATCGGTTGACCGGTTGTAATGATGTGATGCTGCACCATGTTAGCATTCGGCTGTGTGTGGCATTTGGTAATGGGGTCCAAGTACTCTTTGAGAATTTTGCTGTATGATTGTCGGCTGTCAATTGTAGACAAACCACATACAGCAGTTGGATGTACTTTTCCTGATGCAGTAAGCGATGAAGTTGGGTCAATAAGGCGCTTTGACTTAAGATCAATGATCCATCCGTGGTGAGCAAGTAGATCAGCTCCAATTATTGCTGTCTTTACATCAGCTATGATGAAAGGCCACTTGACCACGCGCCGTAGACCGAAGTTGAGGGTAAGTACTTTTTGTCCATATGTTTGGATGAGAGAGTTGTTTGCGGCGTAAAGAGTGGGATACCCTGGAGATGTTTTGCAGTTGGGTGGACGGGGTAGTACGGATATTGTTGATCCAGAATCAATGAGAAATTTTTGATGGGTATCATTGTCGTAAACGTGTAGGCGGTACTCCTGGTTCTTTCGGTCGCTGTTGCTAACCGCCTGAGAGGACAACAGCGATTTCAGTTTAACTTCTCATAGCCACATGGTTTGGAACACTTTCTGGCATCTTCGCCAAATTTTCTGTGGAAGAAGCATACCTTAGATTTTCCTTGTGGTGTTGATGATCTAGCGGAGGAGCTTGCTCTTGATCTGGAACCGGATCGACGAATGCCTGGTTTATTGTGACCAGCAGTTAGTTCCTGAACCAGCATGGCCAAGTTGGATAGGGTGGTTTCGATCGTGCGTAGGCGTTGATGTACGTCGTTCAAAGATGCTTCCTCCTGCGTATTTGTGGCGCAAACAGCTGCTGTGGACATGTTGTCCATGATCCGATCTGCGATTTCAGCTGAGCGTTGAGAGTAATCCCTAGATTTGCAGACAGTATCCCTCGGACATGGCTGGGCATGCGATTCATCCAAATAGTTGTAAGCATTTCGTCTTCCACGTGTTCACCTGCCAAATTTCGCATTTCCCTGAGAAGACTGGATGGTCGCCTATCCCCCAGTTCAAGGCCAGTCATGAGTTTGTTGATCTGTCGTTCTTTTGATTCGGAAAACCTGGAAATTAGTTGAAGTTTAAATGTAGAATACTTCTCTTTTTCCGGTGGAGACTGAACTAGATCGGAGACTTCGCTTAAAATCTCTGGGTCTAACGTGGCGATGATAAGGTTGAATCTATTGTTGTCTGAGATGATCCTGTGGTAATGGAACTGAGCTTCCACTTGGACAAACCACAGTGCCGGATTAACCTTCCAGAACGGAGGCATTCTCACATTTCTGAGCGCTGAGATTTCTTGCCCATCGATGTCTTGTGAAGATTGAGTTGTAGGACCAGGTTGGTCGGATATGTTTCCCGATTGCGATTGTTGGCCAGGAGTAGAACTGCCCCTCGATGTTCCTGCAACGTCGTTTTCTGCCATCGTAACCAACTGAACTCAACTAGCGAATGTGCGCAATAAAGAAAAATTAGCTTGTGTCTGTTTTTCCCGTTGGGGACTTTGGGACGAGCAATTGTGCGCAGTAAGGAAACTTGGCTCGTGTCTGCTTTTTTCGAAGGGGACTTTGAGGTGAGCGAATGTGCGCAATAAAGAAAACTTAGTTTGAGTTTACTTTTGTTGCCGGGGTCACCAGTTGTGGTGGTTGTCGGAACTATATAAGATAAAAGACGACAACTACACACTTAAAAATTACTTTTATTAACCAAAACAAATAAATTACGACACGAAAAAAAAAGGCTGTTGCTTTTTGCAACGAGAAAATAGGAATCAATGAATATGTTATTTCTGACCGTTATTAACAAAAATTAATATTGGTAAAAGTGATTCTAGCGACATCTTTTATTGAGTATCTCTGGCAATGCTGCCACACACCTAATGCGGAGACCGCCATCTGTTGGCAGGTAGCGAAACCGCGAATATTCTCCGAATCCTCAGTCAAACAAGAGGAAACGGAGGAAAGGGAGAATAGTACAATATGAGAAAAAGTAAATACAAAGGTCGCAGACGAGAATGTGGAGGAAATGTTGCATTGGCTCATGATTCACATTCTCATCTTGCAGGATTTTTCCGTTAAGGAAACTGGATGAAAGTCAGTCGGCAGAGTCTGCTCAAGCGTGGTAGTACCAATCCAGAGTACTTTTGACAACATCTCCAGGAATTGGTCTTACGACTTTCCACCGATTTTTCTGCCTTCACCTCGGTGATTGGGCAATAACCCACGCTTCTGCTACTAGCTTTAGCCGGCCCGTCCCCTTCTGAGAGAAACAAACTGAGTTAACCACAGCGGATTTGCCGCCCTTTGTTAAGCTACTTCCTAAGCCTGCCCGAAGTGCGGACTGAGTCATAGCACGCCTGCCCTAAGTGCGGACTGGATCCCTCCTAAGCCTGCCCTAAGTGCGGACTGGGTCACAGCACGTCTGCCCTAAGTGCGGACGGCTACTTTCCAAGCCTGCCCTAAGCGCGGACTGGATCCCTCCTAAGCCTGCCCTAAGTGCGGATTGGATCCCTCCTAAGCCTGCCCTAAGTGCGAAATGGTTCCCTTCTAAGCCTGCCCTAAGTGCGGACTGAGTCACGACACGCCTGCCCTAAGTGCGGACTGGATCCCTCCTAAGCCTGCCCTTAGTGCGGACTGGGTCCCAGCATGCCTGCCCTAAGTGCGAACGGCTACTTTCTAAGCCTGCCCTAAGTTCGGACTGGATCTCTCCCAAGTCGGCCCTAAGTGCGGACTGGGTCATCGCAAGCCTGCCCTAAGTGCGGACTGAAACTAATTCGAGACGACGCACCGAACCGAGCCAGACAACAGGACGCATAACCCCGGCCCGTACCAGAACCAGCAGCAGGACGACGATAGTTGTAAGCGTATTAGTGCTATTAATAAGTATAAAAATTGTTGAGGAATTGATAAAGACCGTACTAAAAATAATACAAATATTTGGCGCAACAGCTCTTTAAAGGGGCCAGGGCCTAGCTTCTCGCAACCACTCATGTTGTGTGCGTTATATTTTTCACACGGATGGAAGGGACCTACAGTTTAATGCCGACTCCGAACGGCGATTTGAGAAGCTTTTTCATGACAATAATACTCTCGGATGTTTGTCAGACGCTCGCGAGAGGTGGTACCGTGAAAAAACTTGTTGGTGTTTTCTGGGATTCGAACTTGGAACCTCATGCGTAGTGATCCGACACACTAACCACTTACGCCACGGCGCCCATACTAGCATTGTTCCAAATAACTATTGTGAAACACATCCGAGAAATAAAGTACCTCTTTCCAAAGTCTAGGGTGTTCCTTTGGGTTAAACCTGGGGCCGGCGAGCCCACCTCAGCCTTTGAAAAAAGATACAATCACAGCAGTCATACGAAGCTTATACTCCAGGAACAATGTACGGAAGTTTTACCAAAAGGTAAAAAGAGAAGCACTACCCGTACAGAAACCTGTAGAGATGAAAATGGAAACCTTAAAGTAGATTCACAGTCTGTGCTGAGAATATGGAAAAAACTACTTCTGCAGACTGTATAACGGCGACGAAGATCAACATCCCGCTGTCAGGCAGAATGAACCATTCAACATAGACGATGATAGTCAATAGTTCCATCCACTTGACCAAAACGAAGTGAGGATAGCAATATCCAAGCTGAGATCCAACAAATCTGCTGGACCCAGCGGCTTACCGGCTGAACATTTCAAAGCAGCTGGTGATGAATTGGTAGAGTGCATACACCAACTCATCTCTAAAATTTGGTCAGCCTGATAAAAGGAATCTCAGCATCGTTTGCCCGATCCACCAGAAAGGAAACACCTTCAACTGCGCCAACTATAGAGGCATCAGTCTCCTCAACATCGCATATAAGATCTTTTCTGCGATATTGTGTGAAAGAACGAAACCTTTTGTCAGCAGCCTGATTGGACCCTATCAGTGCGGTTTCAGGCCAGGAAAGTCCACCATCGATCAAATCTTCACACTTCGGAGAAAACCTAAGAATTCCAAATCGATATTCACCACCTCTTTATCGATTTCAAGGCCACCTATGACAGCATCTATGGAAAAGAGCTTTATAGAGCCATGTCTAGTTTTGACATCCCTGCCAAACTTGTCCGTCTGTGCAGGATGACGATGGAGAACGCTCGGTGCTCCATCAAGATCAGTAAAAACCTCACCGTGACCTTTGATGTCAGAAAAGGTTTTAGAGAAGGTGACGCGCTGTCGTTCGACTTCTTTAATATTGTATTTGAACGGATTGTGCGGAACTCACAAGCCAACACCGGAGGCACAATCTACCACAAGTCTGTACAACTACTTGCATACGCCGACGATATTGATATTATTGGAAGAACTCAGCGGGCTGTCACCGGTGCGCTTGCAAGCATTGAGGCGGAAGCGGCCAAAATGGGTTTAGCGATAAACGAGGGCAAAACCAAGTATATGCTGTCAACAAGAAGGGAAAGCCAACACCGACGAATTGGACAAAACATCACCGTGGGCAGCTATAACTTCGAGGTAGTAAGGGACTTTGTCTACCTTGGCTCTGCTATAAATTCAACAAACAACATCAGCGCAGAAATTAAGCGAGGAATAACTCTTGCCCATTGCTGTTTTTTTTTTTGGGGGTTTATAAGGCAATTCAGCAGTAAAGCCCTATCTCGAACAACTAAGGAGACTCTGTATAAGACTCTGATCATCCCAGTCCTGCTTTACGACGCTGAAATATGGACTTTATTAAAAGAGGATGGAGATATCCTTGGTCGCTTCGAGAGAAAAATTCTTCGTAAGATTTTCGGTCCCGTTTGCGTTGACGGGCTTTGGAAGAGGACATTCAATCACGTACTATACGAGCTGTACAGCGACATCGACCTAGTCAAAAAACTGCGTATTGGCTACGTCTGAGATGGCTAGGACATGTAGAGCGAATGGACACTAACGCTCCGGCCCGTAGATTCTTCGAATTTAACCCGAGGGACGCCGCAGTAGAGGACCTCCTCGCCGTAGGTGGCGCGCATAAGTCCAAGGGGACCTCGACCAACTTGAAGTGCGTAACTAAAGGCAAATAGATAAAGACCGAGCTAAATGGAGAGGCTTGTTTGTTGGGGCCCACCGAAGTAAGTAAGTAAGTAAGTAAGTAAGTCATACGAAGCCCTCCACAATCAACCCGAATGCACCCACTTTTCATCCGGTTGATAGGGAGCAGCCAATTACAAGCTCACTCGTGAACAATGGGACATAGCAGAAAAATGCACGGCAAAACCAAGGTGTTCTATATGTAACCCAGGATCCAAAAGCGGCAATGATCACTCTACTGGAAGTTTCTGATGCGCAGCGTACAAAAGCGCAATACGTAAAATCGCAAAGAAATCATGAAGCACATCCTAATAAATTTGAACCACTGCGAAACCGCTCAATGGAAAACGGAAATAGTAAGGCAGTGATGTGGACATGCGGAAGCTACCCATTCGAAAGCAAGGACCCCAGGCACCGGCAAAACTTCGTATACGCCAAAATAAAAGGAATCCACTTCCCCAGCTGCTATGCACCACCGAGCCTGGGTATTGAAGAATACGAGCAGATCCTGGATAGCCTTGTAGCCGGGGTCAGAGGAAGAACACCAAACATTGTAGCCGGAGACTTTAATGTATGGGTAGTCGAGTGGAATAGCACCATGACAACTAGAAGAGGCGCAGCACTGCTAGAAGCATTTGCTAGTCTCGATCTAGTGCTACTAAAGCGAGGAGTCAAGCATACTTTCGACAACGGCAGATCGCGCTAATTAATCAACCGGACGTTTGCCAGCAGAGCCATGGCAAGGAGAACGAAATGGCAAGTCTCAGACCTATACAATAACAGCCACCACCAGGCCATCACATTCGAAACACAAGAACAACACCGATTACAGCACCGCAAAGCTCCTCGAAAAGTACAAAACCTGGGCTGGAAAACAAAAGACGTAGACACCGAAATGCTCGAATACATGATAAGCAACATGGACATAGCAAGAGGCACAGCAGAAGAACAGACTAAGGAAGTCACAAGGTCCTTATCCCGAGGATGCGACGACCGAGCAGAATGTCAGATCCGGAGATGTCAGAATGCGGAGATCCCAGCAGAGAGCCTGAGGTAGAGGCACACAGGACTAGAGGTTAAAGACTAGATTAAATTAGATTTTATTATCCTTCTTTTTTACAGCATGGCAAAAGCCATCTGCCAGAGTGACAATTAAAAAGAATCAATAATAAATATGCTCAAAAAAAAAAAAAACAAAAACAAAATGGGCTTTTATATAATTAAAAGGCTTCATCTACTATTTATCTGCGATAACTAGACGCAGCTTTAATGTATTTGTATAGCGATAACCAATCTCTGCCATTCAATACGCTATGTACTTCTTCATGTGATAGTTGGTTTTCTCCTAAGTGCAGTCTCCTTATCTCTTTCAGTATTGGACAAACTCCTACGAAGTGTAACACATTTTCTCGTACCTCCAGATTACAGAGATCGCACAGTATCGGCAAATCAGGTCGGTGGGGGACGAAATTCAGGGGCATTAATTCTCCTCGTGCTTTGAAAATGGTTGATATTACATCTGTTCCATATTTTTCATTCACGTAACTTCTATCTCTAAGGTCATGTGAAAGCTTGGAGTAGACTTCTCTATGAACAGAAGCTTGGGCTTCCTCAACAAACGAATTATGGATTTTGACATCTAGGTTGGTTATGATGTTATACAGCTCCATTCTCAAATGATGGGTATTACGCCAATCCAAATTAAGAGGACAATTCGCTCTATCAGCTATCTCTTTCCATTTTGCAAAACAGGACGCACTTCTAGTCAAAGCGTATTCTGCTACTATCCTCGGTATGCGACCTGCCTCCATATTAAAAACTTTTATCACATAATCGAAATGCATTTTGAGAGTCTTAATGAACATCGCCGGTAGTTCCGTTTCTATATGAAGCATGTAGTTAGGGGTAGTCAATGGAAGGCAAACTATCCGTTTGAGAAAAAAACGTAAAAGGCGCTCGACCATATCATTTTCGAAGTATCCCCATACTTGTGCAGCATACATCATAATAGATTGTGCAGTTACCTCGTAGATGCGATATTTTGTAGACATGCTGATGTGTTTGTTTGCCATACACAATTTCCAAGTTGAGTTAATAGCATATTTTGCGTCCTTAAATTTCCGCTTAAGATGTAAGCCCATGTTGTTTTGGGGTGTTAGAGTTACTCCAAGATACTTGTATTCTTTAACGACCTCCACTGATTCTCCATCAAATCCCCATGCTTCCCGTTGGGGACGCCTTCCTCTTCCGTTTCCAAAAACCATTACTTGTGATTTGGCTCGGTTGACAACAAGATTCCACATTTGGCAGTACTCCTCGAGTTTCGTCATCATCATTTGTAGCTTATTGGGTGTATCCGCTAAGAGAACGATATCATCCGCATACATCAAAGTTTTTATTTTGACATTATTAAAAGCGACTCCTCCGTTCAAATAGTCTACAATGTCATCCAAAAATAAGACGAATAAGAGTATACTCAAGGTACAACCTTTCCGTACTCCCGTAGTTATCAAGAAACTCTCAGACATTTCTGTTCCGTTCCATACCGCGGCAGTGCATCGATGATAGATTGCCTTAAGCGTTTTCGCCATTTTGGACGGTACTCCCATGCTTGATAATTTGTAGAAAAGCAGATCTCTATTTACACTATCGAATGCTGCTTTAAAGTCTACAAAATATGCATAAACTTTCTTTCCTTGTTCGCGGTATATATCCACAATCATACTTAGTGTAAATATTTGATCCACCGTTGAGTATCCTCTCCGAAAGCCAGCTTGAAATTCGCTCAATTTGTTATGCGCATTTATCCAGTCTGTAAGCCGATTGAACAAAATAGATCCAAATATCTTTCTAATGGTATTTAAAAAGGATATACCCCTGTAATTTTCCGCCATATTTTTATCCCCCTTTTTAAAAATCGGAAATATTAAAGTAGTTTCAAAGCATGCAGATACGCTATCACTTCCATACATATCATTTACAAGATCGAGAAGGCAATTGGCAAATTCGTTGCTGCAGTGTTTGTAAAATTCATGGGGTATTAGGTCTACACCAGGGGCCTTCTTTTCCTTAAGATTTTTTAGAACTTTTTGGTGCTCCAAGAGTGTGAATGGTCTATCCATACTTTGATCCTTAATTTGCGGCTCACAGTACTGGAAGAGGAGTACTGTCCTTTCTACGTTTAAGAGCGTTTGGAAATGTGTTTTCAGGTCCGCTAGTGGAATATGTAAACCTATTCTGGGTTTTATACCCTTTACAACACGAACTGCTTCCCAAAACTCTTTCGAATTCCTGCTAACTGCGATTACTTGCATTTTTCGCTCGTAAAATTGCTTTTTCCTTACCACACAGAGAATTTTAAAATCCTTATTCGCTTCAGAATACATTTGTCGAAAGAAATCAGTATTATATTTTCGAAATATTTTCAAGAACGCAAAGGTTCTCCGTCGAAGCTTTTCGCATTCGTAATCGTACCATTCTTGTTTTACGTACCATTCAAAACTTCAATTCGCACATTTGTAAACATTTCTTTTAAAATGTCGAAACCATTTTCTTCCCTGCACATCAAGCATGAAGATGAAAGATTAGAAGTGAAATCCTTTCCAGCAACCCTCATTTTTTCGTCTCTAAGTTCCGCTTTAACCTCCGGAAGCTGGTCAGCAAGTGACTTTTTTACAGCGATTAATTTAACACGCTTACTTCTTACTGTCGGTGGATAATCCTTCTGGAAACTTATGTTCGTGCCTTTTAGCTTACTGGAAGATTTTAAAATGTGGTAGACATCTGAGATATTCCTGAGCGTTACAACTAAGTTGTTAATTTTCTTGTTGTGTGTGCCAGAGTTATCATTCTCATCCGTGTTGTTGCTGTTCATGTGCCGTACAGATTCGACCGCACTATCTGTTCCGTTTTGCAAGAGGTTCGTGCAAATATCCTTTGCCTGCTTCGCTGGATCGATGTTTTCCCGCTTCGGAATATGAAGAATTAAATTTCTCTCAGTGTTTTTCTGCATGAGACGCTCGACTTGGTACTCCAATTGGTTGCAACGCGCCTCTGTTGCTGCGATTTTCTGTTCGAGATCCGTTTGCTTGTCACTGATATCCGCTATTTTTAGGGCAAGCTTCTCCATGTCCGCCTTGGTCGCCAAATGCTGTAGCTGGTTTTCGAATTTTGCATCCAAAAGTCGACCCAGGTCTTCTATGGTCATGTTTGATACTGCCATTTCCAGAAGTTGGGATCTTTTGTTTTCCTGGTATGACTCTGGAGATGTTTCGTGGATACTTCGCTTGTTCATCGGGGGTGTAATCGTACCGTTGTATCGTCGCCAGTAAAATTTTAAGGCCCGTTTTCTGTGTCTTATTTGATATAAACTTACTTTTTTCTATTTGCTGAGGTGAATCTAAGTATTAAGTTCGTTTATAGGCGCAAATATGAATTGTACGCCTTCTGTTTCTTCACAAAACTTTACTATAATACAGGAGCTATGCAATTTGTGCGACCAACTTATCAACGGTTAACTTTCAACTCTCACACAGGACTATGAGGTACTAAGGAGGAAGAGAGCACAACTCCGTAAGCTGATAAAAAATAGCAAAGCCGAATACTTCCAGGCACTCAGAGAGTAGTTACAGCAAAATCCATGAGCAGGCGCGTATCAAATATTTATAAAAAAATTGAAGAATGGCATGGCAGCTGCACCGACTTGCCCGAATATCATGCACTCAATTGTCTGCACTCTTTTCCCGAGGAACGATGGATTCACCTTACCACAAGGAGCAGCGGAAGAAACATAGGCAATACCAGCAGTCACCACAGAGGAAGTTTTAGAAGCCGCGGCAACAATAAAGTTCAGCTAGACGCCGGAGATGAATGGAATCCCGAACTTCGTGCTAAAAGGAGCCATTAAAACAAAGCCAGAGATCTTCATGCGCCTTTATACGACATGCCTAATGACAATTTCCCACTACAATTGAAAAGGCAACGGCTAGTCCTCATATCAAAGGGAAACAAATCACCTAAGCAACCGTCTTCGTACAGGCCGTTGTACATGCTTGACCCACTGGGGAAAAAAATAAATATTTGGCGCAACAGTTCTTTAAGTGAAAGGGGTTAGCTTCTCGCAACCGCTTATGTTGCGTGGGTTATATTTTCCAAACGAATGGAAGGGGCCTACAGTCTAGAGCCGTATGCGAAGGGCAATTTTTTTTGAGAAGCTTTTTCGAGACAACAATACTCTCGGATGTTAGTCAGACGTTTGCGAGAGGTGGGACCGTGAAAAAATTTGTTGGCGTTTTCAGGGAATCGAATTTGGAACCTCACGCGCAGTGATCCGACACACTAACCACTTACGCTACGGCGACACACTGGGGAAAGTGCTAGAAAAAGTAATATGTACAAGGCTAGAGCCATACACGGAAAGAGACTCGGGGCTGTCTAATCCGTAGCACGGCCTTAGAAAGAAACGAAGCACCATAGGGGCGATAAACGCAGTGCGCGATTGTGCGCGAAGCTATCGCAGGTCAAATATGGCTAGAAGCGAGCGCTAAGCAACCTGCATATACCTAACTACCTGCTGAGAACAAAAGTCAGTTACTTCAGTGAGAGAATCCTTCATTATGACACGGACGAGGGGCCTAAGAGTCCCCCAAGTTTCAGTGCTAGGCCAAGCCCTCTGGAACAATGTGCGATGGAATACTAAGAACGTCAAGGTGGAGCAGAGTTGAAATCATCGACTACGCTTATTACATTGCAGTAATCCTCGTAGCAAAAACGCTAGAACAAGTGTCCGAAAACTGCAACCAAACAATAAGAAACGTGAGGCCATGGCTACAGGCAATAGGTCTGGAACTGACAAATCACAAGCCGTGCTAATAAGTAGTAGAACAAAGGTAGAACACCTTATTATACAGATCGGTGAGCAAACCATCGAGTCGCGTCCACACATCAAGTACCTGCAGGCGAGAGAGTCTCCAGGGCAATAGCGGCACTGTCAAGAATCAAGATTAATGCCAAATGTTGGAGGACCTAGGCAGCCATTACGAAACCTGCTAGCAACGGTAAGCAAGTCGATCCTTATGCACGCGTCCCCCATATGGACGCAAGCGGCGTTCTGGATAACGTACATGAAATGGATGAACTCGGCCGATAGAATCTCATTGTTAAGAGTATGTTGTGCCTCTCGGACGGTGTCCGCGGAGGCAATTAGCGTAATCTCCGGTCGAATGACAATCGATTTGGAAATAAAAAAGTCCGCAGCAACCAGCGATGCTATACCAGAATGGGAACACGGATGGAACACCACACCCAAAGGAAGATGGACCCATACGCTGATCCCCAACGTAAAGGAATGGATCAGCAGAAAACACAAGGAAGTGAAATTCTACATGACACAGTTCCTATCAGGGCACGGATGCTTTCGGGAATATCTCAACAAATACAAACACGTGGATGGCCCATACCGCCCGCACTATGAAGGCAAAGTCCAGAACGCGGAACATGTTTTGATGGAATGCCGGATGTATAAGACGGGCAAAAATATACTAGAGAGAGAAACTGGCGGCCAAGTGACTCCGAGAGGACTAATAACATTCATGATGACGACGAATGAAGCCTAGAATACAGCAAAAGAAATCATCGCCAGCAACGCGAAATGAGGATCCTACAAACCATGGAAGGTAGACTAAGTTACACAAAAACGCCACCTTATGCAATGTAACACAAGTGACATGCTTAGACACACAGTGACATATGAACACGCAGTAACAGGAAGTGGAATGTGCAAATTGAGCTGCTGCAAAGCAGGAGCAATGGCTTAGCAGGAGCAAATGGTGAGATAAATAGCATGACATGCTAACAAACCCCGCGAAGTAATACCAAACGGCAGTCTCGTCGGGAGAGTGGTAGAAGTGCGCAGGCTATGGATTAGTACATAGGCGCATTCCTGGCACCGATTATTCGTGTTTGCAAATCGTGCATGCTATTAGCCCGGGCTACTAGTATCTTTAGAAGATTACCACACCCCTTGGCGCAACCAAAAAAAAATTAATAAAATAAATAAATAAAAATCAACAATTTCCACACACAGTACGACACAAACACGCACGTTCTTTTAGCTACAGTAGCTGCTAAGGTCAAATCAGCAACGTGACGATCTTCGAGCTTTGATCGATCAAGAATCTGAAGTGAAATTTATCACCGAAGCAGCTGTATAATTGTTCAACATGAAGTTGATTAGCAGTGGAGCTTGTCACAAGTATTTTGACATTCTCTTTTTATCACTACACTCCACTTCTGAGACTAGCTTACACGCCTACGTTTTTAAATCCCTGACTGGGCTTCTTCTGCCCAAGGAATTGACACTTAAAAGATGGAAACACATCTATGGGTTAACCTTAGCTGATCCCATATAGATTTGTTAGGTTTGCTGCTCGGTAGGGACGCCTTTTCGGAACTCGTACTTCCACAAATAATCAGAGGTAATGACATGGTGTCGCCAATCGCACAAAAAAATACAACTTGGTTGGAACCTGTTGGGTAGAGCTCTCATAGAAGCACATAAGGTGCGAAGTTTCCTTCAAGTATGCGATGTAGACACCTAGCAGTGAATAATTTGAGAAATCAAGGAGGTACTATTTTATATAGCCGAGGATGAGGAGAACGTGGCATGTGAGAAGCACTCTCAAGGACAAACAAACGTCTACCGGACAGGCGATATGAATTGTCGCTTCCATTTAAGGAGGGATGTAAGCCTGTGCTTGGGCCCTCGTGACAGGAGCCTTGCGTATTTTTCATCTTTTAAAGGAGCGGTTTCAACATAACCCTACACTACACAAATAAAAAAACGAATTGTATGAAGGAATACCTGCAACTAGGTCACATGACGAAAATCGATGTTCACAAGGATGAAGTCCACAACACGTCATATCATTATTTTGTGCCATACCACGCAGTAGTAAAGGATTCTAGCTCCAGGACGGAACTGCGAGTGGTCTTCGATGCCACAGGGAAGACATTAGATTGCACATCCTTAAATGATCACTTGATGGTTGGACCTAAAATACAGAATAACATCATTGACATCATTATGGGATGGAGATTGCACAAGCTTACCTTCACCGCAGATGTCGAAAATATGTACAGGCAGATATGTACGTATATGAACCGAGAAGACTCCTATTATCAACTCATTTATTGGTACGACGAGTTAGTCGCTTAAGATATAACGTTTGGAGACTGTAGCTTTTGGGACTGCGAGTTCACCTTATCTTTCAATCCAAACATTCAACCAGGCAGCTGCTGACGAGGAAAATCATTTCTCCATGGGTGCAAGATAGTACGAGAGGAAGCTTTGAAAGCATCTGAAGCGTCAAAATCTCGGATGCTGATTTATTGGAAGAAGCGTTACTGAAACATTTTCCTTTCAGAACCTGTAGTCTGAAGCTGTAGAAGTCATAAAACGAACGATGCTTTCAACGATAGCTAGGTTGTTTGATCCATTAGGTTGGATTTCTATTAACAATATTAAAGGTGATGATGCAGCAGTTGTGTTGGCGTGGATTGAGGTACGATAATCCAGTTGGGAAGCATTTAGCACAGAACTCCTTCTTGTTAAAAAGATCTGGAAACCACGTTGGATTCGCATCGCCAGCAAACAAATGGATACAGAACTGCACAGTTTCAGATACGCACTCAAGCAAGCATACGACTCGGTACTGTATCTCCGCGTTTTGGATGAAAACAACATCCACATGCACTTACTGACGTCAAAGACGAAAGTGGCTCCCCTGAATACGGTTACGCTTCCATGGCTTCAGCTATGTGGAGCAATCCCCTTAATTTTACTTTTAGACTATACATTGAAGGTCTTGGACTTATGACTATCAAGACTTATGCATCGTTGTCGCATTAGCGTGGATCACATCATTGCCATCTACCCGAAAGACGTTTGTTAGCAATAAAATGGCAGAAATTCAGAGACTTACCAACTGTGTATATATACACACGTTCCAGCAAATCAAAATCCAGCGGATCTTGCATCACGTTGACTTTTACCATCCGGTTTATATGGCTATGCCTTTGAATGGAATGGTGCTGAGTTTCTCCGATGAAATGGAACTTCGACACACCAACTGAACCTTCTAACATTTGAGTCGATGAGGAGAGCTGTAAGGTGCATAGTCACATAGCAACCACACCGTAAAATGCAATTATAAACACTCAAACCGTTAGGGATTATAGTGCACTGTAGAACGTTCGCTTGAAAAAGGTCACATTCATCTCTAGGTAGACAATCGGGAACACTTGCGCGAAAAGATATAAAGGCAGCTTTCATCATCGCAATGAGAACAGTCTAAACTATTATGGTCAGAAGAAATCGCTGAACTAAAGGACAAACAAAGCAAAATAAGATGGCTGAAATCGTTAAATCTGTTTCAAGACGATTACAATAATTTGCTTATTTAAGGCCGATTGCAATACTCACGTTTGGAATATAACCAGAAGCATCGCATTCCATTGAAAGCTAGTCACCATTTTACCAAGCTGATTATCCGTGATGCCCACGAACACACTTTCCATGGGGCGTTCAGTAAATGATAGCTATTTTAAGGAACAGACACTGGATTATCAATACAAGCTCATGCATCCACCGATGCAACATCAGTTTTCGATATAGACTAAACGCTGGAGATCGGCTAATGGCCAACCTACCTTCACTTCGTGTACGCGTTTCCCGACCCTTCATTTTCACCGGGGTAGATTACGCTGGACCCATTGATGTCAATGGGTGGAAAGGTAGTGGCTCGAAGACATGTAAGGGTTCTTTTGCTATCTTCGTTCGTTTGGCCACGAAAGTTGCACATATAGAGTTGGTAAGCGACGACATGACAGCGCAGGCATTTCTAGCAGCACTCAGAAGATTTTCGGCCGGAAGAGGAATCTGCAAAGAAATCTTCAGTGATTGTGGGGAAACTTTTTGGGTGCCAATACGAAGCTGCAAAAACTGCCAGAGGCCACCAAATTCAACGAAAAGGAAATGGTTGAATGTATAACCAATAAAGGTACCAGATGTAACTTAATTCCCACCACTTACCCTCAGAAGGATTTTGTTAAGCTGGAGTAAAATCATTGAATTCATTTTTGAAGAAAATAGTTGGGAAGAAGACACTGATAGAGAACCCTTAAGGATACCACAACCGATGGTTATGGATATAGAAGTCAGATATACTGATCATTCACAAAGAATTCAGTAGATGTACCAAACCTTTTGTAGACAGTGGAGCTCGAATATCTATCGCGACTGCAGCAACGACCGAATCGGCTAGGAAAAGAACATCAACCACAGTTAAAGGATCTCGAATTCATTAAGGACGAACGAATTTCACCATCAGAATTGATGTTAGCCCGCATCACGAGTATATACCCTGAAGCTGATAGACTTGTTCGCGTCGCAATATTAAAAACAACAACCGAAGAGCTAAACCGGTCTATCACGAAAATTTGTTCCCCTTCAAGCAAAAATATACGCAGTGAAGCAATAATTAAAATTTGTATATGTATACGCATGCACAAGCGCATGTGTGTACATATTTACTCCACACAACATTCAACACAACATGTCATTCACACCCCACATCGTTCACTCAACCGTTCTTAAATCACCCTACGAACACCTCAACCCACAATTTATTCATTTATTCGCACACATCCGATTCATTTTTATTCTCGCAATTCAGAAAAAAACACACACACTCATACGCATCGCAGCAATAGAACAGTCACAAAATACAATATAAATTCGTATACAATTTATCTCCAAATAATAAAAATTCTCTCAACTCGAATAGATATGTACGAGTATACAACGGCTCGCAAGCCTAAATTAGCGATTACAAATTTAAACGAAACTACCCCAAGCCACCACGATCCTTGCGCACACAAATGATGGAAGTGAATAAACTCAGAAAACGAAGCAATTCACCGAAAAGAAATTCAAAAGAAAAACGACTAATTCATAGTTGGGGTGAAAGAGAAAGAGATAAATACACACCAGCAATTGCTCACTAGGGTTGAATTCCATAGCCATTAACTCTTTCACTAATCATGTTCCTTTACACAGCATATAAGCTTGAAGAAACAAACAACATACGAAGGGTTCGCTTGCATAGATACCGTAGCAGACGTTGGAGCTTTAAAGCTAAACTACAATAGGCATTTATTATTATTTTTTTGTTCAGAACAGAGCCTGAAGTGTCAAAAAGCTTGTGTTTCCTTTTTGCCTCAGATTCATCAGGGCTTTCAGCTTGTTCTATTTAAACATAAGCTTTATTTGAGAGTTTAAGTGGAGCAAAAGCATTTTTGGATATTAGGTCTCAAATGCGAGGAGGGAGAATGGCGTAGAAGATACAACTGCAAACTCTATGAGTTGTACTAGGATGTGGATGCGAAAAAGCCGGTCCACAGAGGGGAAAGAAAACGACTCCACTTTGAAGTAATCCTAAAGCGGTTCCGGAGTGGATGGTGTCAGGTTGAAAATGGGGTTAAAAATAGTTTGTTAGTGAGTAGGAGTCGCACACTACTTGAAACAGAGCGGGACTATTACTCGTGCGCATTAGCGTTTTTCCACTACCTCCTAGCAAAAAAAAACCAGGTTGTGGATGTAGTCCAAAAAGCCCCCAGGTTCGAGACGACGGAAAATACCGAACTTCCGGTATAAAGACCTAGTTGTCGCGAATCCCAGAAAACTTGGCCTTCACAACTGGAAGCTGCTTGCCCGTGATCGAAGAGGATGAAAGGCAGCCGTGTCTCAGGCAGAAACTCCTCAAGGGTCGGGAGCTGTTTAAGTAAATAGTAGGTATGCGCGTGAGGTTCCAAGTTCGAATACCAGAAAACACCAAATAGTTTATTAACCGTTTTTTTTGTTTTCGGTTGTCTCGAAAAAGCTTCTCAAACCAAATTGCCCTTCAGATATGGCAATAAACTGTAGGTCCCTTCCATTTGTGAAAAACATAACGCACACAACATGAGTGGTTGCGAGAAGCTAGGTCCTGGCATTTAAAGTGCTGTTGCTCCAAATATTTATTTATTTGTTTAGTTATTGCTGAAGTAATTGTACGGTGAACTGATGTGCATTCGAAGCATGATTCGCATGGCGGGTGTTTAAACGGTCTGTATTTTAAATTGATATACCAAATAAATATCTATCTATATATCTAACGCTTATTTTTATTTATAAAACATTTTTTTTGCATTTTGTATTATTATTTTCAAGAAAACTGTTTCATGAATTTTCTGTTTTCTTTTTATAAATTGTGTGTGGGAAAATTTGAGGTAGTTGTTCACGCCAGACGAAGGGAAAATGGGATTTTTTTGCGATTAACAGGGACAAAACACTGACAGCACTGTTCCTCACTAGGACACTTTGGTTTGCTTGTATAATTGTCTGCGATTGTCAAACATCCATGTTGCCAGATTAGAATTGCAAATATTTTTCCCAATCCAAATATTACTCAATAATTTCCATTACTACTTTTATATGCAGAGTCGTGGGACCGCTTTTGGTGCTGAGTCGAGATGGAAAAATGTATGCATACCTGGGCTGAATAGTCGAAATGAGGGATGCAATTTTTGTTTTTAGAGCTGGTTGCGGAATAATCAGTATCCCTTTACTCGTTTTTTTATGGTTTTTCCTTTTTACTTGAAAGCGTGACGAATAATTTGTTTCGCGGAGCTAAATGAATGAATACTTTTCTTTAAGTTTTTTACGATATTTTATGGCTGCGATGGTTGTTGAGTCCGCCATAGATCAAATATTTACACTACGACAGATCTAGGAAACAACTCAGGAACACGAAAACGAAACCGATCACCTTTTTTCGATTTCAAAGCAACCTATGACAGTGTTTATCGAAAATAGCTATACAGAGCTGTGTCTAGTTTTGACATTCCTGCCAAACTTATTTGAATATGCAGGATGACAATAAAGAACTGACGCTGCTCCATCAGGGTTACGCACCCCATTGATGTAAAAAAAAAGGATTTAGACAAGATGACGCTCTGCCATGCGATTTCTCCAATATCGTACTTAAAAGTATTGTGCGCAACTCACAAGCCAACATACGGGGCACAATACTTCAAAAGTCTGTACAATTACGCGCCTACGCAGACGACATTGAAATAATTGGGAGGAGAGAACGTGATGTCAATGGTGCGTTCGTGAGTATTGAAGCAGAAGCGGCAAAAATGATTTTAGCGGTGAACGAGGGCAAAACAAAGTAGATGCTGTCAATTTCATTTCATTCATTTCATTTTATTTCTATGAGAGTAGATTTACATGATACTACAAGATTTTTATCTTTTAATTAAGTATCTAAATTCAACTTAAAATTACGGTGTTAACAATAAAATTTGTGTAAATGGGTAAATTTATTATTATGTTAAAAAGAAGCAAGAAAAGAAGATAAGTAAAAATTTTGTATGAATGCAATTATGTAAATTTCAAATACTGATAAAGTTTTCAAAAATTTCAAAAAAAGAAAACAATGTTTTTAATTCCGTGAAATTCAATTTTGATTTTGATTCGACATAAGTGAAAATAATTTCCTCCGAAATACAGCTGATGAGCTTATTCTTTGCAATTCGTATGGAAGACCGTTCCACAAGCGAATTGCATTTACAAAGTAAGATCGTTCCGCAATAGTGTGCGAAGAGCGCGGTCCAATTAGTTTTAAACCTCTTGGGGACTGGGCAAACTGAAGCTGTTCATTTAAGTATTCAGGACATTTGTTGTGGATTTCCTTATAGTATCAGAGACAGCATCGCAACAATTTAAGGAACTGCTAATGGTATAACCTAGATACTTCACTTTTTCAACGTAAGGAATAATATCACCATTTATAACAAGTGGCGGGTAATCATGCGGTGAAACTTCACTTCTGGAGCATATCATTGCAACAGATTTTCGAGGATTAAGTTTCAGTTTATTTGAGTTGGACCATTGACGTATATTTAATAGATCTTCGTTTAATCTGGCTACACAATCTTCCATCAAGCCGATTGGACGAGAAAGATAAATTAAAACATCATCCG
This sequence comes from Brachypalpus laphriformis, assembly GCA_945910035.1. NCBI lineage: Eukaryota > Metazoa > Arthropoda > Insecta > Diptera > Syrphidae > Brachypalpus > Brachypalpus laphriformis. The sequence continues at coordinate 18,983,586 of OX246757.1, forward strand.
CGTACATATGCGTTTGGCTATTGAGAACTTTTGCAGGTAGATCATTGATAAATAAGGAAAACAGAATTGGCCCTAGGACAGATCCCTGAGATACACCGGAATTGACAATGAGTGGATTCGAGTTTCCTTGCTCTGTTTCTACAATCTGTACGTGACTTTTCAAATAATTTAAAATAAGTTTTAGCGCTGTATTTGAAAAATAAAAATTGTGACGAAGTTTTTCGAGGAAGATTGTGTGGTCTATGGAATCGAAAGCTTTAGAGAAATCTAATAGTACCATAATACAAATTTTATCACAATCCAAAGCCGTGCGCATATCTGAAGTTACTTTAATAACTGCAGATTCACAGCTATGTTTGTGGCGAAACCCCGACTGCCATTTAGAAAACATTTTCCCTGCCTCTAAATAATTAAGAATTTGATTGCAGACTATTTTTTCAAAAACTTTAGATAGGAAAGGCAATAAACTAATTGGTCTAAACTCCGACGGGCTTGAGGGATTGGATTTCTTCGGGATCGGAATAATTTTCGCAGCTTTCCAACACTCAGGGAACTGACTACTGAGGATACATGTATTTACTATGTGTGTTATATATGGAAGGAATATGGGCAAAATCAATTTAACAAACTTCGGTGAAATGCCGTCAAGACCAATTGCATTTGATTTAACAGACCAAACTGCATTTTGAACTTCAACCGCACCAATACAATCGAAGAAAAAGCTTTCGTGAGCATAAGCATCAGCTGAAGAAGTTTGGAAAGTGGTTGGACTTGACAAAGGTGGAGCTAAAATTGAAGTCATTTCCTCAGGACTAAAGGAGCATTTGGACACATTTTTGTCACCAGCCACACCTACTTCTTTTAAATTCTTCCACAACTCCTTAGAACTAAGCCTAGGATCAAGTTTTTTAAGTAAATACGACCTCTTAGAAGACCGTATTAGCAGAGTAACCTTATTTCGAGCGAAAGGATATCACGATAGGCACCATTAACTTTGTTGTAGTAAAGCACATTGTCTACCTCTGCTATAAGCTCGAGCAGTGACAACAACGCGGAAAGCAAACGACCGACCAATGAATTTTGTCAATCGCTATTTCTTTCGGCTAAGAAGGCAGTTGAGTAGTAAAGCCCACTCTCGAACGCCTAAGGTAGCCCTGTACAAGAAGTTAATCATCCCATTCCTGCTATATGGCGCAGAGACATGGACCCTATAGACATCGGGTGAGGTGGCTAGGACATCAACGCCCGGCCCGTAGAGTCTTTAAATCCATTCCCCAGGAACGACGGAATAGAGGATGGCCCCACCTTAGATGGCGTGAACAATTGGAAAGGGAACTCAATTAACTTGACGCACGCAACAGGAGGCAGCTGGCTGATGACCGGACTGGTTGGCGATGTTTGTTAGCTTAGGCCTAGGTCCACCCCAGACTATAGCGCCATTTAAATAAGTAAGTAAGATATTGCTTAGGAATTAGTCTCGCTTGTGCTTGTCCTTTTTTGTGACTGTATAAATAAAATCTTCGTTCTTTTGGTAATTGCAATTTGTATTGAAGAATGCTTAAAGAAAAACCAATATTTATCTCATTTACCTCCGAATCATTTGAAATTAATAATAATTGCGCATCCAAAAACAAGAAAATGTTGAAATTTCGACGGACTCTCTCTCATGTTTTTCAATTATTCTCGCGAAATTTAAAGAACAAAGCAAAATAAATTAAATTATTTTCGATAGGCTGGTTAAACTCAAAAATAATTCACAGAAAACGCGTACTTCAACCAGAATGTGAATGAAAAACGAATGTCAAAAATATGTTCTTGGAATGCAAACGGACTTTTGCAAAAACTCGACGAATTGAAAATATTCATGCGTGAAAAAGATATTGATATTTGCTTGTTTTCTGAAAAACACGTAAAAAACGAATCGCATTTAAAAATATGAGGCTATAATGATTACCACGCTTGTCACCCTTCGGGAAAATCGAGAGGCGGATCATCCTTGTTTATTAAAGACTGCATCGAACAATCCGAAGACCTAAAGATAGAGCTTGACACTTTGCCACTGTGCACGATTTGAGTTAAAAGTAGTCAGCGTACTATTAAAATCTCATGTATCTACTATCCACCGCGTTCCGCGCTTGAAAAAAGTAATTTTACTGACTTGTTCGAATCGCCGAAACATTATTTCATTATTGGCGGCGATTTTAATGCGAAACATAGGTTCTGGGGCTCAAGATACAGCTCGAAAAAATGTAGAATGCTCTATGGGGTAGGTATGGAGTACAGTTGTGATTTCCATTCGACGGGTAAACCAACTTACTGGCCAACTGATACTTCGAAAATACCTGACCTGATCGATTTTTTCGTTGTGGAAGGAATATCTAAAAACCATATAAAAGTTAAAGAGAGCTTTGAACTGTCGTCTGATCATTCCCCGGTTATTTTAACAATCAGCGAAAAACTAGTCTATAACCTAGAGCCAGCGAGATTAACTGGTCGAACAACTAACTGGGAAGGCTTTAGGAACGAAATTGAAGATAATGTTGAACTGAGCGTTCCACTTACGACACCCTATGAACTTAAGGTTGAAGTTGGTCGCTTCGTTGAGATCGTACAGCTCGCCTCTTGGAATAATACGCCCGTCAGATATGGTTTACGATATCCTCCGAAAATAAAAGAATTGGTCAAGGAAAAAGAAAGGCGCGTAAAAAATGGCAACAGAGTCGTCCACCGCAGCATAAAGCACACTTGAATCGTCTGTGCAATTTGTTGAAGAAGACTATTATGGATTTTAAGAATCGTGCAATAGGCTCTTACCTTGAAAGATTAACAGCGAAAAAAGATTCCAATTATTCACTTTGGAAAGCTGTAAAAGGCACCAAACGGCCCAAAGTCCCCGTGCCGCCAATCAAATTAAATCAAAATGAATGGGCAAGGGAAGATAAAGAAAAAGCGGGCGTCTTTGCGGCCCACCTGGAAGAAACCTTGAAACCGTACGAGGGTAAAGTGGCTTACGACAACCGCAATATGCTGGATTTACCATCTGACAATTTAACGCTCACAAGTGCAACGCTAAGGGAACTCACACATGAGATCGAGAATCTAAAACCTAAGAAAACTCCTGGTTATGATTTGATTACCGGAGAAATTTTCAAAGTTTTACCTAGAAAAGCATTGAGTAAGCTTCTCTATGTTGTAAATGCTGCACTTAGATTAAAACACGTGCCGAGCCAATGGAAAGTTGCGGAAGTCATAACGGTTTTAAAACCAGGAAAACCGCCAAATGAGGTAAAATCGTATAGACCAATTTCGCTTCTTCCAATCATATCCAAAATTTTGGAGGGGATATTACTAAAACGTCTTCAACCGGTTAAAGAAGAAAATAATCAGTTGACCAGTTGCTTATAATTACTAACGTAATCGAGAAAGCTCTTGAAGAAAAAAAGATTTGCTCAAGCGTATATCTTGACGTCTCGCAAGCCTTTGATAAGGTGTGGCATGATGGCTTGAAATTCAAACTACGACAAGTTCTCCCTGTATACCTATACGATATTCAAGAATAGACTCGAAACTTCGGGTGGCGCGTACCGCATGGAAGCGTTCTTGGGCCGCTTTTCTATTTGTTATATACTCATGATATACCGAAAGAAGATGGAACTATCCTTGCTACATTTGCCGATGACACCGCTATCCTAGCAGTAGGTAAAACAATCGAAGAAACGACTGCAAAACTGCAAAACGCACTGAATAATGTAAATGCATGGACGAGGGACTGGCGGACTGCTTTTCCAAGCACTGCTTTTCCAAGCACCGTGGTATATTCGAAACAACGATATCCACAGGGATCTCGGAATTTCGACAATCGAAGCTGAAACTAGAAGCTTTGCGAGAAAGCATAGAAACCGACTAATCGGACATTTCAACAATACAGTCCTACAAATTTTGGATGAGAGCAATTTATTACGCCAACTACAAAGAACGAAACCTTTCGACTTGGCGAGATAATGATTAACCGCGTCTGGTTTGCGGAACATGCAGGATCTTTCAGTGGAAAGTAATCTGCCAAACGGTTTTATTTCGTGATAGAAAAATTGCTTGATAAGTTATTATTTAGTTCCGATATCTAACAAATTTATATCGAAGGGTGGTGTTTTTTAGTCAGTAAGAATCTGACACTACTATGAGCACGCGCTTGCTATTCTCATAGTGTCTATGGAAGATTTTACCTACGCTTACCTTTATTTAATTAAATGAGCATCAGAAAAATACAGAATCAAAACTTAAATGTTGTCAACAAAATATCATTCTATTATGGTATCTATTGAATATATAATAAAAATGTCCTCCTTATAAGAAAACCAGCGCATACTCCTTCCATTTATTAAAAAAAAATTCAATCGCATGGTAACTCCGTGGTAACTGTCAAGTAGCAACTCTTAAATCGAATGGAGAACGACACAGAAAAATCGTGTACTTTTAAATAATTCTTTAATTCATTATTCGAAAAGAACAATAATTTAAGATAAATTCGATTCTGAAGCACAAGAAGAAGTTGGACGCCAGAGGAATTATCTGCTTTCCTGGAGGCGTGCAGAATTTCGACACTTAAGAAAAAAGTAGGAAGGGAGGTTCGCCCAGCCAAGCTCCCTTTGAGGAGAGATGGAGGAAATGTTTCCGTCACGACCAGAAATCAGAAGGGAACACACCACTAATTTGCAAGGGATGGCTATGGATGCGTTGCCAATGTCAATAGCTCCTGTTGAATCCGATAGTAGCTCTTGTGGTAAGCGATGTTGAAGAGATATACGAGAAGTGTTTTACTAAAGTACATCCTATCTTATAGGTCAACTACAGTCTCCGGAAAGTCCACCTCTTTCTTCATGCAACACAGTCTGCGCGTCCCGTGTATTATCAACAAAAAGAAATATGGCGTACAGGGAGAAGCATTTCAAAGAAAAGATGGAACTGAAGCGGAGGACTACTGCAGATAGAAACAAGTTCTCGGCCGATTACACTGCAAGAAAACTTGAAAAAGTTGAATCGAAAAAAAGGAAGAAAGACGACTACTTAAGTAAGAAGCGCATACTAAGCAAGTTGTTTCGAAAGGAACGACAATCATGCAATGGATTTGATGAACTCAATCAGAATGAAGTTGAGGTGTACTTCAGTTGTAGTTGGTTAATTTGAAGAATGAGTCTCTCTCGACGTTGCACTCTCAAGTACCGATGAAGATATTATAAGAATTTGAGTACATACATACCTACATATAATCACCCGATTAACCAGTGGTGTTTTTCGCTTTTCAACGATAGTTGTTTGGTTCATCAGAAGTACTACGAATCCACTTTCATAGATTTTCAAATGTTAAAGAGTTGTAATAGTATTCTATTTCTCTTTACTACTAACGACAAAACAATTTTTAGTATCATTTAACGGCCAGTAGATCGCAGCTATGAACAAAACGACAATCTTTGGAAAGCGAAAAATGCTAACGGCAACCGATATTAATGAATTTCCTTTAATTTTTATTTTATTTTTATTTCCTAAGTTTTAAATATTCATGTATTTAAAAAATAAATTAATTCTATTCAACATATTTATTAATTTCCTTGAATCAATTCATCCTGTATATGCTGTCGCTGGTACTGCTTGCTGTTCGCTGGTTAAATTCGATTGTGAAGTTTTCAAGATATTTTAAGTGATTTAATACTGGAATTAGTTTATTAAAGTAGTTTGAGAGAATGATTGATACATTAGCTATTTTTTTAGAGTTTTAGAAATGCGTGTGTATATAATGAGGATTAGACAAAGAATGGGATTTATTTACATGGCCACTAATAAGAATTCTTATAATAATAATAATAATAATAATAATAATAATAATAATAATAATAATAATAATAGTAATATATTTTAGATAGATAGATAGATGGTTTATTTGGTTAGAATATTTATATTTGGATTTGTTATCGCACATTTTACAGTACAGAAATTCGATATAGTGTGTTTATTGTATCTTTCAACTGAAATGCTATTTTACACAATGAACCATATATTTATAAATTCAATTTTAAACGAAAATACCACAAAAAACCTTCAATTTAATAGACAAAAAAAAAACAAATAGAAAAATTAAAAATAGAAAAAAAAATTACTAAAAAATAGTAAATAACATATAACAAATAAGTAATAAATAACAAATAATAAATAATGAATAATAAATAATAAACAATAATAAACTCGCGACATACGTAATCAAATTAAAACGACCGTTCCGTTTCGTTAGCTAATGACAAGTGAGTATTTTATTTTCATAATTCTTAAATCTACCTTATAACTATCTGAGGCGAGACGCGCGCTCAGCAAAAAGTATGTGAACCAAAACATTAGAACATATTAGGTATCTGAGGCGAGGCGCGCACTCATCAAAAAGTGTGTGACCAAAAGGTGTGTGAACTAGAACTTTACAATATACTACGTACCTGAGGCGAAAGGCGCACTCAGCGAAAAGTGTGTGAACAATAGCTTTATAATATAATACGTATCTGAGGCGAAAGGCGCACTCAGCAAAAAGTGTGTGAATACAATAACTTTATGATATACTACGTATCTGAGACGAAAAGCGCACTCAGCAAAAAAAGTGTGTGAACAAAAAACCTTATGTCTACTACGTAGACATTCTGCTGGCTCCCTCGGTTGCGTTGGAATGTGAAGGGATGGATATCCTCACAGCAGGTGTAGGTCCGTCGTCATCTGGTTCGAACATAAACTCTGCCCTGGTTTCGGTAGGCTTAGTTTTCATCTTGTTTCGTCTGCACTTCCGAGTATACCTCCAGACAGCAATGCCCAGTACTATTGCTATTATAGGTAACCCTACTACGGTCGAATGATGTACAATGGTGTGCCAATATGTAAACATCTCTTTACGATCGTCATCAACGTCACCTAGCTTCTCCCATGTATCGACTGTAGAGAGAATAGATTCTTTGGGGGTAAACCTGGAATTAGATATTTTAGCTGTGTCGGACAAGGTAAAATTTAAGGGCTTTATAAAGGTCATTTGAACTTCAATCTTCGGATTCCTTTCTGCCATTAGGGTATTTTCTCGTGATCCAACTAGGCAAGATTGGTTGAGTTGTAGAATGCCAATACCTTCCAACGAGATTTCTTCTCTCTGTCCTTCACAAATAACCGCAGCTTCGGATGGCGTATTCGCTACAAACAACCAAGTATTTTGACGGTACAGGTGTTTCCAAGTGATGTTTGAAATAAGAATCTTCCTTAGCGGGCATACATTTGTTGTTTTTCGCCTATACAAATGATCGATTACACAGTTGTCGTTTATACCAATTTGACTCACTACACATTGGTTACAGAGCAAGGTGTATTTCTTAAGTCGGTTCCATGCACCGAGTTTAGTATCGGATACTTCAAAGTACTGCTGATTATTATAGTCGACAGCCAAGAAGGACGACGACAGTTCTGCTACAGCATATTCATTGTTGTTTATTCTGTAGGGTACAGGTGTTACTTTAATCAAATCATATGCTGATGTCTCCGTTATGTCTCCGCTGGAGGGCCGTTCCACAATAAATAAGTTAGTTAGAAGTTTTGCTGCAACAGTTTGTATTACTGCATGCAAGTGGCCAGGTGTTATAAACTCCAAGAAGGCTCTCGTATTGGCCGCTGTTAACTTAATATATTGCATTTGCAAATTTATTTAACCCAACAGCAAATAAGTTTAACCCAAACACAAATATATTTAGCCCTTTAGCAATTAACTTTAACCCAAAAGCAAATATGTTTAACCTTCTAGCAAATATGTTTAACCAAAGAACAAATATATTTAAACCAAGAACAAATCATTTTAACCAAAACACGAATTTATTTCAACTTTATAATTAAAAAAAAAATATTTAGTCCATTCGCTGTCTTTGGAATGAGTAAAACCATATCCATTACATAATTAGCGCAATCGGCTTGTTTAATTTGTTGCAAACTATCTTCAATAACTACAACCAAGTTATGGTCCCTGCTGACGTCAGTTAAAACTTGATGTGCGTGTGTCCTCATTTTAGAAAAACATTTTTAACATGGGAGAGTAAGGAGGCAAAAAATCGAA